>CM053032.1:166998761-167464944 GCA_028564925.1 Lithobates sylvaticus
CTCACATATCCCCAAACATCAGTGAGCAACCACCATACTTCACAGTGGGGATGGTATTCTTGTAGCTATAGACCTTGTTGACCCATCTCCAAACACAGCGCTTACAGTTGTAATTATAAAGCTCTATTTTGGTCTTGTCACTCCAGATTACAGTGTGACAGAAGCTGTGAGGCATGTCAAGGTGTTGTTGGGCATATTGTAATTGGGCTTTTTAGTGGCCATGGCGCAATAAAGGCTTCTTTCTGGCAACTCGACTACGCAGCTCATTTTTGTTCAAGTATTGTCGTATTTTTTTTCCAGAGCAGCCTGTATTTCTTCTGAGGTCACCTGTGGGTTTTTCTTTATATCCAGAAACATTCTTCCAGCAATTATGGCTGCATTCTTTCTTAGTCTACCTGACCTTGATTTGGTATCAACAGAGCCCCAAATTTTCCATTTCTTAATAAGTATTTGAATAGTATTGACTGGCATATTCAAGGCTTTGGATATCTTTTTATATCCTTTTTCTTTTTTATAAAGTTCCATTACCTTGTTATGCAGGTCTTTTGATAGTTCTTTACTGTTGCCCATGGCTCAGTATCTATCCTGCTCAGTGCATACATGTGAGAGCTAAAAACGTATTGACTATTTATACACAGACACTAATTGCAATTTAAAAAGCCAGAGATGTGGGAAATTAACATTTACTTGCCATTTTAACCTATGTGTGTCACCTTGTGTGTTTGTACCAAAGCCAAACATTCCAAGGTATGTAAACTTTCGATCAGTGCCATTTGGGTAATCATTATGATTCAAAAAGGAGCCAAACACTAGGTGATTTTTTGGCATGATCAGTCATATTTTCAATATTGATGCCAAAATTCATTAATTATGCCAGGGTATGCAAACTTTTGAGCACAACCGTATATACAACACTGCTTGATCAAAGCTGGTACTGAAGGCAGAGTCACACAGTATATTAAAGAAGCAAAAATATGTTTGGCGCAGGATCATCAGTGCAAGATTGCACATCAAGAGATTTGAAAATAACAGTTGAGCTCATATTTCCACCTTCTAGTGCCCTTCAATGTGACAACTTGTTTTATAAAGTTGAATAGTTGTGGTAAAGCAATAATGTCATGATAATAAGGCTGAATATTTATTTTTCATAGCGGTGATGTCACACGGTGTGCATCATCTGTATCATAACACTGCCCTATTAGGAAAAACCTCTACTCTACTTTTAGTATTGCACTGAATAAGAAAGGGTTTTTCCCCCCTCCCCCCACTCCCCATGCCCATCCCCCCTTCCCTTTTCTTCTTCCACCCCCACTAATCTTAATCACCTAAAACTCTTTTGCTATCAGTCACACCTCTAAATCCATAACCATCCAACATCTTGCCGTACTGGTTTAGCCTTCTGGGGCTCAGCCATTCAGGTCACGTGTGAGTCTAGAGGGACAGACCACTCTGCGATAATGATAGAAATCCTAACATATAGAAGCGATGTATTATAACAAACCCGGTGTAACCAGCCCATGAGCAATACCTTCCCCCAAATTATAAACTACTATCGAACTCATAAATCCAAAATACCCCACCAACTATATCACATAACACAAGACACATTAGTAATGTATGAGCAATTGTCTTATTCTCCCCATGACTTATATGCTCTATGTTGTATTATATTTAGTTGTAATATGATTTGCTAGACCATATGACAAAGATAATATTTTCCTAAGTCTGGACTATGTACTATTCCCTTCATCTTTGTTCAATAAACTTTGGTTTGGAACAAGAAAAAAGGTGTACTAGCACTATATTAGGCCAAAATGTCATGGGTGCAAGGCTTTTCTCACCTAATAGCTCCCGGGAATGATACACATTGGTTCCCCTTTGGATGCTTTCAGGTAACCAGATATCATCCAGAATTTATGGAGCTATTCATTATTCTAAAGCATAGATTACCCATTTATAAGGGGGCATACCACTTCTATCTGTTTACTGAACCAGCCAAGATATCTCATATTAGCCCCATTTGCAGGTTAGTGTGTTGATGGAGGAAAAGATATAATAGCTAAAGAAGTACCTGAAAGAAATAATTGACAGGGCTGTTGAAACACACTATCTGGAAATCATAAAGAGTGTTGTGGACACTCTTTAGCATTACATCGCACCGCCACACCAAAAATGTTGGTGCTTGTGACAAACTGCTGCACGGAGGCAGGCACTAAAGCATTAATAACCTCCCTCCCCAGCCACTGCACCCATCACAAAATGACTACAAACCCACTGCTGCTGATGCTACAGAATCTTTGTCATCCAGTCTCCAAGAAAAAAAAAAGATACCTGCCATCTTTACAATCTCCTGCCCCCTCTCCTGGCCCAATGTTGTGCTCTGGCACTATAAAGGGGCCGCACAATGTTTCTGTAGCTGGACCTCAACTGCCAAATTTTTTATGTTTGCTGCAAGGTAAATCCTGAATTGCACCTCAATGTTAAAAAGGCCTATTTGTCAGGGCTGGGCTCAGCCCTGCCTTCTCTGAGCTGGCCGCTCAGCTGTCGGCTAATTGCCAACTCCTATCTCTCCACATTGACGCATCTGTTGATGATATCCTGCTCGTCAGTCCTGCCTACTTATGCCGTCCAGTCCAGATGATGATCTCTGCCTTCCCCTTGGTCACATCTTTAGAGATGCTCTCCTGTGTTCCTGTTAAAGACTTGCTTGGCTGACGTTCCTTCTGGCTCCAGATCCTGCTTGCTGTTCTACTACACTGCTCTCTGGCTCCCTGACGTTTTGGATTGTCTGACTATCCGTTCTGGTTCCTGAACTCTGGCTATGTTTTGACTATTATTACTCTGTTTACCGTTTTTATTATTATTAAACAAGTGTGATTTAACTGTACTTCTGTCTCAGTCTGATTTATGGTTTCTGAAAGGTAACCCCTTTACGCTGACAGTACATAAATATGCAGCCTCTCGGCAGGTGGGCCTAGGCACTGAGCTGCCTCATATTTGTGTACCACACTGCAAACACAGCTGTGTCGAGAGTGCACACCCTGCGCGCTGCTGGCACAGTTACCGGCAGCTAACGGAAAGTCTCCCAGATAATACACTAATACACTGTGTATTTCAGGATAAAAAACCTGCCTTGCCTCTTTGTCCTATATTGTGGCATAACCAAACTGATTACATACTGTCCAGTAACTGTGCAATATATATATATATCTATCTATTGTCTCTCAAAGTATACACTCCAATGTGTTTGTGCTATGAATAAAAAAAAGTGAAAATTAAAAAAAAATAAAAAAACAATATCTTTTACTTTTTGCTACAATAAATATCCCCAAAATGTTTTTAAAAAACAAATTTCTCAACCAAACAGTCAAACCATCCAATGGCTGGTGTCATAACGGATCACATGTGCAGCACTGTGGCAGTTGAAGATTAAACAGAGGCAAAGATGGCAGCTTCCTTGGCTGAAAACGATAGGGGGGTTTACTTCCACTTTAATAAACAGGTTATCAGTGGGAAAAGGTAGACCTATATTTAACAATAATAGTAAAGTTTTGTTTTTTTAAAGTTTACAAAAAAAAACTATAATGACATTAATATTATTATTTTCAAGCAATATACAAATATGTGTGTGTGTATATATATATATATATATATATATATATATATATATATATATATATATATATATAAACATACATACACACATAAGTGAATATACAGAAATTAAGGACATGGATGGCTTTTCAATGAATGCAACTAAAAGGTTTTAAACATAATGTATAAGTTGTATACTAAAATATTTATGCATTCAACACAAATGACAGACATGCACATCCGGTGCATAATTAGCTACATTACAAATCATCTTAAACAAACATATAGTTCAGGCTGTACACTGCTGATAAAGGTTATTATTTTAAACCTGAAATTTTCTGATATGCTCTGTCGAATCTCATTATTTCTGTGATAAGCACAGAAAATGTTCTTTAAATTTAGAGCTTTGGAAAGAAAAGTAACACATTTCATTATATTGCTAGTTTTGCGAATTGTGTACTTTTAATATGTTTTCTTATAATTAAACCATGAGCTCAAAACCAACCATCACTACACGACGAGTGAACCCTTATTTCCTGAAAATGTATTTATTTACAAATTAATTTTGGAACAGCAAACTTGAAGTAACAAGCAACTACTATGTGATGTTTTGAAAGTGCTGTATATTTGAACAGCTTGGGGCTCATTTAATATGGCAAACAGCACTGCAATATGCAGCAACCCATAGGAAGCCATCAGCAATGATTTTCACTGTTCTGACTGCTCTAAAACGTGAAATCAGGATGCTGTTGGTTATTGTGGTTTACACATCATCGTTGCCTTTTTGCTGCCTTGTTAAGTAAACGCAGTCAAATCTTTTTTTTTTTTTATATGAACTAGCAAAAGCATCTTTTTATGCACATTTTTTATGGAAACTGTTTAAATGGTACACAACAAGTAAATTGTTTGTTTTGTATAAACAATCCACACTTTTCACAGCCCTTTCTCGTCTATATTTTTTCCTATTCAGCATCACGGTATCCCTATAAAATGTCCCTGTTCTATTTTATTTTCCTTCTTCATGATTTGGTATTCTTTGCAAAGTGAAACTTCACCACATTAACCACATTCTGTGGAAAATTCCCTTGCAAAGTGAAAATTATCGTGCAAAGTGAAACTTCCCTTGCAAAGTGAAAAGCCTATTTACCTCTAGTAAATCATCCCCAGTATCTAATAAGGAACAAGTCTTACCTCATTTGAATGTGCCTGAAATCTGGACCTGGAACTTGGCTAGCCTAAAAAGTTATCTTGATACCCGAGATCCACACAGCATTGCACGACAGCACAGCACACTGATAAACTCAGCATAATAACAATGCAACACAACTGATTGGCTCCTTGAGCTGTCTCTCTTCTCTAGTATGAGCTCTACTGTACTGATGTCAGGACATGGGAGTAAGTCACACATGTGCAAGTCACAAGCAAGTCTCAAGTCTTAACCTTCAAGTCTCAAGTAAGTCCCAAGTTACTGTGGCGAAAAGCAAGCAAGTCAAGTCGAGTCCCTGCTAGAAGTCAAGCAAGTCAAGTCAAGTCATTTATTTTGGTCAAGTCACAAATCAAGTCAAAATACTGATCTACCCCATTTCCACCTTTAAATGAGTTAAAAGTCAGTGTTCAGGAAAGGTTTGTTTTATTTTCAAAATTAACAAAACTGCTGTGTGCTTTTTTCTTGGCATATTAAAGAAACACTTTGAATGCCCAAACAGCAGACAAGGAGCAGAACACTCGGCAATTAAATAGCCAACAAGCCTGAAAAAATGTAGTCCTTGCTGAGGGGGAAAATAACTGAGTTCAAAGTTTGAACTTCAAACTAATAACAAAGTATTTTAACATCTAAATCAGTGGACACAATGCCAACATCTGGACACTTGAATGGTGATGAGAATAGCCACTTAAAATGCCAGATATGGGGGTGTGCAATGGATCAGTTTTAGGGTTTTAATATACTTTGTAAATAGCACCCTATACATATATAGTTAGTGGTAGTTGTATCCTCTGCATTATGCCCTGATAAAATAACATTTAATTACAGTGCAGGTCAGTGTGATAATCACTATGATTGCATCAGCTAGCACTTATGTACAAGTTTCATATATAAACACAATTTTTAATCTATGTAAAACAAGTGACCTAATGGACAAATCTGAGTGAGATTCTTTTTGATCCAAAGATTTGGGCTTTATTTTTTGATTGTGCATTGTACTACAGCAGAATTAAAAAACATACTATATAAAAATATACTATGCATATACAATATACTAAACCTAGTATTGACAAGATATCCTCTCTATTAAAGAAGAGGGTATGTAAAGGTGGTTGTCCATATAAAAATGTCAGGGATGAGAAACAAGAAAATTACTTCTCACTAGTATATATATTACTTATTTATATATTAAATTACTTCTCACTAGTTTATATATATATATATATATATATATTATTATATATTAAATTACTATATATATATATATATATATATATATATATATATATATACATATTAAATTACTTTATATAAAATTATACAGTATATTATATTATAAACTTTATGGTCAGGCAACCATGTACTTGATCGGCGGCGTCCCGGCGGGTATTCAAAAGCCGTGCCTCCTCCTCGTCTGTGATAGGCGGAACACTCAATTTCCCAGCATTCAGTGTTCCGCCTATCACAGACATCCGCTCATCCTCATAACACAGACGAGAATGAGAGGATGTCCATGATAGTCTGAACACTGCCTGCTTTGAAATTGAGTGTTCCACCTATCACAGATGAGGAGGCGTGGCTATAAACATTGCAATGTCTGCCGTCTGTCTGCATGACACACTGATCAGGTAGGCAGACGGCGGCTTGCGGTTAGTGGTGGTTAGGGGTAGTGTTAGTTAGTAGTGGTAGTGTTATGGTGCCAACTTGCCAAGTCATTGCAAGTCATAAAGCCCAAGTCAAAGTCAAGTCGCAAGTCAGTAGTGACAAGTCAAATTCAAGTCGAGTCATTTATTGAATTCAGTCAAGCAAGTCGCAAGTCCTTAAACAGGTGATTAAGTCTGACTTAAGTCAAGTCATGTGACTCAAGTACCCCACCTCTGCTGATGTCAAGTCAAATTTAAGTACTTACACTGGTTGCTTTCAAGAATACACTTACAGATGTTTGAACAAAGAAATGCATGCCCTAATTGGTGTATAATTTTATTAGCTTCACCCATTTGTATAAGGCGGTTTTAGGAAGGTTAGACATATAACTCTGGCAAAAGTAAAAATCTTCCCTTGCAGTAGGGCTGCCCCAGCACTGCGAGGGTAAATGCTTGTTTAGATCTAGATATGTCACCAAAATGATACAGGGCCATAATAACAGCCCTGCATTTGACACGAGGATGCAGAGGAATGGTCTAATGCTGGAGCAGGGGTGAGCGCCGTCTACTGGGAAGCCATGTATCTGGTAAGTGAAAGTGCTTTTCCCATCCGCTGGACCTAAATGAACATTATTTCCGTGCAGTGCCAGGGCTGCCCCCACACTGCAAGGCAGGCATTTTACTTAGATTTGGGCTTGAAAATTTGGCCAATTGTATCTACTTGTTCCACAGGATCATTTGCTGGAAGTATAGAGGCCCACAAGATTGGAGAAGGCCTTAGACATAAATTTTGGGTTGATTTACTAATGGCAAATAGGTTTTCTGGTTTCAAAGTGAAATTTGACGTTACAAGTGTAGCACTGACTGTCCCCTTAGGGCTTGCTGTGTGTTGACTTCTTAGCCCACCCTCTGATTACCTGCAGACAGTTGCTGGGGATTTTTCACATATCCCCCTTACTCCCATTTGCTCGTTACTCAATAAACAGTCCAGGGTATTTGATATTTATTGTGGAACTTGGACAGGAGAAGGGGATAGTGGGATACTTCAACTGAACTATTCCCAGTAGATAAGGACAACTCTCACTTGGCCTCACCAGAGTACTTGTGGAGGCAGACACACTGCTCTGTCCTTGTATGGAATAGTTAAGTCTTCTGGGCTCTCTCTACAGCAGACTTGGTGCAACTACTTTATCTTCAGGACATTATCTAGCATCCCCTTGACTGATACCCATCCACTGACTCTTCTAGCTGAATGGATGGCCCTCACAGGACAGGCCCCATGACACAGATGTGTACTCACAGTAGGCAGAATCAGATCCTTACTGGTGTCTCACTTTCCGTCACCTCTGCATAACCTTTGGGTTCAGCTTCTCTCTGACTTTCAGGCTCTTAGGTCGATTACCCATGGCAACCTCAATAGAGGAAGGGCAGCCGCCCCCTCCCTCCGGGACCCCGCTCTCCAGCTGAAGACCTTGAGCACATGTGCCCTTGGCACTTATACAGTCACCCAGCATTCAACAAAGCACTTTCCTCTACCAATAGCCAGAGCTGTAACATGCCTGTGCCCTCACTTGTCAGGTTTCCTCCCACTGTCCAATATGCTTCCCTATTGGACCAGTGTGAAACATTCAGACAAGCTGAGCTGCACCTGAACACCATGAGCAGACCTCACTAATATACCCTGCTCTCTGGTAAGCAGGACATTTTAAATTTACCTAATGGTCCTCCTGTTAACCAGAACGACCCAAAACTATGCTCTCTTCTAGCACCTAGAAGGATGCTACACAAGTTGCACTTTGCATAAAAATTATCCTCAGAGTTTAGTGAATGTGCTACAATTTGGCTCTGCAATAAATATCCAATCATGTGCAAGGAAAAAAAAATGTTTACTTGAACATAATTGGATGATGAAAGCCACCTCATTTACTCTGGGGAAAATCCCTATACAAAGTGCAACTTCCCTTGCAAAGTGAACAGTCTACAGGCATACCCCAATTTTAAGTACACAATTGGGTTTATTTACTAAATCTGGAAAGTGAAAAATCAGGCTCACTTCTGCATAGAAACCAATGAGCTTACAGGTTTTATTACTAAAGCTTAATTGAACAAGCTGGTGTTAGAAGCTCATTGGTTTCTATGCAAAAGTGATTTTGCAATTTCCAGCTTTAGTAAATAAACCCCATTGTGCACTTAAAAGTGGGGTATGCCTGTACTTGCCTTTAGTAAATTAAACCCCCTCTAGTATCAAGTGCACTAACAAATGCTCAACTGTTGCTGTTATTTTTTTTGTTTCAATCATTTTTATTTATTTTTTTCCATAGAAAAAGGTACAAATAGATAAGAAAACATTGGTATTTTCTGTCATACCTTAGGACATATAAGTGAGGGATGCTTACAAGAAAATATAAAAAAAAACAGGAGTCACAATTGAACTTGAATACTGGAAACTATAGTAATGCTAAGCTTCCAGTAATGGGAATTGTACACCCCACCCAGACAGCCCACCTGGGAGCAAACTGTGACATAGGGAGGGAGGCAACACAGCCAACCTTTACTTATAATCCCTTTTATTAAAGTAAGTATGCAAACAGGATATTCAAATACAATCATAAGTGGACAGTGTCAAATTCGAACCAAGAAGACATACCAGAAAAGTATTGACAGGCTTGGTAAAATACATCCTAGAGATTAGTACAGTGTCCTTCACAAGTCTATTTAGTAAACCATAGACCTAGAATTAAGCTTATAGGACTAAAAATGCAGAATTTTGAGAGTAATATCTATTGATAAAGTCTGGGGGGTAATCTAACACTAAACCCTTAAGAAGCTAATTTTGTGGATCTCCCAGGTGGTGTATAATACCTAGAAAGATGAACCCTCCTGGCGCACCAAGGTGAGCTTGTCAAGGCAGCCCCCATTATTTTTGTTATTTTAATTATATTTTATTACTGTTTACTCTATCCAAAACTAAAAACTAAAATGAAAAAAACAAAACGTTTTCCTATAATGGTCAAAAATAATGACAGATGAATTAAGCCTTTTAGCATACAAGCTTTACAAACATAAATCCTTCCCCTAATAGTAAAACATTTTCTGACATTGTTAGTTTTCTTCAGTTGAGTGGTATTGAGCACAGTGTGCTTGTTTGGGTTGATTTTTCTTTGATTATCCATTATTTATGGTAATGTCACATGTGATATTTGTTCAAGTGGAAAGATTACTGCTGTAACTATAGAGGAATGTAGCAAATGTAGCTCTTCACATATAAGGGAATCATTAATGAGGGACTCATTAAACACATTTTGAAAAATGCTGTTTATTGAAGAATTAATCATAAAATATTGCCCTCTTATTTAGCTTGGCATTTGAAAGCAATTATTTTTAATGTGACTTTAATAAAGGGCACATCTGATCCAATGAATCAAGAACACAAGAACAGTTGATCACAGGCGGTAGCAGTGTGTACTTTACCTTATTCATACTATTCAGCTTGTTTTTCTTTTAAATGGTTGTAAACCTCCATTTTCAATTTGTACCTATAGATAAGCCTATAATTAAGGCTTCCCCATAGGTGTATAAATATCTCCTAAACGTGCACCATTTTTGAGATATTTACTCTGTACTGCGCATATGATGTCATCAGCTCATGGGCTGTGAAGAAAGGTCTCTCTTTGCCGTTTCTTCACTAGCGTGTGCGCAGGAGTGACATCATGCGACTCCGGCCTGTCACAGAGCTGAATCCGCGGCCCCGGAAGGAAGAGGGGCGAAGATGGATGTGGCCTCCAGCAGGAACAGTGCGGGCTTTATTTGCAGGTAAGTGGCACATAATGGGCTAGTATGCAAACGTCAATTTTGTTTTAGAACAACATTGCACACGCAAGTGTCAGTTAAAATGATGCAGTGCTGAATCGCAAAAAATGCTCTGGTCATTAAGGGGGTAAAATCTTCTGGGGCTGAAGTGGTTAAACCTGAATTTGAAGTGGCATACCTGTAGTATCTACTCCAGCAAAAGTGACATTTAAAAAAAAAAATGCAGCCGCTAAATGACATTTTTGATCTGCTTATGTTTATAAACAAAGAGGGTGGGCAGTCCTGGCGTAGATCATTGACCGAATATGGCCATGGATCTGTCACATGTAATGGGATTCTGATAAGAGAAGATCGTTATGTACAAGTAGTTGTGTTCCTGTTGGCGAGACATCCTCTATTGTGATTAAGTTTGCATCTACATCGCTGGACGATGTGATTGACATTGGATTTACATTATGGGACATGGCTTTTTTTTCCAAATAAAAATGTTTTTCAATGCTGTGTGTATAATAATTGCTATTGACATTTCTTTTGCAAATAAGTAACAAATGTGTCCCCCATACTCATTCATGTAGGGTAAAGGGGAGAATATCTGGGGGGGGGGCTTTTTTAAAGGAGGCTTCAGTTTTTAATAAGTCCTCCTCCACCTACAGATTACCATATCTACTGGGCCAGGGAGACAAAGTGCCTTCTCAAGGGGTCCCCCTGGTCAGGATTTTTTTCACCAAAAACACAAATTATTGGACTGGTCAAGTTGCTTTTACACAAAAACACAGATTCTTGGACCTGTAAAGCTTTAAATGCAGACATAAATGTTTCCAAACCCAGACTTCTTTTATTTTTCCAAACCCAGACTTCTTTTATTTTTCTGCGATCTGTACCTAGTTTCCAACAAGTGCTTTACAGTAAGTCTGTGTGCTGGACCTCTACCAACTCTGTTCCAAGATCTAAAATATAAGAAGCCTCACTCATGATTTACTGTGTACTAGCATAAGAAATAATGTATGTTTTGTATTGTTTTGACCTGTTAGTTAAACGCCTATTTGAAGTTACAAAAAAATAGGTATTTAGTCAAATAGGCCTTGTGCTAAAAAACATTTTCATAGCTTACCTACACTTACCTGTGGCAAAAGTTGTGTAGTTTTTTATAAGAATGCTTAGTGCAGTAGGCATTAGAGATAGACACAGTGCTTTAGTATTCAGCAATCAGCACAAATACAACTAGTCTGGCAGAGTGCACTAAAGTGTAAGGCTACTTTCACACTGGGGCGTTGGGGGCGCTGGCGGGAAAGCGGCGCTATATTTAGCACCGCTTTACCGCAGTTTTAGCAGCGCATTTCGGCCGCTAGCGGAGTGGTTTTACCCCCTGAAAAAGGGTTAATACCGCCCGCAAACCGCCGCTGCAGCTGCGTTTTGCGGGCGGGTTCGAAGCGCTGCCCCATTGTTTTCAATGGGAACGGGCGCTATAGGAGCGGTAAATATACCGCTCCTACAGCGAGCCAAAGATGCGGCTTGAATTTGAAGTGGCATACCTGTAGTATCTACTCCAGCAAAAGTGACATTTAAAAAAAAAAAATGCAGCCGCTAAATGACATTTTTGATCTGCTTATGTTTATAAACAAAGAGGGTGGGCAGTCCTGGCGTAGATCATTGACCGAATATGGCCATGGATCTGTCACATGTAATGGGATTCTGATAAGAGAAGATCGTTATGTACAAGTAGTTGTGTTCCTGTTGGCGAGACATCCTCTATTGTGATTAAGTTTGCATCTACATCGCTGGACGATGTGATTGACATTGGATTTACATTATGGGACATGGCTTTTTTTTCCAAATAAAAATGTTTTTCAATGCTGTGTGTATAATAATTGCTATTGACATTTCTTTTGCAAATAAGTAACAAATGTGTCCCCCATACTCATTCATGTAGGGTAAAGGGGAGAATATCTGGGGGGGGGGGGGCTTTTTTAAAGGAGGCTTCAGTTTTTAATAAGTCCTCCTCCACCTACAGATTACCATATCTACTGGGCCAGGGAGACAAAGTGCCTTCTCAAGGGGTCCCCCTGGTCAGGATTTTTTTCACCAAAAACACAAATTATTGGACTGGTCAAGTTGCTTTTACACAAAAACACAGATTCTTGGACCTGTAAAGCTTTAAATGCAGACATAAATGTTTCCAAACCCAGACTTCTTTTATTTTTCCAAACCCAGACTTCTTTTATTTTTCTGCGATCTGTACCTAGTTTCCAACAAGTGCTTTACAGTAAGTCTGTGTGCTGGACCTCTACCAACTCTGTTCCAAGATCTAAAATATAAGAAGCCTCACTCATGATTTACTGTGTACTAGCATAAGAAATAATGTATGTTTTGTATTGTTTTGACCTGTTAGTTAAACGCCTATTTGAAGTTACAAAAAAATAGGTATTTAGTCAAATAGGCCTTGTGCTAAAAAACATTTTCATAGCTTACCTACACTTACCTGTGGCAAAAGTTGTGTAGTTTTTTATAAGAATGCTTAGTGCAGTAGGCATTAGAGATAGACACAGTGCTTTAGTATTCAGCAATCAGCACAAATACAACTAGTCTGGCAGAGTGCACTAAAGTGTAAGGCTACTTTCACACTGGGGCGTTGGGGGCGCTGGCGGGAAAGCGGCGCTATATTTAGCGCCGCTTTACCGCAGTTTTAGCAGCGCATTTCGGCCGCTAGCGGAGTGGTTTTACCCCCTGAAAAAGGGTTAATACCGCCCGCAAACCGCCGCTGCAGCTGCGTTTTGCGGGCGGGTTCGAAGCGCTGCCCCATTGTTTTCAATGGGAACGGGCGCTATAGGAGCGGTAAATATACCGCTCCTACAGCGAGCCAAAGATGCGGCTTGCAGGACATTTTCCAGCGTCCTGCAAGCGCACCGCTTAAGTGTGAAAGCCCTCGGGCTTTCACACTGAAGACACAGCAACAGCTGTTTCGGGTCGGTTTGCAGGCGCTATTTTTATATTATTAATGTGAATCAGTGTGAAAGGGGCCTTAAAGCAAAAAGCAGCTCCTTCACTGAGTGAAAAAGGATGTTAAATGGATGTTTATTTGCCATCTTCCCTTCTATTTATGTATAAAGATTATGTCAATGTATTTACTTTATATAAAAATTCATATTACAGTAAAGTAACAATGCCTTATATAATCATTGCTATTCACATGATCTTTCCCAGGTCTTTCCTGTCTTCAGGGAAAGTTCTGAGGGAGTAGTTTCTGGTACTCTGCTGATGTATGAATCTGTGTCTGCACAGCGCTGACTGGTGCTGTGCCAGTCACCTAACATTAAAAAAAGCTTTTAGAGCAGTGAATTGAAGTGGAAGTAAACTCCCATCTCTGACTTTTACCTATAGCTAAGCCTATAATAAGGCTTACCTATAGGTACTGTAAATATCTCCTAAACGTGCACCAATTCTGAGATATTTACTCCACGCCACCGGGGCCATTCCTTCAGAGTCAGGAGCACACGAGTCACTTTATATTTGAATGATATCACTACCTAGCTATTTTTATATGTGATTTTATTCCAGATACTGATCAAATAGCTTTCTGCAACTTATGCACCACTGTTCACTTTCACACTGATAATTGAACGCTGTCTCTTGAAGCACTTTATATTTATTTTATTGTTTAGCATCGACTCATTTATACCTTTAATATACAGCGCAGCACTACCCTTTTATCTATATTTTTACCTGGACCTGAAAAATTCCTTTCAGTGTTTGCCGCAGTATCCATTATATTACGATATAGAAAGGCAGCGCAGAGATAATTATTTTACCATTCCTTCAGAGTGCTGTGCAGCAAACGGCGGCCCCCACATGCATGCGTGGGAGTGACGTCATCACGGCTCCGGCCAGTCTCACAGCCAGGGTCGGAAAACCCGGAAGAAAGACCAGGTGAAGATAGGAGCACCTGCAGCGGTGACAGCGCAATGCTGGAAGGCTTAATTTTCAGGTACGTTTAATACAAGGCACACAGCTAGCGGCGATCGCCCACAGCACCAACAGCCCCCCCCCACAGGAGACACAGGCACACAGGCAGCAACAATCACCTTACCTAGTTGAGGCATGGAGGAGAAAATGTTGAGGGAGTCTTTTCAACATTTTCACAGCTCTTACTGTAAAGAAACCTTTCCATATTTGGAGATTAATTCTCTTTTCCTCCAGACGTAAAGCGTGCCCTTGTCATCTGTGATGACCTTAAGGTGAATAACCCTTTATGTATTTATACATGTTGATCATATCCCCCCTTAATCTCCTCTTCTCAAGACAAAATAAATTGAGTTCCTCTAATCTTTCCTCATAGCTGAGCTCCTCCATGCCTCTTATCAGTTTGGTTGCCCTTCTCTGCACTTTCTCCAGTTTCTCGATATCCCTTTTGAAAACTGGTGCCAAAAACTGAACTGCATATTTCAGGTGAGGTCTGACTGTTACTTGCAGGGAGAAAAAACAGCCAGATAGCGTCTAGCTTGAAGACGCTACAATTTTCACAAAATAAAATAAAATAAAAATATACATGTATCCAAATTTTATTTTAACATAGACATGTAGCAGAATACATTTTGGCCTAAATTTATGAAAAAAATTATTATTCTTTTTTTTATTAGCTATTTTTTAAAACAGAGTAGAAAATATATATATATATTTTTTAAATGTTTGGTCTTTTTTCCTTTATATGTTTGGTCTTTCTTCCTTTATATAACAAAAAATAAAAAAACCTAGTGGTGATCAAATACCACCAAAAGCTTTATTTGTGTGAAAAATATATAAATGCCATTCGATTACAATGTTATATGACTGCACAACTGTCAGTTAAAGAAGGCTTTTTATCCTATTGCATTCTATTCAATAATTGCATTCTATTCATTAAGATAAAAAGCCTTCTGTGTGCAGTAGCCCCCATCAGCCCCCTAATACTTACCTGAGCTCCCCCCCGATCCAGCAATGTTGCGCGGGACTCCTCCTCGTTGGCTGAGACAGCAGTGAAAAGTGCCATTTGCTCCCGCTGCTGTCAATCAAGGTCCGTGAGCTAATGAGCAGAGAGAAGGGGCCGGGCCATGGCTCCCTGTCTGGCTGGACACAGCTGCAACTCGGGTGCCTCTTCAGCAAGCTCCTTGGGAGGGGCCAGGAGCACCAAAGAGGGACCCAAGAAGATGAGTATTGGGGCTGCTCTGTGTAAAACCAACTGCCCAGAGGAGGTAAGTATAACATGTTTATTATTTTTAACAACAAAAAAAATACTTTACAATCACCTAAAGTAGTACAGTGCTGAATAGCAAAAAAAGTCTGCTCATGAAAGGGATAAAACCTTCCGGGAGTCAAATGGTAAAGAATATGCATTTTAATGCCTTTCACACAGCAGATGAAAAGCATGGACTAAAGAAATAACATTATTCTCAAAAGAACCCATTAACACTACTGAGCTCACCCTGCATGCTGCAGTTTGGGTGAGCAAAACAATTCACTTACATTGCTATTTAACTAGGCTTGGTGATTGCACCAGCTCTGGTTTCTGGCATTCATCTAGAAATTGAGGTTGTGATTATATGACCCCCATACATTGTGGCATGGATAACCAGTATTGTTTTTTTTTCTCCACCTGGGTTTTTTCCCCATTTTTTGTACACTGGTGTTGCTTTTCTAATACACCTTGCTAATGTAGCATAAGGAGAGATCCTTAGTGGTTTAGAAGTGCTTTAAGCATTGCTATATCTAAATCCAGACTCCGGTCATTTTAATTGATTACAACGTTGCCACTTTTTAACATTGTGGTGGGTGAAGGTACTCATTTTTGTTGTTTTTGTTACTGAATAATGTCCATACATTTTTTGTGGGAGCCTTCCCAGCCTTTTTGTATTAGATTGGGTGAGCTACCCTATGCCTTGCCATACAGGTCGTCAATTTAAAGATACGCACCACCAAAGCCAGCATGTGCACTGCAGAGTTTTGTTGAAAATGGTATAGCCATAAATACATTCTTTCTTCACTGAACTAAACTGGATTTATAAAGCAAAATGTTCTTGATTTTTGTTATTCAAATCCTTTTTATGAGTAAAGTGAAGTTGGCAGTTCACCAAAAACTGAAATATCTCCAATAGATAATGTAATGAGCAGCAAAATATCTGGTCCTTCCTGTCCTTGGAAACTTTATTTAGACACAAGAACTGATGTGCTACTTCTTTATCAAATAGCTGAAATGTTATGCTGAAAACTATAAAGTGTGGGCTAGAAAAAGCACACATAGAACAATAAATTTAAACTCACATGAAAGGTGTTTGACAAACAAAATTGTAGAAAAACTGTCTTAGCCACCATGCCAGAGCAATTTAAGTGTTATAGGAAAAAGGCCAATGGCCTACATAGTAAAGTGGGAGTCCATCATTAGAAATTCTATAAAAAGATAGTTAATGAGCATTATTTATGAAAGTTTATGTGGGTACATCAGGGCATTGGTCATATGTAGACAACCAAAGTATATCTTTACAGTATTTACTATATACCTGCAATGCTCACACAGTGGGGGAAATAATTATTTGATCCCCTGCAGATTTTGTAGGTTTGCCCACTTACAAAGAAAGGACCATAGGTGTATTTTAAATGATAGAGACAGAATATCAACCAAAAATTCAGAAAAACACATAAAACAAATGCTATAAATTAAGTTGTAGTTCAGCGAGTAAAATAAGTATTTGATCCCCAAGCAAAACATGACTTAGTACTTGGTGAAGAAACCCTTGTTGGCAAGCACAGAAGTAAGACTCTTGTCTTCTTGCAGTTGGTGATCAGTTTTGCCCACATCTCCGGAAGGATTTTGCTCCACTCTTCATTACAGATCTTCTCTAAATCCTTAAGGTTTCTTGGCTGTCTCTCGGCAAACCGAAGTTTCTGCTCCCTCCATAAATGTTCTATAGGATTAAGGTCTGGAAACTGACTAGGCCACTCCACGACCTTAATGTGCTTCTTCTTGAGCCATTCCTTTGTTGCCTTGGCGGTATGTTTTGGGTCATTGTCATGCTGAAAGACCCATGCAGGATCCATCTTCAGTGTATCCACCTCTGTGCTTGACTGTAAGGATAGTGTTCTTAGGGTTATAGTCAGCATTTTTGTTACTCTAAACACGCCGATTCGAGTTAATGCCAAAGGGCTCAATTTTGGTCTTATCGGATCAGAGCACCTTTTCCCAATCCTTCTCTGAATCATTTAGATGTTCATTGGCATGACTGTACATATGCCTTTTTGAGGAGGAGGACTCGCTGTGTTTGGAGGAAGAAAAATGCTGACTATGACCCTAAGAACACCATCCTTACAGTTAAGCACGAAGGTGGAAACATTATGCTTTGGGGCTGTTTCTATGCTAAAGGTACAGACCGACTTTGCCGCATTGAGGGGCCAATGCACAGGCCCATGTATTGTACAATCTTGGATGAGAACCTTCTTTCCTCATCCAGAACACTGAAGATGGGTCATGGATGGGTCTTTCAGCATGACATTGACCAAAAAAAAAACCCAAGGCAACATAGGAGTGGCTCAAGAAGAAGCACATTAAGGTCATGGAGTGGCCTAGCCAGTCTCCAGACCTTAATCTTATAGAAAATTTAGGGAGGGAGCTGAAACTTTGAGTTGCAAAGTGACAGACAAAAAACCTTAAGGATTTAGAGACAATCTGTAACAAAGAGTGGACCAGAATCCCTCCTGAGATGTGTGCAAACCTGGTCACTAACTACAAGAAACGTCATACCTCTGTGCTTGCCAACAAGGGTTTCTCCACCAAGTACTACTGTAAGTCATGTTGTGCTTGGGCATCAAATACTTATTTTACTCACTGAATTGCTATGCATTTAACTCATTTGTATCATGTGTTTTTTTCTAGATGTTTGGATGATATTCTGTTTCTATTATTTAAAATACACATATGATACAAATTATAGATTTTTAGATTTAGTGGGCAAACTTTAAAAATCTACAGGGGATCCAATAACTATTTTCCCCACTGTAGGTGAACTTAGCCTACAGTTTACATATGCTGAATTTCCTGACTAGTGTGATGTACTATGGAGTGTTTACCTGTACTTACTTTGTATGTTACATACTCCCAACACCTGCACTCTGTATATTACATACTTGTGACACCTGCACTTTGTATGTTATGTGTTCCTGGCACCTGTGCTCTGTATGGCATACAGGTAACTGTATTCAACTAAAAAGTAAGGTAAATGAAAGACAGGCTTCAGCACAGATCCAAGCCTATCGGTCATACCCCTCTGACACCCACATTGGGCTAAATCGTAGAGGCGAGCATGTTCTGTGGCAAAGGGATTATATGTACACATCACAAGCCAGGTGAAACCTAATGACTGTAAACAATGCACATGAATTAAAAGCTATAGGTTCTGCTGCTTATCAGCTCAACATTAACACAGTTCACCAGGCAAAAGGTTCTTCTTATAGACCACATACAATGAAGAAAAAAAAACAAACAACACACACGACAAGAAAGAAAATGCTGGAGGTATTGGGGGGTCATTAGGATTAACATATAAACAAATGTATTATATGCATTTGTGCATGCAATAGTTCAATATATGCCACACAAGAAAAAAGGAGTGTTTTAGTGAAAATAATCTACAGCCCCCACATCCAATCACTGGCTACATCTTGCCTCCTTAACCTCTGCAACATTTCCAGAATTCACCCACTTCCCAACACCAGAAAACAACTTATTCACTCCTTAGTTATACTTATTTTTCACCTTGACTACTGCAACTCCCTCCTTACTGGTCTACCTTTACACGCGCTATTCCCCCTTGAGTCTGTTATGAATGCTGCTGCTAGACTAATACACCTTACTAACCAATCCGTGACTGCTGCTTCTCTCTGCCAATCCCTTCACTGGCTTCCCCTACCCCACTGCAAAAAAATTCAAAATACTAACCACAACATACAAGGCCATCTACAACATCGCCCCCAGCTACATTACCATCTGCAGATATGGCCCAAATCATCCTCCCTGCTCCTCCCAAGACCTCCTGCTCTCTAGCTCTCTTTTAACCTCTTCCCATGCTTGCCTCCAGGACTTCTCCAGAGCCTTTCCCACTCTGGAACTCCCTGCCCTCTTATGTCCAGTCAGCCCCTACCCTATCCCTGAAAACTTGCTTATTCAGGGAAGCCTACTCCACCCCCACCAAGAGCAAGAGCTGTACCAGAGTAACCTCCATCAGATCATCCCCCTAGGTAATAACTTTTGTACCACGTCCCTCTCCCTTTAGATTGTAAGCTCCAAAAGCAGGGCCCTCCTATTCATTCTGTATTGAACTGTGTTGTAATTGTACTGACCCCCCTCTACTTTGCAAAGCGCTGCATAAACTGTTGGTGCTATATAAATCTTATATAATAAAAAAACTGTTTATGAATGTGAAATTAAAATAAATAACTACAAAATCTTTATCATATTATATCACTTTAATTAAAAAAAAAACAAAAATCAGGAATTTAAAGGTAAGGACCCCTTAGGGGTTCTAAATGAGTGTTAAGTTACCTGAATAAAGTTCCTTTCAAAGTATAACAACTATCAAAACACTGAATATCAATAAAAGGAACACAAAACACTCCTAAATAAACACAGGGGAACTGAAAATGTTAAATGGGAGGGGAAATTCAGAAGTATGATAAACAAATGAAATGTTAAAAATGAAATGCTGAAAATAACTTTCATAGCCAAATAGGAGTAGATAGTGTTACATAAATAAGCTCCTTAGGTGGCGAGTCATTGCGAAACATGTCAAACTCATATAAGCTGCGCTGACCTATGCCAATTCTGTCTGGGATCAATACTTTAGCTCGCTAGCTGGCCTATGGCCATGTGTTAAAATTGGTTTGGGTCATATAATAATAGTAGCTTGAAAATTATACATTTTATGTGCTTTTGTGTATGTCTGTAAAAAAAAATTGTACTTAAATAAACATTTTTTGACTTTAGTGATTGATGCCTTTAAAGTCCATGGTTTTCTCCTATGTTTTACATGTTTTAGGAGTAGATAGTGAATTGATATTCATAGAAAAGGTGGACGGGGAAGGAAAAAACAAGGTGAAGGTTGGTAGTCACTTATAATAGTGAGTGACATCCCATTCATAATTTAATCCTTGAGGAATTCAGGGGTCTAACTTAAAGATCCAGGAAACTTTTCTTTTACTAAGAAGCAAAAAAAAAAAAAAACAGTCCTCCTAAGATTTTCCACTCTTCAAAGGGTTGTATATTTGTCTATTTGTATCTTCAAAGGTTCTATATTTGATCCATGTTGTTGCACAAAATGTTTGGCTACAATAGTTTTCTTTCGAGTATTGATGTTTGATAAATGGTCCATCATGCGATTGCATAACCATCTCATAGTTTGAAGTTTGTATGTAATATGTGAAATGACATAGACCACAACTTTAGTTTGGCAATTCACTGATTTATAGAGAAAGAATTGCCAATCAAGTAAGAGACAACAGTATGGGAATCCCCCGATAACATGATCTGTTATGGTACCTGTACTCTGTATGTTACATACGCCTGACACCTTCACTCTGTACATAGGCTCAAGTTTTAAGCCCCTCCCACTGTTGCCACAGTTTTGCTACACTCAAAATTTTCAGAAGCATGCTGCATGCACTACCCTATATTTCTCCTCTGGGTTTCCAAGGGTGCATCCAAAACTTTTCAAATCTTAGAATAGATAAAAAAAAATAGGGAAAACAAATATACCACCCTGCATGGACTGCATCCCACAAAATAATCCTAAAGGGCCAGATCAAATAAAAGTATAAACAAGTGAATTTACTGTAGTATACTGCATGTAAATAGGAAAGTTCATAGACATAGTGGGGGAGATTTACTTAAAGTTGTGCGGACAGAATCTGGTGCAGCTGTGTATAGTAACCAATCAACTTCTAACTTCAGCTTGTTCAAGTAGGCTTTGCCAATGAAACCTAGAAGCTGACTAGGTAATTATGCATAGTTGCACAAGATTCTGACTGCACTTTTTTTTTTTTTTATCTCAGTGTGATAAACAATTTAAGCAAAAGAACACTGAGATCCAAACAGATCCAATAAGCATACTTATTTATGAACCTTTGTTAACACAACAGCAGAAAATACATTTATTTTATGGTTTTGCCATTTAGTTTAGTGAATCATCTTTTGTTCACTGTACTGCACTGCATTAGCAGGATCTCACCTCCACTCAATTTCCACAGGCATCACAATTGTAGCACCAGAGAAATGCAGCATTACAGTTTCTTAAAAAATATATATATTTTTTGAAACTGCTACATTAGCTCATACAGGGACGCCCAAATGTAGTTAGAAAAAAAAAAATTAAAAGAACTTTTGAAATGACATTACTATTTTAAAGCTTATATGAGACTTTATTAACCTGTTGCCGACAGCCCACTGTCAATTGACGGCGGAGCGGTTCGGCTCTTGTGGCGGGCCGCCGTCATATGACGGCGCTAACATTTTGGCCACTAGGGGGCGCGTGCCCGCCGCGTCGCTGGGGACCCGAAGCGCATGCCCGGGGCCGCGATGTCCGCCAGGCACCCAGGATTGCCCAGTAACTGAGCAGGACGTGGATCTGTGTATGTAAACACACAGATCCACGTCCTGTCACTGGAGAGGAGACCGATGGTGTGTCCCTTGTACATAGGGACACCGATCGGTCCCCTCCCCCAGTCAGTCCCCCAGTCAGTCCCCTCCCCCAAAAGTTAGAATCACTAACATAGGGAACATATTAACCCCTGCAGCGCCCCCTAGTGTTAACCCCTTCCCTGCCAGTCACATTTATACAGTAATCAATGCATTTTTATAGCACGGATCGCTGTATAAATGTGAATGGTCCCAAAAATGTGTCAAAAGTGTCCGATATGTCCGCCGCAATGTCGCAGTCACGATAAAAATCGCAGATCGCTGCCATTACTAGTAAAAAAAAATTATAAAAATGCTATAAATCTATCCCCTATTTTGTAGACGCTATAACTTTTGCGCAAACCAATCAATATACGCTTATTGCAACTTTTTTTACCAAAAATATGTAGAAGAATACGTATCGGCCTAAACTGAGGAAAAAAATTAAAAAAAAAAAAAAAAAATTGGATATTTATTATAATAAAAAGTAAAAAATATTATGTTTTTTTAAACTTGTCCCTCTTCTTTTGTTTATAGCGCAAGAAATAAAAACCTCAACCACCAAAATAAAGCTCTATCTGTGGGGAAAAAATGATAAAAAATGTATTTGGGTACAGCGTTGCATGACCGCACAATTGTCATTCAAAATGCGACAGCGCTGAAAGCTGAAAAATGTCTTGGTCAGGAAGGAGGTGTTCGTGCCTGGTAGGCAAGTGGTTAATATTGAGATTTGCTTCAATACTAGTAGGAGGTTTTACAGAGTTCATTTATTTATCCAGGGAGGTATTAGCTGGATTTATTATTGTAAGCTGAAATTCTCATAAATTTACAAAAGGTGTTAATTTCCTAATTCCTTCATGATATCTGGAATATCTCTTGACATTTACCTGTTAGCACAATTTGCATTTTATGCAAAAGTGTGATAAGTATCTGATATGGAAATGATTGTGTCTACAAATAATTAAGATGTTGCATAAAATCAAGAAATATAAAACCATGTATTACAGATAACAATGTTTTCTAGAAGTTTTAATTTTTGCTTGATATTTAAAAAAAAAAAAAAATGGTTTATTTGAAATGAAATTGTATTACCGTATATACTCAAGTATAAGCCGAGTTTTTCAGCACATTTTTTGTGCTGAAAGTGCCCCCCTCAGCTTATACTCGAGTCGAGCATTTTTCTGCAGCAGAGAATGACATTTTCTGATTTTGGGGCCCCATATCTCGGGGTCACTTGGTGCTTGGAACCTTATATTTGGTGTGCAAACCCAGTGGAACTAGCACTACAACATATCCAAAGATGGAGTTCCTAGCAAAATGCTAGGGGGCATCTAGGAACCCTTAACTACCAAGTTTGAAGTTCGGGGGACCTATGGCTGCAAATGGGCACAGTGAGGCATGCAAATGGGCACAGTGAGGCAGCAAATAGGCATTGTTGACCCTCTTTTCCACTTACAGTAGCTGCGCATTTCTCACCCTAGGCTTATACTCGAGTCAATACGTTTTCCCAGTTTTTTGTGGTAAAATTAGGTGCCTCGACTTATATTCGGTTCGGCTTATACTCGAGTATATACGGTATTTCAAAATTAATTTTAATCTGGCTTTATTTCATTCCTTAAAAACAAGGGGCAATATCTCCCCACTGCAAGCTTTATCCTGCTGTATCATACTGTTGTGGTGACAACTGTGTAATTTTGGATTTCCCATCACTTTGTGTTCTGGTACCATGACAAATAGGGAGGGAGAATTTTCCTAACAGAGACAAATACAGTAATAAGTTTAAACATTCATAGCATTCTCCAAGATAGGTGCTAGAATTAGTTAGATTTAGTGCTGGCTCAATGTGTTCCGTTGAGATGGGTGTGTTTTTTGTTAGGTAAATTTAACTTGCCTCACTGTTACCAGTGCACCAGTGAAGCCTGATAGCTTCCTCTGCTTTTTAGAGAGCTAGCCGTGAGAATTCTCTAGAACATTGGTGTGGAATAGGGATGGGCGAAGGTTCGGCCCGAGGTCGGGCCGAACTTTGGTTGTTCGGATGTTCTGCGAACACCGAACAATATGCGGTATTCGGGGGAAATTCGAAAGCCGCCGGAACACCATTAAAGTCTATGGGACACTAACATGAAAAATCAAAAGTGTTAATTTTAAAGGCAAGTTATTGTCATAAAAAGTGTTTGGGGACCTGGGTCCTGCCCCAGGGGACATGTATCAATGCAATTTTTTTTTTAAACGGACGTCTTTTCGGCAGCAGTGATTTTTTTAATGCTTAATGTGAAACAATAAAAATGAAATATTCCTTTAAATATCATGCCTGGGGGGTGTCTATAGTATGCCTGTAAAGTGGCACATTTTCCCCATGTTTAGAACAGTACCGCAGCAAAATGAAATTTCTAAAGGAAAAATTGTAATTTAAAACTGATCGTGGCTGTAATGAATTGTTGGTTCTTGGCAATATAGATAAAACTCATTGAAAAAAAGGGCATGGGTCCCCCCCCCCCAGTCCATTACCAGGCCCTTTGTGTCTGGTATGAATATTAAGGGGAACCCTGAACCAAAATGTAAAAAAATAAATTGTAATGGGGCCCTCCAAAAATCCCTAACTGACCCTTCAGGTCTGGAATGGAAATTCCAGGGAACCCTGCGCCAAACTTAAAAAAAATGGCGTAGGAATCCCCCAAAACCAATACCAGGCCCTTCAGGTCTGGCATGGATTTTAAGGGAAACCCTGCGCCAAAACGAAAAAAAAAATTGAGTAGGGGTCCCCCCAAAATCCATACCAGACCCTTATCCGAGCATGCAACCTGGCAGGCCACAGGAAAAGAGGGGGGGATGAGAGAGCGCCCCCCTCCTGAACTGTACCAGGCCACATGCCCTCAACATGGGGAGGGTGCTTTGGGGTCTGTCAAAAATGGTAAAAAAGACAAGAGACAGCTTGGGACAAGTAAAAATGTCCCAAAATGTAAATCCACGCTGCCCGATGGACCGAAAAAGAAAAAAAAAGCCGCAACCATTCCGCCTCCATGGGAGGCTCTCACCAACTGACGCTTCTTCTGGGTGACAGTTCTTATATAGCTGAGGGTGGGGCCACCTGGTGACATAAACAGGTGACCCCCATCCCCCTCTGATGCCATGGGAGCGGGCGTGGATTTACATTGTGGGACATTTTTATACATTTTTTTTTAACCGCTTATTTTTATTTTACCCCCTTCCTGACCAGAGCACTTTTTGCGTTTCGGTACTGCTTTGCTTTGAATGACAATTGCCCAGTCGTGCAACATTGCAACCAAACAAAATTGACGTCCTTTTTTTCCCACAAATAGAGCTTTCTTTCTTTCGGTTTGAGTATTTCTGGATTCAACAGGAAATTATCTCCATCTGAGTATGTGCTAGTTTCAACAACTACTCATTGAAAGTCGGGAGCTCTCGTGAAAGTGCCCCTATATCTCATATGTAGAGAGGAAAAGTTGTGAATCAGGTTATAGCCGTTGTATATTCTCAGCCTAAAATCACACCGGTTGTTAAGAGATGCTTTAATACTTTACAAAAGATAAAATGCTACACCTATGGGTTATTCGGTCACATTGCTCTGTTTTGTTTGCCTTCTGGTGAAAATATATTAAAACAGAATCAATATACAACAAAGAGGCATGACGTGGAAGTGTACTCACCACGCTGGGGTGAAGGGCCTAAGAGTAATACATTTTAAAATACGAAATCATACATCCCTTTGTCAACTATTAAGGCTGAGAATGAGGCTTTACAGTATGAGATTAGGCAAATGAAACAGGAACGGGATGAGTCTGTGAAAGAATTCCAATACTTTAAAACAGTGGTCATCAACCCTCTCCTCAGGGCCCACTAACAGGCCAGGTTTTATGCATTACCTTGGGGAGATGCAAACTAGAATACTGCAATCAATGAGCAGCAAATTATATCACCTGTGATGCATTTCAGTTATCTTGCAAACCTGGCCTGTTAGTGGGCCCTGGTTTTAGAGGTCTATGGCATTTTAGTTTCACTAGATCAAAGTGGGAATGTCATTGACCATTTACCAATGTACACGTAATAATGTTGTATTGTTTGCTTCAAATAGGTTAAAAAAAAGGGGGGATAGAGTAATAACTGTTGTCTACAAGTTATCTTTTTTCAAGTTAAGTGAGTTCCTGGAAGTATATTTACATATAAAGCAGCTGTATGTAGATAGCTGTACATATGCGTAAATACACACGCCTAACAGAAGGTAAATTATAATATTCCATTTTTTTTCCTTCTTTCTTTTGCATTCTCCCAGTGGCCAGAAATGCCTAGCAATTAATTTGCAATTACCAAAGCACTCTTCTTTACCCAGAATGTATGGGGCTCAATCTAAAGGAATGGGTGTGTCCAAGTGATGTAATGGATGTGTATGAACTGTCTATGTGTAAACAAAGATTTTTTTTTTAGGAGTGTGTACACACCATTGTTGGATGGCCATCAATAAGAAATTTGATCACATTAACCTTGCATGCTTTTATTTTGTTCCCATATGTAATGAGCTCAATACTGGTACCAGTTTACCTTTATACTTTTTTTTACAAGTTTAAATTTATTCTCAAATAAATAACCTGTGCACAGATATGAGATCTCGATCCCTATAACTCTGAGAAACTGTAGGGATTTTGTTTTGTTTCTTTTTCCATTCCTGGGGCTTGGAGTGAAGTTTTATTCACTCTGACACTGGGAAAGTAAATGTTAATACATTATTTTGCAACTTATGGCATCTTATGGATTCAGTATGTCTTGTGTTTTGTTTTTCCTTCCAAATTGACTCATGTCCTGTTAATATGTGTGAAGGTTATATGTCTACATGTTGTCTTTTTAAACTTTAGGTACTTACAAACCCAGCAAGTTTTCCTATAACTTTTTTTTGTCTGTCAGAGTATAGCTATGTGGGTGTGTCTGTACATTTTTTGACTGCACTTAATGTTGATGGACTCATTATCTCTGCTGGAAGGTGGTTCCAAGCATCCACAACTAGTGTAGTAATTGAAAACCTCTCAGAGAGGTAGAGTGAGGTGTTATTAATGGTTTTGGAGTTTTGTATTTTAGGGCAAATACACAAACATTGACAGATAATCCAGAGAGGACCCAGACTTGGCAAAATACTGTGAAATACAGAGGAGAGGAGAAGCCTTGAATGGAATTAATTGCAGTCAGGCCTTAAATTATAAAATATATATATATATATATATATTTTTTTTTTTGGTGGTCTGTTTCATTAACCACTTCAGCCCCGGACCAATTGGCAGCCAAAGGACAAGGCCCCTTTTTGCTATTCGGCACTGCGTCGCTTTAACTGACAATTGCGCGGTCGTGCGACGTGGATCCAAAACAAAATTGGCGTCCTTTTTTTCCCACAAATAGAGCTTTCTTTTGGTGGTATTTGATCATCCCTGTGGTTTTTATTTTTTTTGCGCTATAAACAAAAATAGAGCGACAATTTTGAAAAAAATGCAATATTTTTTGCTTTTTGCTATAATAAATATCCCCAAAAAAATATATAAAAAAACTTTTTTTTTTCTCAGTTTAGTCCGATACACATTCTTCTACATATTTTTGGTAAAAAAAAATCGCAATTAGCGATTATTGATTGGTTTGCGCAAAAGTTATAGCGTTTACAAAATAGGGGATAGTTTTATATCATTTTTATTAATATTTTTTTTTTTACTAGTAATGGTGGCGAGCAGCGATTTTTATTGTGACTGCGACATTATGGGGGACACATCGGACATTTTTGACACATTTTTGGGACCATTGTCATTTATTTATTTAAATGCATTGATTCCTGTATAAATGACAGTTAACCACTAGGGGGAGGGGAGGGGTTATGGGCTCTGACGTGTGTGTGTTTTTTTACATTAGAGGGCGGGGCTGACGTCTGACGTCATTGATCGGCTTTCCCGATGACCGGGAACAGCCAATCATTGACAGGCAGAGGTTTGTTTACACAAACCTCTCCCCGTTCTTCAGCTCCGTAACCTGATCGCGGGACACCAGCGGCGATCGGGTCCACTGGTCCCGCGGCCGGGGTCACGGAGCTCCCGACTGGGTCGCGAGCGCAACGCTGGCGGCGCGCGCGCGACCCACGGGCAGGCAACTTAAAGGGGACGTATAGGTACGTGGTTTTGCCTGCCTGTGCCATTCTGTAGACGTATATCTACATGAGGCGGTCGGGAAGCGGTTAAACAGAGTTTCTGTCCTCTCTCTAATACCTCTTCTTGTGGCCTGCTTGACTTGCAAATAGATTTTCACTGAGAATCAATTAATATGTTAATCACTACCAAGAGAGGGCGTTGCCTTTTGTATAGCTGCAGTGTTTGAAGGCAGTTTCAATTGTTCTTTTTATTTAATAAAATACAGATTCAATGCTCTCACAATTCAAACAGAAAGGGGTATCACAAATCTCAGGTAAGCAGCATTAAATCTGTACTTTTTTTTTTGTTTACATTTTATTTTGATGTTAACTATTTTTCTTTCATTCCGATATCACCTATATTTTTTGTCAATTTTGGCAATCTTTTTTGTTGATCCGTTTTCTTTTTTGTGCCATAACTAAGTTCAAAGAGCATTGCTTGAATATCATATAGATATACTGGGACTTGTGAGACTCATAGTGATTGGCAAATAGCAGGGAATATAGTACAATTTAGTTTGATTGTTCCTGAAGCCACAAGTAACTGGTGACATCTCACTTATCCGTATTATGAAATCAAGTTATTTTTGTCTGCTGAGTCCACACTGCCTAATCGGCACTGAACTCTTCCATAACCTGCTAAAGGCAGGTCTGGTACAGTAGCTACACATGGTAGCCAAGGACAGAGCTATATGCACATAGGTTTAGCACCAGCCAAGGTTTTAGCCCATCAGGGTTGGTATAACTGAACACATTTTCAGTAAAATGACGTAGTGGTGAGTTGCGATGGCAAGAAGATCCCCCTGGACACTTGAAGGGTCATACACACACAGTGGTATTCAGCAGAAGGCAGGGCAGAGTTACTTGCAGGCATATGACAATGGAGGAAGAAAGATGGGGGAAGAAAATCAGACAACCTGGCTGAAGGGCGTAACCATTCAAATTGTTACACGTGTCACTGGGAAAGGGTCTCATTATTATGTTGCAGTATATCTATAACAATTCTAATCAAAGGTCCTTAATACTCAGAATGACAAGATAAGCATTCATTTGATGGCATATGTCTTAAAAGTGATTTTCTTTCTCTACCTTTGTCCACATTAATAAAGTATAATCTCAGAAAGCCAGAAAAACTGGTCCAAAGGCCATTACTGTATGCTGTTTCCAATTGGAATCACTATGGAAAGCTGTCCCAGAAGCAAAGGGCAACATGAACAGATTGGCATTATGAATGTTCAGCTGCAGCATGGATTTATTTATTTTGACAGCAACAGGGTTTGCTCTCACGATACGTAAATCAGTGACTCCAGTGCTGTAGGTGGTGTTTTCACCACCACAGTTAAAAAAAAAACAGTGCATTTATGTCCATCATTAGAAGTTAGTGCATGCAGGGCTGTATTCTAATGGTGGGCATACCACCGATCAATCTCTTTTTTCGTTCAGCCCACAGGCTGCATGAAAAAAAAAGAACATTACAATATATGCCCAACAAGGACCAGCGATATACTGGTATGTTGCTGGGCTTTGAGTGGTTATACCAGGATGATGCCTGCAGGTTTAGGTATTATTTTGGTATCGTTCTTTTCAGCCAGCAGTCGGCTTTCATGTAAAAGCAATCCTAGCAGCTAATTAGCCTCTAGACTGCTTTTACAAGCAGTGGAATGGAACCATCCCACTGTCTTCCATGGTTTTCTCAGGCTCTGCTGTCCCAACAGGGAACCTGAGAATGCAGCCGGTGGTTCCGCCAGCTGACCATAGAGCTGATCAGTTTTTTTCTTGGACATAGAGCTTTCTTTGGGTGGTATTTGATCATCTCTGCAGTTTTATTTTTTGCGCTATAAACAAAATAATAGCGACAATTTTGAAAAAAAAAAACACAATATTTTGTACTTTTTGCTAAAATAAATATCCCCAATTGTTTAAAAAAAAATATTTTTTTGCTCAGTTTAGGCCGATATGTATTCTTCTACATATTTTTGGTAATAATATATAATAATAATAATAAATAAGCCTATATTGATTGGTTTGTTATAGCATCTACAAAATAGGGGATAGATTTATGGCATTTTTATTATTATTATTTTTTTACTAGTAATGGCGGCAATCTGCTATTTTTATCGTCACTGCAATATTTGTGAGAAAAAAAACTGATCAGCTCTATGGTCAGCTGGCCGAACTACCGGCTGCATTCTCAGGTTCCCTGTTGGGACAGGAGAGCCTGAGAAAACCATGGAAGTCGGTGGGGGGGGGGTTCCCTTCCACTGCTTGTAAAAGCAGTCTAGAGGCTAATTAGCTGCTAGGATTGCTTTTACATGAAAGCCGACTGCTCCCTGAAAAGAATGATACCAAAATAATACCTAAACCTGCAGGCATCATCCTGGTATAACCACTCAAAGCCCAGCAACATACCAGTATATCGCTGGTCCTTGTTGGGCATATATTGTAATGTTCTTTTTTTTCTTTCTGAGCCTGCATGTCACCCCCTGATCTCTTACAAATTGGTGGATGGTGCATTTGAGGGGTCCAGTCCAATCCCATGTGCTGGGTTAAAGCTGCACAGATGGTGAAGTCTTCTGAACAAGCCATGGAGGACGTGGTTAAGCAGCTTGTACTGGCTAATACACAAGCGCAGGCCCCCCATCAGGAGGCCCAGGCCCATCAGGAGCAGGTCCTGCTACAAGCACAGGCCCGCTATGAGGAGGCACAGGTCTGTCAGGAGCAGATCTTTGTACAGACAGTTGCTGTGCAACAGGAAACAAACTGCTTACTGAGTGAGCATATAGCAGGACTGCAAAAGGCAGTCACCCAGCAGGATCAAGTCATAGGTAACATGGGTCCTTCCAGCTTCAAGGGTGACGCAAGTCCCAAACAATCTTGCCAGCACTCCCTATGTAGTTTGGGCAGTTGGGGGGGGGGGGGGCTTCACGTGACTATCTTTTCCCTCGTAAACCATAAAACTATATGTATAGCCTGTGGCCCTGTCACAGAGCTTATACATTTTGACCCCATATCTGGCATGCTTGCTGGGGAGATACTGTTTAAAAGACAAGCGGCCAGAAAACGTAATCAGGGTCAACACAGACAACCTTATCGGGAATAAACAAGGCTGCAAACTGTTAGTTGAAGTAGTTTATGAGGGGCTGAATTTTGTGGAGCCAATGAAATCCAGGGTCACCCCGAGGATGACATTCATTCAGGATGAGTTCATTGTTGTTGAAGTGCATAAACCGCAAGATCTGCTTGTATCTAGCCCTGGTCACGGAAGCAGAGAACATGGGCATATGGTGAATTTGATCAGTGGACCAATATGATCGCAACTCACTTTTTTTTAGTTATGCCCATGAGGAGAGATAGGCCCAGAAAGGTCTTAAATTCCAGAAACTGTTTCCATTCTCTGGCAAGGGTCAAATGGGGATTAGCAGTGATAAATTGACCAGCATACAAATTCCTTTGGTCCACAATAGCTTTATAGAGATCTTCTGTGAAAAACAGCAAATAAAAATCAAGTGACGTAAAATCAACTTTTTCCACCTGAATTCCGGGTTGGCCAGTGAATGGGGGAAGTATGGGTACTGCAGAAGTGGTGAGCTCCCAATCAGGATTGGCATATGCAGCGGGAAGGACACTATGGGCTTGATGGGCCTGTCTTTGTCTTCTTGGTGGCTGCGAGACACTACTTGTGCTAGCTACCGCACCAGCTAGAAACTGCACTTATGGGACTCGCAACGTTGTCAAGTGTTACTGCAGTGCTCGTTTGTCTACAACCAGGGTGTACTAGGCCGCTGGTGCTTTCCAGTACACCAGAAGGATGAGCGACACTAGTACTGGCTCTCTGCTCCAAACAAGAGTCCTGCGGTTGTTGTACCTCAGCAACAGAAGAACAGGGTTGGGTATGCCTAACCTTAGCGGGGTCCCCTTAGTCTGCCAGGAAAGTGGCAAATCTGTACAGTGTATAGAACCTGCTGCCACAAAACTGACATATATAAATAAAATTACATTTAAATAGATTTTCCCGGGTGCAAGCCATTGCCGGCAATACAAAAATGTTTACAAAAATGGTATGAAGGTCCCCCCCCAATCCATACTAGACTCCCGCCGACCGCCCAAAAAATACAGGTGTTTGCCGAACATGCGATATTCGGGCAAAATTTGTGCTCAGCCTGAACTGCTCGCACAACAATACCAGGGAGTTGTGAAAAGAGATGGCCAACTGACAGGCAGCAATCACAACCATGAAAGGCGATTTTTCAAGTACTTTCCAAAAAGGGATCATGTGGGGGGTATTTGTGCTGTCCTGACATTTAAGGGCCTCAAGAAATTGGATAGGCCGTCAGTACATCAGGTGTGATCAATTTTTAATGATTGGCACCATAGCTTGTAGACTCTATAGCTTTCACACAGACTAAATAACATCCACTCATTTTGGTTCTTTTTACCAAAGATTTGTAGCAGTATACATTTTGGCCCAAATATATGAACAAAATTTTTGCTCTTTTTTCACTTACATCGCAAATAAAAAAAAAAAAAAAAAAAAAAAAAAAACAGTTGTGCTTAAATACCATCAAAAGAAAGCTCTATTTGTGTGAAAAAAATGATAAAGATTTTGTTTGGGTACAGTGTTGCATGACTGAGTAATTGGCATTCAAAGCTTGAGAGTACTGAAAGCTGAAAATTTGTTTGGATAGGGGCTGAAAGTGCCCATATTGAAGTGGTTAAAACTTACATAACATAAAATCAAATGCACTCACAATACACTGTGCTGCATCCCAGCAACCTGGATTAATTCCCTTTTCTGGTGCTGGTTCCACTGTCCTGCCTTGCGCAACAACACTAATTCATGCACTGGATGCACTGGACACTTTAAAAAAAATTGAAGTACTGGACACTGTTAGTGGGAGAAATATTTTTTTAGTGATAGCACTGTATAGTAAGCAATGAGCACTTTATTTATGAAAAAAGCATATCTTTTTATGAATTTTATTTATAAATTGATTGTTTACATGAGAATAGCTGCACGATACAGGTAATAACTGTATTATAGTGCTTTTTTCTACACATTTAATTTATACCTTATATCTGGGTTATAGTGTTCAGCTGCCGCATGCTGTTTTTTACCAAGCGTGGATATTACCCTCTTTTTTAAGTGCTTTATTGTGGAGATATGTATACAAGTTGATCATATCCTCCAATAAACAGTTCTTCAATCTGAAAGAAGAATACAATCAGTTCAGTTAATTTTTCTCATAGCTAAGGTCCTCCCTAATCCTTTTTAGTTTTGTTGCCCTTCTCTGCACTCTAGTTTCTTAATATCCTTTTTGTGGACTGATGGCCAATGCTAAACTCTACACTTAAAGTGACACTTCATTAATGCTTTTTAATAAAATAAAATTATAATGAGCGCCAACAATACGGCTTTCTTATGCTGGAATCATGTAAAATACATAAATGAGAAAAGAGAGAGTTTGAGCAGACTGTTATATACATTAAAAGGAACTATGACAACTGGATACTTTGTATCTGCTCTGGGTAAGCTGTAATTATAGACGTACCCCTGCCAGTTTCAAAGGAACATTTTGCATTCATTAAGAAGAAAAGAAATCAGTGTTATCTATTTAGTATGTAATTTGTGCATCAGTTTAATTGGCTGCCAACTCCGTGAAGTGACAACTCCATGTAAATTTCAGCACAGGGCATAAATGCTATTAATTATATTTAAAATATTTCTATTGTGATATATATTTCTCCTTTCATTGATTAAGCAAAGTTTTTGGCTCTACCTTGAACTTCATGTTTCTCAGGTTCAGTACACATGCACCTCTTTAAATCATTTATCATGAAATGACAGCTTGCTGAAGCTGATTTATAAACAGAGAAAAACCACAAAGCTTAATCATAACACAATGCACTGGATCCGTAGTTGTTACACAGCAATTACATTTAAAATTATGTGCAGCTTAATTTTCTGGTATTCTGCACCCTTCCAAATGTAGTGCTACCCCTAAAGGAGCAGATGTTTTTTAACTGGACCTTCCCCAAACAGTGCAGGAGCTACCTGTCACCCAAACAACAGTCCATTCCCCCTGATACCAATCAACATTCTAGGCATTGTCTTTGTTATTGCTTTTAGAACATGCAACAGGAAGGGGGTGACTGAGGTAGTATAAAAATACTCCATAAACACTGAATAGGAACATAAGGACACACGTCATTAGGCTGAACTTCTTTGAGCAGTCTTTAAGCAAGAAACAAAGAAAGGCCAGAACTGAGACCCTGTAAAAGTTGTCTGACAAATATAGCTACCCTGGCACTTATTGCCCCAAAATTAGGACAACACACAGTCACCAGGATCTTGAGCTCAGGTCAGCACTCACAATGTCCCAAGACAGCTACACACTTTTCAGATTCCACCAAGCATCCTCCAGTGAATTCTCCAGACCAAATCCTTAGGTGAAATTACATAATTAGCTCCAGGGCTACTTAGGAATAGCCCCCCTAGGTTTCCCGAAGCTGGGACCTTAAAGACCGTCAGCAAACTCCAATAGACTTGCCTTAAAAGTGCAATAGAAGAACCTGGCTGCTCCAAACCCCATACTATTTATGTTCTTTTCAGGCACCAACTGGGCACACCTACCCAGGGATTGGCTGAAGCAAATACATTTTCAAGCTGCCCATTTGATTCTCTTAGCACCTATGTTCTAGAAGCCTCAGGAAGGCAGTGGAAATCATTAAACCTGCAACCTGTAAGAGCTAGAACAGTCCAAAGAAATCAATAGCTGCTCCAATGATTACAGAGGAGACAAAAATAACAAAATTTGCCTGGCATCTTAGCAGCATATCTAGGAGGGTGGTACAGAAATTGTATCTAGCTGTAAGGACTAAAGGGCTTTGAGTCTGTGTGCGGGGACAGAGCCAAAGTGTGCCCCCCAGGAGCTGTGTACTACATTAACAGCATCAATTTCGGGTCCTGCTCTTTTTGTACCCCCTCCTGCTGAAGCATCCAATGTCTCTGTCGCATCTGCCTACCGCTCGTCCAGCCCTGATTTGGGTATTAAAAATAGGAAACATTTACCACTTAAGGGGCAGCAGCTTAATTGCCCCAGACATTTTTCACTAAATAAATTTCACCTTTCTAATCTGTCCCAATATATTATGCATGCCATTTTTTTGCGGGAGAGTTGAGTTAGGGCTTTACTGTGGGATAAAGTGAAATTCTTAGCACAGAAATTTGTGTAAGATATAATATTAAAGATACTTTACCTCTACTATGCTATAACAAATGTCAGGACCACTTCACAGTACTTTGAAATCAACATTTTTCTCTCAGCCAGGCGGTAGAGCTCCTGCTGTATTTCTGTCCCACTCCAGATATGAGAGCTACTGGTCCTCCCCTATGCCATTCACAGAACACTGTGTATCCTGACAGCTGTTCAACAAAGGATTCTGTTGTGTTTATGGGACAAAAAAGGGAAATCTTTCCAATTGGACACACATTGCAGCGGTTGGAAATCTCTCATAGCACTTATCAACATAGACAAGCCCTAGGTAGGTACCGACATGGAAACAAATGTGGGAGACTAATCATTACATCTCTAGAGTTGAGCGGACACCTGGATGTTCGGGTTCGGCGGGTTCGGCTGAACTTCGGAAAAAAGTCCGGGTTCGGGACCGAACTTGACCCCGAACTCCGAACCCCATTGAAGTCAATGGGGACCCGGACTTTTGAACACTAAAATGGCTGTAAAAAAGTAATGGGAAGAGCTAGAGGGCTGCAAATGGCAACAAAATGTTGTTAAGAGCATGGCAAGTAATCTGCAAACAAATGTGGATAGGGAAATAACTTAACCACTTGCCGACCAAGGACGTCATATGACGTGCTTGATGTTGAGTGGTGATATCTGAATGATGCGTGCAGCTATTGGCATCATTCAGATATCATTCTTTCCGGCCGGCGATTCTGTGCACCATAAGAACGATCATAGCGGCAGTTCCGCCGCCTGATCGTTCTTATAGGCAGCGGGAGGGGATGTCCCCCCCCTCCCGCCGCCATCCGGTGCTTCTCCGGGCTCTCCCGTGCCATCGGGGGCCCGGAGAAAGGATCGCTTGCCGCCGGATGACGAGCATAGAGATTTCCGGTGACCAGATGGTCACCAGTCATCTCTATGACCGTCGGAGGCCCGGGCGCGACGTTATGACGTCACGCCCGGTACCCGGAAGTAAACAAAGCCGCGATCGCGGCTGTCAGCATGAGATTGGTAAAAAAATTTTTAACGATCTCATGCTTTCCAGCCTGGAGGAGAGATGTGGGGTCTTATTGACCCCACATCTCTCCATAAAGAGGACCTGTCACATACATTCCTATTACAAGGGATGTTTACATTCCTTGTAATAGGAATAAAAGTGATCCAAAATTATTATTTTTTTTTAAAGTGTAAAAATAAAAAAAATTAAGTAAAATAAAAATAAATAAATAAAAAAAAAAAAAATTAAAACGCCCCTGTCCCCTGTAGCTCGCGATCAGAAGCTAACGCACACGCAAGTCCCGCCCGCATATGTAAACGCCGCTCAAACCACACATGTGAGGTATCGCCGCGTGCGTTAGAGCGCGTGAAACAATTCTAGCACTAGACCTCCTCTGTAACTCTAAACTGGTAATCAGTAAAAAATATTAAAGCGTCGCCTATGCAGATTATTAAGTACCGAAGTTTGGCGCCATTCCACGGTTGTGCGCAATTTTAAAGCGTGACATGTTCAGTATCTATTTACTCGGCGTAACATCATCTTTCATATTATATAAAAAAATTGGGCTAACTTTACTGTTTTGTTTTTTTTTAATTCATGAAACCGTTTTTTTTCCAAAAAAAAGGCGTTTGAAAAATTATTGCGCAAATACCGTGTGAGATAAAAAGTTGCAATGACCGCCATTTTATTCCCTAGGGTGTCTGCTAAAAAAAACGTACTCAATGTTTGGGGGTTCTGAGTAATTTTCTAGCAAAAAAATTATGATGTTTACATGAAGGAAAATAGGCCAAAATACAGTGGTGTGAAAAAGTGTTTGCCCCCTTCCTCATTTCCTGTTCCTTTGCATGTTTGTCACACTTAAGTGTGTCGGAACATCAAACCAATTTAAACAATAGTCAAGGACAACACAAGTAAACACAAAATGCAATTTGTAAATTAAGGTGTTTATTATTAAAGGTGAAAAAAAATCCAAACCATCACGGCCCTGTGTGAAAAAGTGATTGCCCCCCTTGTTAAAACATACTATAACTGTGGTTGTCCACACCTGAGTTCAATTTCTCTAGCCACACCCAGGCCTGATTATTGCCACACCTGTTCACAATCAAGGCATCACTTAAATAGGAGCTGCTTGACACAGTAAGGTCCACCAGAAGATCCTTAAAAGCTACACATCATGCCGAGACCCAAAGAAATTCAGGAACAATTGAGAAAGAAAGTAATTGAGAACTATCAGTCTGGAAAGGGTTATAAAGCCATTTCCAAAGCTTTGGGAATCCAGCGAACCACAGTGAGAGCCATTATCCACAAATGGCGAAGACATGGAACAGTGGTGAACCTTCCCAGGAGTGGCCGGCCGCCCAAAATTACCCCAAGAGCGCAGCGACGACTCATCCAAGAGGTCACAAAAGACCCCACAACAACATCCAAGGAACTGCAGGCCTCACTTGCCTCAGTTAAGGTCAGCGTTCATGCCTCCACCATCAGGAAAAGACCGGGCAAAAATGGCCTGCATGGCAGAGTTCCAAGGAGAAAACCACTGCTGAGCAAAAAGAACATCAAAGCTCGTCTCAATTTCTCCACAACACATCTTGATGATCCCCAAGACTTTTGGGACAACATTCTGTGGACCGATGAGACAAAAGTGGAACTCTTTGGAAGGTGTGTGTCCAAGTATATCTGGCGTAGAAGGAACACTGCATTTCAGAAAAAGAACATTATACCAACAGTAAAATATGGTGGTGGTAGTGTGATGGTCTGGGGCTGTTTTGCTGCTTCAGGACCTGGAAGACTTGCCGTGATAAAAGGAACTATGAATTCTGCTGTCTACCAAGAGATCCTGAAGGAGAATGTCCGACCATCTGTTCGTGTACTCAAGCTGAAACGAACTTGGGTTCTGCAGCAGGACAATGATCCTAAACACACCAGCAAGTCCACCACCGAATGGCTGAAGAAAAACAAAATGAAGACTTTGGAGTGGCCTAGCCAAAGTCCAGACCTGAATCCTATTGAGATGTTGTGGTATGACCTTAAAAAGGCCGTTCATGCTCGAAAACCCTCTAATGTAACTGAATTAGGACAATTCTGCAAAGATGAGTGGGCCAAAATTCCTCCAGGACGCTGTAAAAGCCTCATTGCACGTTATCGCAAACGCTTGGTTGCAGTTGTTGCTGCTAAGGGTGGCCCAACCAGTTATTAGGTTTAGGGGGCAATCACTTTTTCACACAGGGCCATGATGGTTTGGATTTTTTTTCACCTTTAATAATAAACACCTTCATTTACAAATTGCATTTTGTGTTTACTTGTGTTGTCCTTGACTATTGTTTAAATTGGTTTGATGTTCCGAAACACTTAAGTGTGACAAACATGCAAAGGAACAGGAAATGAGGAAGGGGGCAAACACTTTTTCACACCACTGTAGGCCCGGTAAGCAAGTGGTTAAAATAACATAAAAAAATAAAAAATAAAAATAAAATGCTGGAGGCCCCCTTCTCAGCAGAAGAGGTAGAGGAAGTCATTAAGAACCTCAGAAACTCAACGGTACGATGCCGCACATATGGTGGGAATACCCCAGAATACGCACTTTCTGGAAAAAATGATTAACTTTCATCAGGAGACTGGGTGGGAGACAATGTGAAGGAACCGGAGGCACTGTTAGCAACCCAATCTACTATCGCCTGTACTTGTCCTGGCCTCAACATTCGTACAGCCTCATTAGGCGCGCCAAAATACCGCTGCAGGCTCTTTCGCCTACTCGCACCTGAGGAAGGTGTTTCACTAGTGCTTCTCAGCCTTTTGGCTAAGATCAAGTGTAGTATCTGTTCTTATCAGTTGCCAGGAGGTGGCTCTGTGCGACCACCACCTCTTCCTCTGAACTACACTGGTCACCTGCATGACATTGATTCCATGTGGGGTCAAGGACCTCATCGTCCTCCACATCATCTTCCACCCAGTCTTCACCCCTGCCCTCCTTGTCGGTCTGCACAATGGCGAAAGCAGCAGCAGTTGGCACCTGTGTTTCGTCATCATCCGAGACGTGCTGCGATGGTCCTCCCATGTACTCATCATAAAAAATAAGTGGTTGGGCATCGGTGCACACAATCTCTTCCACTTCTGGGGCAGGGCTAGGTGGATGGCCCTGGGAAACCCTGCTAACAGAGTCATTAAAAAGCAGAAGAGACTGCTGCATGATTTGGGGCTCAGACTGATTGGCTGATTTGCAAGGGGGTGAGGTGAAAGACTGATGGACATCAGCTGCAGGTGCTAACTCTGAACTTTCATCAGGATACTGGGTGGTAGACAATGTGAAGGAACCGGAGGCACTGTCAGCAACCCAATCTACTATCGCCTGTACTTGTCCTGGCCTCAACATTCGTACAGCCTCATTAGGCGCGCCAAAATACCGCTGCAGGCTCTGTCGCCTACTCGCACCTGAGGAAGGTGTTTCACTAGGGCGTGTAGCTGGCACAGATCGACCACGTCCTCTCCCTGCAACAGGAGCGCCACCAGCAGCACCACGACCCGGGCCACGTCCCCTTTTTGATGATGTCCTCATATTTTCAAAATTTATGATCTGGCCCTAAATGGGTGTTTTTGTCTATAGCAGAATACACGTACAGTGTCTAAAGCGATTATGAAAACGCAGAAAATGCTATTGGGAAAAAAAAACACAGCAAAATTTAATTTTTTTGCAATGTTTTTCCAATATCAGAATACACGGATAGTGTCTAAAGCGTTTATGAAAACGCAGAAAATGCTATTGCTAAGGGAGCTCTGTAATAGCCTGAGAAGGAGATATCAGATCTAACTTTAAAAAGGTCATTAGCAGCTATTTCTTTTGGACAGACATCACCGGATCTATAGAATTGATTAACTGTGCTCGTGTATTAAAAACTGCTGATGCTAAACATTGTTTACCCGGGTTGCAAAGGGAAGGTGTTCTGACCCAGTTAAATAGCGACCTATTGTTCAATACCCTGCCTTCTCACCCCGAAACAGGGGAGTCTGAAGGGATAAAGGAGGGGGGTTATAATTATAGGCTTTACTTAATAGCAGCACCAGTCTACTTGTGAATTCAAACAGCGATTCTCCTCCCTGGTCTCTCTACTGTGATGCATGTTACTTCATTGGGAAAAATAAAACCTGAGTTTGGAGAGGCGTTTTTGAGACAAAGCGAAATGTATGATAATGAACTGTATGGGTCAACAATAAAAAATAAACTAAAGGTTGGCGCACAGTAGGGCAAGGAGGAAGTGGAAAGAAAGCTGCAAATTAAATTTGTGGCAGGACCATCAGCGCAAAACTCTAAAGAAATTAAACGGTGCTGGATTTAGGGTTCAGAGTTGACAGCCCTGACCCATTCCACTACTCCAGTTTGCTAAAATCTACAGAAAAGGAAAACTGAATGTCAGTCTGAGGAAAACTGATGTGCCCCAGAAGTGGTCTAACTCTCACTCAGAGCTGTGGCTTCAGTAGGGGGCGGTAGGAGTTAAAAGCTTAAAGGGACAACACGTTTTTTTTTTCCTCCCCTAGAGGACATTCATAGTAACAAACTGGGGAAAAGAACAAATAAGGTCCGGAAAGGCAACATGAGTAAAATCTCTAAAGCCCCATACACACGGTCGGACTTTTTCATGGATTCTGTCCGATCGGACAATGTTGTTGAAAAATCAGACCGTGTGTATGCACCATCGGACAGTGTTCGTTGGTTTGTCCGACGGACAAAGTCTTATCTCCTGCTGGAAAGATTTGCCGTCAACACGGTCCGATCACACCAAATCCGATCGTGTGTACGGTTGTCCGACCGGACAAAGTGCTACGCATGCTCAGATCACATTACAAGACCAAAGCTATTGGCTACTAGCCTCTACGTAGTCCCGTCGTAGGCAACAAACGTCACCACGTTCAGAATGATCGGATTTTCCGACAACTTTGTCCGACCGTGTGTACGCAAAACCAACATCGGACAAAGTATGACGGACATGGTCCGACGGACCTGGTCCGCGGATTGTCCGACCGTGTGTATGGGGCTTAAGAAAGGCCCCCCCAAAACTCCAAAAACTGCAACGTGCACCATAAAACAATTCATGAAACCTGGTACAAGTCCCCTCTCCAATAACACTGAGCAACACCCAAAAGCCACAATGGAAAGAAGGAAAGGGAAGGATAAGAAAACAGAGGAGGGACCCAGCCAAACAACTGAAGGCCACACACTGGAAAGTGAAGTGGAAATAAGCAGATTGGAGGAGCAGGCTGTTGCCGCACAATTGCCAACAAAAGGGGAAATGGAGGCAATGCTCTTAAGAATGGAAAAAGCGACCAAAGGAAATAAGAAAGAAATCTATTAAGAGAGGATCTGGGCCACCTATTGACAAGGGTTGAGGTGGTGGAGAGTAGAGCGGATATCCAGGACCGAGAAATACAAAAGTTAAAGGAACGGGTTAACAGAATCCAGCATAACCAAAGGGAAACCCAGTACAAATTGGAGGACCTAGAAAACAGAAATAGGCATCAACACATTAGGATAAGGCTAAGGTTACCAGAGCGAAGAGAAGATCTAAGGGAGATTGTGAAAATCATATTTATTCCCTTTCTGGGAAAAGGAGAGGAATATTTCCCTAAGATCGAGAGGGTCCACCGAGTAGAAAAACTAAATGTTTCTGAAACAGGAAGACCCCGCGATATTATAGTCAGATTCCGGAGGTGGGGGGCGGGGGTGGATGGATGGGAGGGGGGAGGAGGGGGGATGGGGAGGGGGAGGAGGGGGATGGGGAGGGGGAGGAGGGTGGGAAGGGGTTTGTTCCTTATCGCTGCGATCCGGTTGCCATTTGCTAATAAGAATTTCACTATAGGACCATGATGACTGAATTAAAATTTATATCTTATAATGTCAAGGGACTCAATACCTTTAGTAAACGACAAAAAATCCTAGAAGAACTTAGGAGATACGGGGCAGAAGTGATCTATCTTCAAGAGACACACCTCTCCCAGGTCGCGAATAGGGATGAGCCGAACACCCCCCCGTTCGGCTCGCACCAGAACCCACGAACGAACCTAAAGTCCGTGCGAGCTTTAGAACGCTATTAGTTATAATGGATGCGAATGTTCGAAATTAAAAGTGCTAATTTTAAAGGCTAATATGCATGTTAATGTCATAAAAAGTGTTTGGGGACCTGGGTCCTGCCCCAGGGGACATGTATCAATGCAAAAAGAAGTTTTAAAAACGGCTGTTAATAATGCTTAAATTGAAACAATAAAAGTGTAATATTCCTTTAAATTTCGTACCTGGGGGGTGTCTATAGTATGCCTGTGAAGGGGCGCATGTTTCCCGTGTTTAGAACTGTCTCTGCGCAAAGTGTCATTTTTGAAAGTAAAAAAGCTATTTAAAATCACTCGCGGCTAATGTGTATTGACGGCTCCCGTAATACAGAGAACAGTCATTCATTGAAACTCATTCATAAAAAAAAAGTCATTGATAAAAAATAAAAAAAAATAAAAAATAAAAAGCATAGGGGTCCCCCCAAATTCAATAACCAGGCCCTTCAGGTCTGGGAAAAAAAATGACGTAGGGTCCCCCTCAAAATCCATACCAGACCCTTGAGGTCTGGTATGGATTTTAAGGGGAACCCTAGCCAAAAAAAATGGCGTGGGGTCCCCTCAAAATCCATACCAGACCCTTATCCGAGCACGCAACCTGGCAGGCCGCAGGAAAAGAGGAGGGACGAGAGCGCCCCCCCCTCCCGCCTGAACCGTACCAGGCCACATGCCCTCAACATTTGGAGGATGCTTTGGGGGTCTAAGACCCCCAAAGCACCTTGTCCCCATGTTGATGAGGACAAGGGCCTCTTCCCCACAACCGTGCCCGGTGGTTGTGGGGGTCTGTGGGCAGGGGGCTTATCGGAATCTGGACTAACAAGGGGACCCCCAGATCCCGGCCCCCCCCTGTGTGAAATGGTAAGGGGGTACTTTTACCCCTACCATTTCACCAAAAAAGTGTCAAAAATTGTAAAAATGACAGGAGACAGTCTTTGACAATTCCTTTATTAAAATCTTCTTTCTTCTTTCTTCATCCTTCGGTTTCTTCATCTTCTCCTTCCGTCATCTTCTTCCATCTTCTTCTTCCATTTTCTTCTTCCTCCGATCCGCTTCTTCTTGCGCTGGTCTTCTCGTCCTTCTCGTCCGGCATCTTCTTCCGTCGGCGTCGGTGTCGGTGTCGGTGTCTTCTTGGGCCGCTCCACGCAATGGGAGGCTCCCGCTGTGTGAGGCTCCGCTCCGTCTGACAGGTCTTTTAAAACGGAGGGCACCTGGTGACCCCGCCCCCCTTTGACGTCACGGGGAAAGCCATCATGGAATTCCCCATGACGTCCCCGTGCGTCAGAGGGGACGGGGTCACCAGGTGCCCTCCATTATAAAAGACCTGTCAGACGGAGCGGAGCCTCACACAGCGGGAGCCTCCCATTGCGCGGAGCTGCCCAAGAAGAGACAGAGACACCGACACCGACGCCGACGGAAGAAGATGCCGGACGAGAAGGACGAGAGGACCAGCGCAAGAAGAAGCGGATCGGAGGAAGAAGAAAATGGAAGAAGAAGATGGAAGAAGATGACGGAAGGAGAAGACGGAAGGAGAAGATGAAGAAACCGAAGGATGAAGAAAGAAGAAAGAAGATTTTAATAAAGGAATTGTCAAAGACCGTCTCCTGTAATTTTTACCATTTTTGCCACTTTTTTGGTGAAATGGTAGGGGTACCCTTACCATTTCACACAGGGGGGGGCGGGATCTGGGGGTCCCCTTGTTAAAGGGGGCTTCCAGATTCCGATAAGCCCCCCCGCCCGCAGACCCCCACAACCACCGGGCACGGTTGTGGGGAAGAGGCCCTTGTCCTCATCAACATGGGGACAAGGTGCTTTGGGGGTCTTAGACCCCCAAAGCATCCTCACAATGTTGAGGGCATGTGGCCTGGTACGGTTCAGGCAGGAGGGGGGGCCGCTCTCGTCCCCCCTCTTTTCCTGCGGCCTGCCAGGTTGCGTGCTCGGATAAGGGTCTGGTATGGATTTTGAGGGGGACCCCACGCCATTTTTTTTGGCTAGGGTTCCCCTTAAAATCCATACCAGACCTCAAGGGTCTGGTATGGATTTTGAGGGGGACCCTACGCCATTTTTTTTTTTTTTTTGGCTGGGGTTCCCCTTAATATCCATCCCAGACCTGAAGGGCCTGGTTATTGAATTAGGGGGGACCCCTAAGCTTTTTTTTTGGTTTTTTATCAATGAATGACAGTTCTCTGTGTTACAGGAGCCATCAATTCATTAGCCGCGAGTGCTTTTAAATAGCTTTTTTCCTGCAAAAATTACACTTTTTTGCAGGGAAAGTTCTAAGCACAGGAAACCTGCCCCCCTTCACAGGCCACCTATAGACACCCCCCAGATGTGATACTGCAATGCTGTTCTAACAGCACGCACACACATATCCCCAGAAATAAAGCACATATTGTCAGCAGCACTCTGACACGCTGACACTGACTGAAACAGAATATGCGAGGCCGCCGGCACGTATACCGTGGGGCGTGTACTAACGCCCCTGAGCTATAATTGGCTACAGGCATCCTGCCTGTAGCCAATTATGGCTCTCCTCGCTGCCGGCGCTGTGATTGGCCAAGCATGCGGGGTCACAGTGCATGCTTGGCTAATCATCAGCCAGCATTGCACTGCGCGGGCCGCAATGCATTGCGGGGCCGCTCGCATCACACGAATTTGAGGCGAGCGGCCCCAATAGTTCTGGGCTCGCCGAGCGAACGAACGCCCGGTGCTCGATTCGAACATGGGTTCGAATCGAACACCGGGCCCATCCTTAGTCGCGAACATTAAATTATTCTCTATTTTTTTTCCAACATGGTATTATGGAGATGCTATTATTAATAGAGCAAGGGGAGTGGCCATAGGTTTCTCAAAGGACACACATTTTGTTTTAGAGAATAGGATGGTAGACCCAGAGGGGAGATACCTCTTCTTGAGAGGATCAGTTAGCGGAAATAATTTCACCTTTGCTAACATTTATGCTCCTAATGTAAAACCTATTAAATTCTTAAATTATATTCTATGGAAATTAAGAGATTTCAGGAGGGGATATGTGATTTTGATGGGAGATTTAAACTTCTGTATGGATCCTGGGTTGGATTGTACGTCCGGTGTACGGGGGACAAATAATGCACAATAAAAAATGATCAAACAAACTGTTCACCAATCAGTTGGTTGATGTCTGGAGGGCTCAGCACCCCAAAATTAGAGACTACACATTTTTCTCCCCCGTACACGGGACGTACTCTAGGCTGGATCATATTTTATTAGACCATGGTTTGCTCGACAAAGTAGTTGAAACAAAAGTGGAGATAATTTTGCTGTCTGACCACGCCCCGGTCTCGATGAAACTATCTATCTCGGATTTTCAGGCTCCGCCCCACATTTGGAGGCTAAATGAGGAACTTTTACGGGATAAGGAACTGGTGGACCAAATAAGTGGGGAATTAGAACAATTCTTTAGTAGAAAGGACAACGGAGAGGTGCAGGGATCAACCCTCTGGGATGCCCATAAGGCCTACATCAGAGGTATATTAATTGCAAAGGGAGCGTGGAGGAAAAAAGAGCGAGCAAAGAAAATAAAAGATATAATAGAAGAAATAAACTTAGCTGAGTCGGTACATAAATCCTCCCCGGATCAAAATAGGAATCTGTATTTAAAACAGTTTCCAGAAGAGAAGATCTAAAGAATCTTATGGAACAAGAAGCTAAACAAACTTATAATAGAATAGCCAAAGAGAGATACACGTCGGGAAATAAACACTGGCTAAAATTCTCCAAAAAAAAAAAGATAAAAAATTATATTGAAAAAATAAAAAATAAGGTGGGAGACTTTAAATACATATCCAAGGAAATTGCAGAATCCTTTAGAGAGTATTATGAGGAGATCTACTCGGTACCGAAGGGGAAAACAAAAGGAGATAAGGTACAGAAAACTGAGGACTTTCTTATTAAAGCTGGCCTTCCAAAACTCCTGAGAGAAGAAAGTGAGGCTCTGGATAGACCAGAGGACGAAATAAAAAGGTCATTGATGTCTTCTGCGACAGGGAAAAGCCCTGGCCCGGACGGTTTTACATTATTTTATTATAAAACGTTCCAGGATCTGCTGATCCCCAGACTGTGTGCTTATTTCAATGGTTTGGGATCGGAATACGGAATGAGTGCGGACTCCTTGACCGCAAATATTACCGTAATTTTGAAAGAGGGAAAGGATGGATCAGTGTGCTCGAGTTATAGGCCAATCTCGCTCTTGAATGTCGATACAAAACTATACGCCAAAGTTTTGGCAGAGAGAATCAAGGACTACTTGAGCACACTGGTCCATCCTGACCAAGTGGGATTCGTACCTGGAAGAGAGGGTCGGGACAATGGGGTGCGTACGCTGTTGGTCCTACAAAGAGTCAGGGAGGCGGGATCCCCAGGTCTATTCCTGTCAATTGATGCAGAGAAAGCTTTTGACAGGGTAGACTGGGGACTCATGCTACAAACATTGGTTCAGATGGGCTTTGGACCAAAAATTATCCAACGAATAGGGGTCCTATACGATCACCCAAAAGCTAGGATAAAAGTAAACGGCCTTACTTCCTCTCTGATGGAGATGGAAAATGGGACTAGGCAGGGTTGCCCATTGTCCCCTTTCATATTCATCTTGTCCCTGGAGCCTCTCCTGGCTACAATCAGGGGAAACCCAGGAATAAGGGGAGTTGTGGCAGAGGGAGATGAACACAAGCTGGCAGCATTTGCCGACGATATTCTGTTCTATGTAGGATACCCACGGATATCATTACCTAATTTAATCGAAATTCTGAAGCAGTATGGCGAGATTTCCAACTTTAAGGTTAATTTAACAAAGTCTTTCATCTTAAATATAAATTTAAATAAACAAGAGCAACAGCACCTCCAAGAAAGATTTTCTTTTCCCTGGAAGAAGCAAATCAAATATTTGGGAATAAACCTTTCGAAATCCTTTAAGGAATTGTTCAAACTCAATTATCTACCCTTACTCGATGAAACAGCTAAAAAATGTAAAGAGTTTAACAATAGACCTCTCTCGTGGCTGGTGCGTATAAACACAGTGAAAATGGCGACATTACCTTTAATCACGTATAAATTCCAGATGCTTCCAATCCCACTCTCATTGATTTATCTTAGAAAGCTGAAGTCCCTGATCATGAACTTTATTTGGAAGTATAAGAAACATAGAATCGCTCTTCGAACCATAAAACAGGATAAAAACCAGGGGGGCTTAGCAGTCCCTGACATTCTTAATTACTACTATGCAATTGTATTATCTAGAATCCCTGAGTGGGGCAAAGAACTAAGTGAAAAACGATGGGTTCATTTAGAAAAAACCCTCAGCAACACACAACTTGGTAAAGTTATATGGAATCCACCAGCATTTAGGGCAATGGGGAGAGCACTCACAGCATGACACTTAATACACTGAAAGTCTGGGACAAGATTTATAAGCATTTAAACGGGAAACATAATTCGCCACTAATTGCACTTAAAAATAACGATTATTTTGCGCCAGGAAAGACGATAGTGGGAGAGGGGTGGGTTAAGAAAGAGAGTGCACAACTGAAGGATATTTTACACAACGGAAAAATTTTAACATATAAAGAATTACAAAATAAGGGGGAACTTCTCAAGATTAACGAATGGCGGTATCTCCAACTTTGCCACTTTGTCACAAGCCTTCCTCAGCCGATCAGGTCAGGTGATGACCTTACCCGGCTGGAACGCGTATTTACAACATCAAATACGAAAAGGATGATTTTCAAATTATACAAACTTTTAAATGTAGAGGATGGATTTGAGATCCCGCCATTCGTCCAAAATTGGGAGAGGGAATTGGGTATGCACGTTGACCCAAGCACATTAGATAAAATTCTAAAATTAACCCACAGGTCAGCAATAGATGCCAGAATGGCAGAAATGAACTACAAATGCATTTCAATGTGGTACATTACCCCAGTTAAGATAAGTTCGTATCAACCAGGGACTTCGGCTGAGTGCTGGAGAGGATGCAGAGAAAAAGGGACCATGGCCCACCTCTGGTGGGAGTGCCACAAGATAAAAACTTACTGGACAAAAATAATAACTTATATTAAGGAAATTACTGAAATCGTCCTTGAAAATGACCCTTGGGTTATTTTGTTGCACGGCACCAGAGTTGAGCTTAAACAATATGAAAAGACGTTAGTCCCACACCTCATAAATGCCGCCAAAAGATCGATCTCAAGAAACTGGCGTAATTTCGAAAGTCCAGATATATGGTAATGGATCAATGCGGTGGAGAATATATGTATTATGGAATCCCTAATGGACAGCATAGATGAGAGAAACGGGGAAAAAGAAAAAAAATGGGAAAGCTGGAAAAAATTCAAAACGACGTGGAGCTATGCTTCATTCGTCAGGTGTAAGTCTTATGTTTCTTAGATGCATATTATTGTAAACTAGTGTGAGATTCTAACAGCAACCGGATGCAGCGAGGAGAGGGGGGGGGGGGGGGGGGGGGTGGGAGATGGTTGGCATTATGCCCCTTCGTTCTTTTTTTTTTTCTCTTATGTAATAAATTGGTAAATAAAGATGAAAAAAGCCACAATGATGTGACGACGAAAAAGGACAGAGATGAACAGTAAAAGTTGGTTCAGGTCCTCTTGTAAAGTTGAACTGAGGTGGTAAAAAAAAAAAGAATACACGGACAGTATCTAAAGCGTTTATGAAAACGCAGAAAATGCTATTGGGAAAAAAAACACTGCAAAATAAAAAATTTTTGCAATGTTTTTTCCAATATCAGAATACACGGATAGTGTCTACAGTGTGTATGTATGAACATGCAGAAAATGCTATTGGGAAAAAAAAAACACAGCAAAATTTAATTTTTTTGCAATGTTTTTCCAATATCAGAATACACGGATAGTGTCTACAGCGTGTATGTATGAACACGCAGAAAATGCTATTGGGAAAAAAAAACACAGCAAAATTTAATTTTTTTGCAATGTTTTTCCAATATCAGAATACACGGACAGTATCTAAAGCGTTTATGAAAACGTAGAAAATGCTATTGGGAAAAAAAACACTGCAAAATTAAATTTTTTTGCAATGTTTTTCCAATATCAGAATACACGGACAGTATCTAAAGCGTTTATGAACACGCAGAAAATGCTATTGGGAAAAAAAAAAACACAGCAAAATAAAAATTTTTTGCAATGTTTTTCCAATATCAGAATACACGGACAGTATCTAAAGCGTTTATGAAGACACAGAAAATGCTATTGGGAAAAAAAACACTGCAAAATTAAATTTTTTTGCAATGTTTTTCCAATATCAGAATACACGTATAGTGTCTACAGCGTGTATGTATGAACACGCAGAAAATGCTATTGGGAAAAAAACACAGCAAAATTTAATTTTTTTGCAATGTTTTTCCAATATCAGAATACACGGATAGTGTCTACAGCGTATATGCATGAAAACGCAGAAAATGCTATTGGGAAAAAAATAACACAGCAAAATTAAATTTTTTTGCAATGTTTTTCCAATATCAGAATACACGGATAGTGTCTACAGAGTGTATGTATGAACACGCAGAAAATGCTATTGGGAAAAAAAAACACAGCAAAATTAAATTTTTTTGCAATGTTTTTCCAATATCAGAATACACCGATAGTGTCTACAGCGTGTATGTATGAACATGCAGAAAATGCTATTGGGAAAAAAAACCACAGCAAAATTAAATTTTTTGCAATGTTTTTCCAATAGCAGAATACACACAGACTATGATGTATCTCTTACTATATGCAGTGTTGGTCCTAATGGTGCACTGAGCTTGCAGGTAAAACTTTTATATTTTGTCTGGCACTGGCCTCATGGCACTGTTAAAAGACTGTGCACTGCACCCCAGCCAGGGTACAATTGATTTAGGAATCTCTTCAATAATTCTCTCTGCCTCTTTCTTTTGCTTAATAAAGAAACTCCCTACTCTACTCTAGCTATCTAGATCTCTCACTGATCTAACTAATTAGAAGAAAATTAAAGGAATGTGGACTGACTGACTGACTGACTTTATCACACTAACTCCTAAAATCCTCTCTCTCAGCAGCACAGGAACCTGTCTATAGCAGAATGACGCAGTGTGCTGTGTGTCTGGACTATATATAGAGGCTGGGTCACATGCTGCACTGCCCAATCACAGCCATGCCATTAGTAGGCATGGCTGTGATGGCTTCTAAGGGCACACTAGTGAAACTAGCGTTGATATTCTTTTGACCGTGTTGGCTGGCCTTTTCTCAAGCAAACATTAGTGAAAATAGGGCTTGGCCCGATTATATTGTGTAAAATTTTAGCACTATATTCTGGACCTAATGGTGAAATATGGATTTACATGATCCCTGACTCTGATGCCGCGTACACACGATCGGACTTTCCGGCGGCCTTGGTCCAGCGGACAATCCGCCGGACTTTCCAGCGGAGGTCCACCGGACTTTCCGAAAGAGCGAACTTGCCCACACACGCCCACACACGACTGGACTTTTCCGGTGGACTAGGTCCGACGGACAAACCACCGGACTTTCGGCGGAGGTCTGACAGACTTTTGAAATGAACGGATTGCCCACACACAGAGTAAAGTCCGTTCATTTTGAATCTTGCCGATTTAATCGGCGAGAGTGACACCTTGTGAGCCCCATCGCCTGGTATGGATTTTGAGGCAAACCACCTACGCCGAAAAAATGGCGTGGGGGTCCCCCCAAAGTCCATACCAGACCCTTATCCGAGCATGCAGCCCGGCTGGTCAGGAAAGGGGGTGGGGACGAGCGAGCGCCCCCCCTCCTGAGCCATACCAGGCCGCATGCCCTCAACATGGGGGGTTGGTGCTTTGGGGTGGGGGGGCCGCAGGTTGTCCCCATGTTGATGAGGACAAGGGCCTCTTCCCGACAACCCTGGCCGTTGATTGTCGGGTCTGTGGGCGGGGGGCTTATCAGAATCCAGGAGCCCCCTTTAATAAGGGGGCCCCCAGATCCCGGCCCCCCTCCCTATGTGAATGAGTATGGGGTACATGGTACCCCTACTCATTCACCTGGGGAAAAGAGTCAATAAAAAAAACACACTACACAGGTTTTTCAAGTAATTTATTAGACAGCACTGGTGGTCTTCTTCCGACTTTGGGGGTCTCTTCCGACTCCTTCGCACTCTCCGGAGCTTCTCGCGATCTCTCAGGCCTCTTCACCTGCTCTCCAGCCTCTTCTCCCGCTCTCTGGCCACTTCTCCTGCTCTCCGGTTCTTCTTCCGGGCTCCTCCGCTATCTTCTTGCAGCTCTTTTACTAGCGGAGAAGCTCTGTCTCCTCTGTCCATCTTCCCTCTTTTCTCTTCTTCTTTCTTCTTCTTCCAAAATGCCATGTGCGAGGTGCGCAGCGGCATATATAGGCATGGGGCGGGGTCACCGGGTGATGTCATATGGTGACCCGCCCCTTTTGACATCACAGTCCCGAGCACGCAGCTGGCCGGTCAGGAAAGGGGGTGTGGATGAGCGAGCGCCCCCCCTCCTGAGCCGTACCAGGCCGCATGCCCCCAAAGCACCCACCCCCCCATGTTGAGGGCATGCGGCCTGGTACGGCTCAGGAGGGGGGGCACTCGCTCGTCCACACCCCCTTTCCTGACCGGCTGGCTGCCTGCTCGGATAAGGGTCTAGTATGGACTTTGGGGGGACCTCCACACCGTTTTTTTGGCGTAGGGGTTACCCTCAAAATCCATACCAGGCGACTGGTGTCAATCTCGCCGATAAAATCGGCAAGATTGACTTCCTTCTCTAGTCCCGTCGTACCACGAGTCACGTTCAAAATTAAAGGACTTTACTCCTTGTGTGGGCAAGTCCGTTCATTTCGAAAGTCCGTCGGACCTGCATACAGACGGGCGGACTTCCCGCCTGGAACTGGGTCCGGCAGACTTTCGGCGGGAAGATTCAAAACATGTTTTAAATCTAGGTCCGGCGGACTTTTGGGAAGAAGAAGTCCGCTGGAGCCCACACATGATCGGAATGTCCGCCCGACCAAGTCCGCCGGAAAGTCTGATCGTGTGTACGCAGCATGAGTCTTCTCATTCATAATGGTACCCATCAGGGATATCCATTACCCTCCCTCCTGTTTGTCTTAGTAATGGAACATTTAGCAATAGCTCTTATGCCCCGTACACACGGTCGGATTTTCCGACGGAAAATGTCCTATCGGACAATGTTGTCGGAAATTCCGACAGTGTGTAGGCTCCATCAGACTTTTTCAGAGTTTTATCTCCTGCTCTCAAATTTTCAGACAACAAAGTCCTATCGGACTTTTTCCGATCGTGTGTAGCGAATTCCGACTGACAAAGTGCCATGCATGCTCAGATCACATTACAAGACCAAAGCTAGTGGCTACTAGCCTCTACGTAGTCCCGTCGTAGGCAACAAACGTCACCACGTTCAGAATGATCGGATTTTCCGACAACTTTGTCTGACCGTGTGTATGCAACACAGTGTCGGACAAAATCCGTCGGAAAAAATCCGATGGATTTTGTGGTCGGATATTCCGACCGCGTGTACGGGGCATTAGACTAAACCTTTCCATTACTGGCATACAAATAGACAAGCAGGAAGTGAAACTTGCGGTATTCACTGATGACATGTTACTTTACTTCACCAATCCTTGTGTCCATGCCTTCTATTTTCCTCGAGTTCCAGCGTTTTGGATTTTTGAGCAATTTTAAGGTAAATGTATCTAAATCAGAAATCCTCAATTTATCTCTTTTACCACACCAAGTTCAGGTTCTTAGAAATAATTTTCCATTTAGATTCTGTTCTTCTGTGCTCAAATATTTGGGTATCAGAATTGCATTTGGAAAATTATTATCCCCTGATGCAATGTACATTACAAGACCTTAAAAAATATGATTGTGCCCAATATTTGTGGTTTGGGAGGATTAATATCTTAAAATTTGACATATTACCTTGTTTTCTTTTCCTCTTTTGTACTATACCTATTGTGGTCCCCCCTGCTTCTTTTGTTACTCTGCCTGCCTCCCCTGACTGCATGTCCCTAGACTCGTCAGTAGGGCAGAGGTAGGTATTAGTAAAGCAGTAAATGGTGTCAGACAGTAGAACAGTGCTCAATGTCAGCTGCACAAGATGAATGAACAGGAAGAACTTTTTTTTCGTTTGCCTGTTTATTTCACGAACTGAAACATAGTTAACACAGTTTGAAGGGGGGTGAGGGTGAATGGGGATGAGAAAAAACAAACACATGGCTGTCCATCCCGCTATTGTCATAGCATGCAGTGTCCCAGCTGGGGAGGGAGAAGACGGGGAGCAACACAGGAATGCTAGGTGTTAAGGGTGAAGAAGATTTCCCACCAGAAGAACATGACTGTACAGGTTATTCACAAGGATATCACACCCAGAACAGGGTGTGATGCAAGATCCCAACCAGGTAGTATAGACATTTTTGTAGATGACTCGTGTACTAGACCAAATGACAACACATACTTAAGACCCCTTTCACACTAAGGGCGTTTTGCAGGTACTATAGCGTTAAAAATAGCGCCTGCAAAACGTCCTAAAACAGCTGCTCCATGCACTCAAGTGTGAAAGCCCCAGGAAAAGTTGGGTGTGATTTTAATTGCGCTGAATACTAGTTGTGGCTTAAAGGGGCACAGAGTGCAGGGGTTTAGTAGTAAATGCTGCAAAGGTTCAGGAATAATTTCAACAAAGTTCCTAGAAGCTCAACAGTAATTCCACAAACTGTCACCTGATTGTGGTTTTCACAATCACAGTGAAATTCCTTCTTTCTGAGATTGGTAGTGGCACCCAAGCGAGTCATCTTCCTCCAGATGGTGGGCGGAGCTAGCAGGAATGTGGCTTTAGCAGTGGCCAATGACAGTCCTCCTCCTGGAAACAGGGACCTCTCCACCCCTTGCAGAGCTGCACCCAATCTCTTCCCCATCACAACAGCTGACAACAAAGTTAGAGAACCAAACAATGTTTCCCATCTTTTACTATGTGTGGGGCACAGGGCCTTCCCCTCAATGCAGGTGCAGCATGGGGAATTCTGAAATTGGAATGCATTAGTGTCTCATTGACACTTCCGCTGCTCTGCTGATGGGGAGGGAGTCGAGTGTTACGGGCAAAAGAGGTCTTCGTGTGCTGCTTGCAGCACCAGTGCCGGGGGTTGCCTACCCTTGTCCTAGGTAATGCTTTGGCTGACAAAATCGCAGAAGAAGTTGCTTTTGTTGCCCATGTAGGTTCCCTTGCCCCAAGAAATCGCACCTTTGTCCTTCTAGAGCCACCCATAATTGCAGAACACCTATTGTTGAAAGAACTGCAGTAAACAGCCACTGAGGAAGATGTAGAACACTGGGTAAAAAAGGGTTGTCCTTAGACCAAAATGGTCTCATGACAAAAGAGGGGATCATAGGCATACCTCAACATAGTGGACCTATAATTATAGCACAATTTCATGGTATAGGGCACAGAGGACAACAGTTAACAATACAAGAATTGAAGAAAAGCTTTTGCATTCAAAATATCAAACACAGAGTCCAGGACCAGTTGAGTAGATGCATAAAAAGTAGGGATAGGCCCAGTGTTCGATTCAAACCCATGTTCGAATCGAACATCGGGCGTTCGCCCGTTCGGCGAGCCCAGAACTATTTGGGCCGTTTGCATCAAATTTGTGTGATGCGAATGGCCTGCAATGCACTGCGCCAGTCACAGTGCATTGCTGGCTGATGATTGGCCAAGCATGCACTGTGGCCCCGCATGCTTGGCCAATCATAGAGCCAGCGGCGAGGAGAGCAATAATTGGCCACAGGCAGGATGCCTGTGGCCAATTATAGCTCAGGGGTTTTAGTACACGCCCCACATTATGTTAGGCCGCCACGCTGGCGGCCTCGTATATTGTGTTCCAGTGTCAGTGATATTATGTGCTGCTGACTGCTGACATTATCTGCTGTGATTCTGGGGATTAGTGTGTGCGTGCTGTTAGTACAGCATTGCAGTATCACATCTGGGGGGGTGTCTATAGTATGCCTGTGAAGGGACACATGTTTCCTGTGCTCAGAACTGTGTAATTTTTGCAGGAAAAAAAGCTATTTAAAATCACTTGCGGCTAATGAATTGCCGGTTCCCGTAACACAGAGAACAGTCATTCGTTGAAAGTCATTGATAAAAAAAAAGTCATTGATAAAAAAAAAAGCGTGGGGGTCCCCCCAAATTCAATTACCAGGACCTTCAGGTCTGCTATGGATATTAAGGGGAACCCCGGCCAAAAAAAATGGCGTGGGGTCCTCCTCAAAATCCATACCAGACCCTTATCTGAGCATACAACCTGGCAGGCCGCAGGAAAAGAGGGGGGATGAGAGTGGCCCCCCTCCCTCCTGAACCGTACCAGGCCACATGCCCTCAACGTGTTGATGAGGACAAGGGCCTATTCCCCACAACCCTGGCCATTGGTTGTGGGGGTCTGCGGGTGGGGGGCTTATCAGAATCTGGAAGCCCCCTTTAACAAGGGGACCCCCAGATCCCGCCCCCCCCCCTGTGTGGAATGGTAAGGGGGTACAAAAGTACCCCTATAATTTCACCCAAAAAGTTTAAAAATGGTAAAAATTACAGGAGACGGCCTTTGACAATTCCTTTATTAAAATCTTCTTTCTTCTGGTCTTCCTTCTTCCTTTCTTCATCCTTCGGTTTCTTCATCTTCTCCTTCCGGCATCTTCTTCCATCTTCTTCTTCCTCCGATCCACTTCTTCTTGCTCTGGTCTTCTCGTCCAGCATCTTCTTCCACGGCGTCGGTGTCTCTTCTGGGCCGCTCCGTGCAATGGGAGGCTCCCGCTGTGTGAGGCTTCACTGCGTCTGACAGGTCTTTTATAACGGAGGGCGGGGCCACCTGGTAACCCCGTCCCCTCTGGCGCACGGGGACATCATGGGGAATTCCCTATGGCTTTCCCCATGACGTCAGAGGGGGGCAGGGTCACCAGGTGGCCCCGCCCTCTGTTATAAAATACCTGTCAGACGCAGCGAAGCCTCACACAGCGGGAGCCTCCCATTGCGCGGAGCGACCCAGAAGAGACACCGACGCCATGAAAGAAGATGCCGGAGGAGAAGACCAGAGCAAGAAGAAGCGGATCGGAGAAAGAAGAAGATGGAAGAAGAAGATGGAAGAAGATGCCGGAAGGAGAAGATGAAGAAACCGAAGGATGAAGAAAGGAAGAAGGAAGACCAGAAGAAAGAAGATTTTAATAAAGGAATTGTCAAAGACTGTCTCCTGTAATTTTTACCATTTTTGACACTTTTTTGGTGAAATGGTAGGAAAGTACCCCCTTACCATTTCACACGGGGGAGGCGGAATCTGGGGGTCCCCTTGTTAAAGGGGGCTTCCAGATTCTGATAAGCCCCACGCCCGCAGACCCCACAACCAATGGCCAGGGTTGTGGGGAGGAGGCCCTTGTCCTCATCAACATGGGGACAAGGTGCTTTGGGGGGACCCCAAAGCACCCTCCCAATGTTGAGGGCATGTGGCCTGGTACGGTTTAGGAGGGAGGGGGGCCGCTCTCGTCCCCCCTCTTTTCCTGTGGCCTGCCAGGTTGCGTGCTCAGATAAGGGTCTGGTATGGATTTTGAGGGGGACCCACGCCATTTTTTTTGAGCCGGGGTCCTCCCCTTAATATCCATAGCAGACCTGAAGGGCCTGGTAATTCAATTTGGGGGACCCCCATGCTTTTTTTTTTTGTTTTTGTTTTTTATCCATGACTTTTTTTTATCAATGACTTTCAATGAATGACTGTTCTCTGTGTTACGGGAGCCGTCAATTCGTTAGCCGCGAGTGATTTTAAATAGCTTTTTTTCCTGCAAAAATGACACTTTGTGCAGGGGCAGTTCTAAGCACGGGAAACATGCGCCTCCTCACAGGCATACTATAGACACCCCCCAGGTACGAAATTTAAAGTAATATTATTATTTTATTGTTTTACTTTAAGCATTATTAAAATCAATGCTCCTTAAAAAACGGCCGTTTTGTAAAAAAAAATTTGCATCGATACATGTCCCCTGGGGCAGGACCCAGGTGCCCAAACACTTTTTATGACAATAACATGCATATTAGCCTTTAAAATTAGCACTTTTGATTTCGACCGTTCGCATCCATTGTAATTAATAGGGTTCTAATGTTCGCACGAACTTTAGGTCCGTTCGCGGGTTCTGGTGCGAACCGAACCCGGGGGTGTTCGGCTCATCCCTAATAACAAGCATTGGGAACAATGCACAGGGTGCCCAACATGGGAAACATGATAATTTACCACCACCCCAAGGTCCATTTCAAAAATTGCAGATTGATTTCACACACATGCCTAAAGGTAGCTGGAATAGAACAAAATATCTGCTAGTTATAGTAGATACATTTAGTAAGTGGCCAGAAGCTTTTGAAACCCATAAAGAGGATGCACTTACAGTAGCCAACATTTTGTGTAACGAAATAATCCCAAGGTGGGGTTGCCCATTAACTATGCTATTAGCTATGCACAAAAGTCAGGGTATGATAAATGTTGGGTTTGCAGTAAATTACATCCAAGTACAATGAGTATTCCTTTACTGGCTGCGCCGGTGAACATCACTTCTTTTTTGAATGGCACCCCCGCAGTATGTATGCAAGACATATCAGGAGTCCAGGGAGATTAATCAATTTCCTTTCCTATAATCGCTCAAAGTTACCCATCAAGTTGGTGTTTTAGACTAAGAATTGAGTCAAATAAGAAAGAGGAAATGTGTCATAAATCACACCTTGACATATTTTTAAGCCCAGACCTATCTTCCATGTGTAACATTTCTAGCAAAGACTTAAATGCAACAATTTGGTCCCTAATGAATGAAACACACCGACAACATCATTCAGCTGGTAAGGTTTTGTCAATACTAACTCTATCTAGTTATTCTGACCAAGTAAAAAAGGCACTGGTCCTGCACCCTTTCACATTAAGTAATAGTTTGTTTATCTGTTGTGGCAAGGTATGTTACACATTGATCCCTATACAAGAGAGAGGATGGTGCTATCTTGCCTCTCTGGTTCCAGTCATGGAGATAATTGGGAGTGGGAGTGGGAGTTTTCACCGTGCATTACAAGCAAGTAAAGGGAAGGAACTCTTTAATAAAGGAGACATGGCATGGGCATGGTTTCCATTATGGACAGGATGGGGAATTTAAGTAATGAAAAGATTAAACAAGTATTCAATTATTGAAGGGAAGGCAAAAAATGGGACATAATGAAACATAACTGCAAGGTAAATGTGCAAGGACGTGTTTGACGATTCCTTATCTATATACAGAGTTAGAAGTAAACAATATAATATGGATAACAATAGTATCAATTGGATATCTTGTATTTCATTTATGGACACATACATTCCAACATGATCTACAGGTAATAGACATATTGTTATGAGGTACACAATTAGAAATTACATAAATAATTTTCAATTGATTGAAGGATAAAACATTGTAGATAAAATGTCTAATCAGGGAGAATTTACAACACATGCTTGCAAGTGGTAGCATATGAGCGCTCTACGCTTTTCGTGGAGTTCATCCACTCATCAGGAGCAATTCCAAGGTTAAAATTATCTATAAGGAGATAAATGAATGCAAGAGGATCAGGCACAGCAACATAAGGGCAGAGGGACAGAGAGGGGGAAAAAATATAATTTCCCCAACTACTCTTACCTACATTGAAGCTCATACTTAGAAAAGAGAAAACGTTGACAAATGGGGGCACTGTGGAAGCAAGCCTCCACCGGAGCTGAGGCAGTAATCTCCACGGCCACATTGTACCACAGTAGGTTGGAGGTGACACATCTATGGAACTGTAATCTCCAGGGTAACATGTGTAAAATATTCCAAAGGACTTCTGTGAAAGAATAATTTGAGTAAATGTATGAACGTGTCTTTACAGAGGCAGAATGGTGAAATTACAGCCCAGGGGTGTGATTAAACTAGTAAGTGAAGGGAGCCGTGTAACCAAGCCCAATGGGTTAGATTCACATAGTGCCAAGGATAGTAACAAGGTGGGGGGCAAAAACCAAAGTAATGATAACTAATAAACCAAGCAACCTATACTTACCTGAATTAAAAGCGGGTGCCTGTCAACCAAGGTACATGTGATTTCAAATTGTGAAGGGAAGGGCTCAACCAACGTGTGTTAACTGTGGCCATATGTAGCCGCAGTACCACCTATGTCACGCTGCAAAATTAGAGGGAGAGGTGGCGTCCGCGTTCGAACAGCTGATAGCATTCGGCAGCTGACGCTCAAACCTACCTCATGGTGAGTGCAGATGTATACTCGACACGTCGGCACATAGTGCCAACAAGTGACGTCATGAGCACGACGCATGGGGCATGGCGTTGATGCGCAAGGGGGCCCGACCACGACGCCGCATCCATAGGGACAGGGGGAGGAGGGTGGGCTCCAGAGCGCATCACAGCTCCCGGAATTGGAAACAACCACAATAGACCAGAAACATAAAACAGTAAAATGCCCAAAGTGCTGACTTGATCCAAGCACAGTCAATAGTAATAAAGGTAGTAATTGCATGCTACCGCAGTAATATGCTTCCATCCCTAATATCATTGAATCAATGGGGGAGGGGGAATTTGGGACTTTAAATGAGGCAATGAGTGTTTAGATTCATGTACCTCCATCCCTGGTAATGTATTGAAAGGAAGGCAAAAATGGGACTTTAGATGAAGCATAACTGCAAGGTAAATGTGCAAGGACATGTTTGACGATTCCTTATCTATATACAAAGTTAGAAGTAAACAATATAACATGGATAACAATAGTATCAATTGGATATCTTGTATTTCATTTATGGACACATACATTCCAACATGATCTACAGGTAATAGACATATTGTTATGAGGTACACAATTAGAAATGACATAAATAATCTTCAATTGATTGAAGGATAAAACATTGTAGATAAAATGTCCAATCAGGGAGAATTTCAAACACATGCTTGCAAGTGGTAGCATATGAGTGTTCTACGCGTTTCGTGAAGTTCATCCACTCATTCTGTTGCTGTGCCTGATCCTCTTGCATTCATTTATCTCCTTATAGATAATTTTAACATTGATACTATTGTTATCCATGCTATATTGTTTACTTCTAACTCTGTATATAGATAAGGAATCGTCAAAAATGTCCTTGCCCATTTACCTTGCAGTTATGCTTCATCTAAAATCCCCTTTTTTTGCCTTCCCTTCAATACATTACCAGGGATGGAGGTAGATGAATCTAAACACTCATTGCCTCATTTAAAGTCCCAAATTCCTACCCTCCCCCATTGATTCAAGTATTCAATTATAATGGATGAGGTATTGGAAAAAACGTCAGATGACATTGCTTTGCTTAATCGGGAACAAAGGGCCTAACGGAAACAGTTAATGCTACATGAGCTAGCAATTGAATCCATGGGAGATGCACTTGCTGGTCGCTGTGAACTAACAGAAGATTACGAGTGTTGTACATGGATTCATAATACAAGTATGGAAGTACCTGATTATTATGAAGTAATTAATCAGCATCAAAAGGAGGCAGAAGCCAGGAAAATTGTTAATAATGGGTGGAATCCTTTTAAGGGATTGGGAAGTTTTGGAGATTTTTTTGGGTCTATATTATCATGGTTTAGACAAGCAGGAATGTTAATCTTAATGCGTTTATTGCTTCCTCTCTTTATATATTTTCTCGTAAAGATAGGCCAATGCATTTATAGAAAGGCAACACAAGATGATGCACATTGGAGACAAGATTTATATTTGTCACTTTGTGACAAATGAAAGGGATTGTAAGAATTCTGTTTTTTTTTAAATGTTATATAGTCATGTTTCCCGAGCGCCTCACGCAGATATACTGCGGCAGAATGGCACGGGCAGGCAAAATCACGTACGGGTACGTGGCCCTTTAATTGCCTGCCCGTGGGTCGCGCGCGCGCCATCAGCGGCGCGCTCGCGACCCGGTCGGGAGCTCCGTGACCCCGGCCGCGGGACCAGCGGACCCGATCGCCGCTGGTGTCCCGCGATCGGGTCACAAAGCTGAAGAACGGGGAGAGGTATGTGTAAACAAACCCCTCCTCGCGCTTCCTACCCTGCCTGTCATTGATTGGCTGTTCCCGGTCATCGGGAAAGCCGATCAATGACGTCAGACATCAGCCCCGCCCCCTGATGTAAAAAAAACACACACACATCACAGCCCATAACCCCTCCCCTCCCCCTAGTGGTTAACTCTTTCACTACAACTGTCATTTATACAGGAATCAATGCATTTAAATAGCATTGATTGCTGTATAAATGACAATGGTCCCAAAAATGTGTCAAAAATGTCTGATGTGTGCGCCATAATGTCGCAGTCACAATAAAATTCGCTGATCGCCGCCATTACTAGTAAAAAAAAAAATATTAATAAAAATGCTAAACTATCCCCTATTTTGTAAACGATATAACTTTTGCGCAAACCAATCAATAATTGCTAATTGCAATTTTTTTTACCAAAAATATGTAGAAGAATACGTATCGGCCTAAACTGAGGAAAAAAATGTTTTTTTATATATTTTTTGGGGATATTTATTATAGCAAAAAGCAAAAAATATTGCATTGTTTTCAAAATTGTCGCTCTATTTTGGTTTATAGCGCAAAAAATAAAAACCGCAGGGGCGATCAAATACCACCAAAAGAAAGCTCTATTTGTGGGAAAAAAAGGACGCCAATTTTGTTTTGGAGCCACTTTGCACGACCGCGCAATTGTCAGTTAAAGCGATGCAGTGCCGAATCGCAAAAAGGGGCCTGGTCCTTTGGCTGCCAATTGGTCCGGGGCTGAAGTGGTTAATTGATTTTTTGAAGTTAGACTTTAACTTCTATTTCTGCTGAAATGCTCTGTTTTTGCAATTCAAACATTTCTGTTTTCGAGGATGTAAGCTTTTTCCCATTGTTATCTAAAGCCTGAGAATATTTGTTTTTCCCTGTTATTTCTGCTTATTCTAGTTTTTTTTTTCCTGAGTTAGTTTTTCCTGTTATGTATACATCTGTTTCCTTTTACGTACATACACCCTGTTTATCATTTCAGATTGTCATTACTTGCGCATTACTATTTCCTATGATGTATATATGTATTGATATGTATGATATTCTATGTATATTTTAGTTGGTCTGGGAGATTAATGTCACATTAATTATTTTGAACTGTATATAAGCTGTCCAGACTTGAATATGGACCAAGATATGGCCATCTACCTAAGCTGACAGACCAGGTAAATAGAGCATAAATCAGAGCAGCAGCCAAGAGGCCCCTGGTAACTCTGGAGGAGCTGAAGAGATCCACAACTCAGGTGGGAGAATCTGTCCAAAGGACAACTATTAGTTGTGCACTCCACAAATCAGGCCTTTATGGAAGAGTGGCAAGAAGAAAGCCATTGTTGAAAGAAAGCCATAAGAAGTACCATTTGCAGTTTATGAGAAGTCATGTGGGGGACAGCAAAAATGTGGAAGAAGGTGCTCTGGTCAGATGAGACCAAAATTGCATTTTTTGTACTAAAAGAAAAATGCTATGTGCGGCGTAAAACTAACACTGCACATCACCCTGAACACACCATCCCCACGTGAAGCGTGGTAGTGGCAGCATCATGTTGTGGGGATGCTTTTCTTCAGGAGGGACAGGGAAGCTGGTCAGAGTTGATAGGAAGATGGATGGAGCCAAATACAGGGCAATCTTAGAAGAAAATCTGTAATGCTGTGTACACACGATCAGAATTCCAGAAAAAGACCGATGAGAGCTGTTTGTCGGAAAATGTGACCATGTGTCTGCTCCATCGGAGCATGTTCTCAATTTTTCAGACAGAAAAAGTTTTGATCGGAAATTCCGATTGTCTGTACCAATTCCAATGTGCAAAATTCCTACGCATGCTCGGAAACAATTTGACGCATGCTCGGAAGCATTGAACTTTATTTTCTCGGCTCATCGTAGTGTTGTACGTCACTGAGTTCTTGACGGTCGAAAGTTCAGAGAACTTTTGTGTGACCATGTGTATGCAAGCCAAGCTTGAGCGGAATTCCGTCGGAAAAAACACCCAAGATTTTTCAGACGGAAAATCCGCTCGTGTGTACGGGGCATTAGAGTCTGAAAGAGACTTGAGACTGGGGTAGAGGTTCACCTTCTAGCAGGACAACAACACTAAACATACAACCAGACCTACAATGGTTTAGATCAAAGCATATATATTCATGTGTTAGAATGGCCCAGTCAAAGTTCAGACCTAAATCCAATTGAGAATCTGTGGCAAGACTATAAAATTGCTGTTCACAGATGCACTCCATCAAATCTGACAGAGCTTGAGCTATTTTTCAAAGAAGAATGGGCGAAAATTACCCTCCTTAGATGTGCAAAGCTGGTAGAGACATCCCCAAAAAGACTTGCAGCTGTAATTGCAGCGAAAGGTGGCTATACAAAGTATTGACTCTGGGGGGCAATACTAAGCACGCCACACTATTCAAATATTTATTTGTAGAAAATGTTGAAAAAATGTATAATTTTCCTTCTACTACTCTGTGCCACTTTGTGTTGGTCTATCACTTAAACTCCCAATAAAATACATTTACATTTTTGGATGTAACATGAAAAAATGTGGAAAATGTTAAGGGGTATGAATACTTTTTCAAGGCACTGTATATAAACAATCTTTTCCATGATTGCTGTGCCAAATTTGTGTGATTCTGTATATATCTGCATTGTGAACATGAACACATTTGATGTAGTACAGTCTTAAAATACTCAACTTGATAGTAAACAGATATAACATTATTTGGTAATGGTGTTTAAAATGACTTCTTTATTAAGCAGCACTGTCTTTCCAAGGAACTCTTATCAATATTCCTGCAACTTGGCTTTACAAGTTATGACTAAATGAATAAAGAGACAATATCGTTTGACAATTGTGTACACTGTTAAAATGCAATAGGGCAATCTTATGTTTGTTTGTTTTTTATTATTTACATTTTTAATATAGGCTATATTCTATTGCTAAGTACAATTTATTTTTATTTTTATTTTGCTATAAACATTTAGTAGAACACATACAGTACCCCTCAATTCAAAGGCTATATTGCACTTTTTTTATTTGTACACATTACCTCTGAGTGTGACAGTATTAGAAGATGTAAGATATCCTAAGAATGATTCCTCAGTTTTAAATTTGCACTCATGGGAGAACATGGATTCGTTTTTAGCATTGAGGCCTCACACTGTAAGTTCTCAGCACAGGACCTTTGGAAAGAAAGTATGAAAAAACGGTATCTGTAACATATAACCTATGCCTATGCTTAAAGAGAATGAGTTAATCTGTTTGTTACCCCAACATTTCATATTCCTGATATGTGCCTGCTGTTTTTGTATTGCTTCCTTTATGCGAAATCCCTCGCGTTCCTGCTAGTCCCCTGGCTTTCCTATTAAAAATTGACCACACTAAGCAGGACAGCACACCGTGATCAGCTCTCTAGCTATGCTGGGAACTCAGTATACTCTCCTTCAATGATCAGACTTGTCCTGACACCCCCCCCTCCCCATCCCCCACTGTACAGCCACGCAGTGTACTGCTGACCCCCCCACCCAGCTCTTATGGAGCTGAGAACGAAGAAAATTTGATCACTTATAAAAAAGGGAAAAAAGTCATTTTTAATGTTTTTTTTTTTTTATTTCTATTCAAAAAAATTTTGCCTTTCATTTCTATTTTAAATAAAATGGGTTGCTTTACAAGGTGATCGTTTGCAATCACTTTAATATCTGGATTACATGGAACTTAAAGTAACATTCAATATAGCATTTGCAACACTTTTCTGGCATCAGTGTTGTTTAACCACTTGGGGTTAACCACTTGAGGTCCGCGCTGTGGACCTGAATTTCAGGGAGGCTGTCATAGGACGTCCTCCCCTTTGCGCGCTCCCCATGCGCTCCCCTGCAGGGCGCGCAAGGCGCACGATGTGATCACCGAGTCACAGAGATTCAGGTGATCACCGATCCCAGCCCCTTACCACGTGATCAGCTGTCAGCCAATGACAGCTGATCATGTGTGTAAACAAAAGCTCGGTAATCGTTTTTTTTCCAAACACCGGTTTATGCTCAAGGGACATCGGTCCTGAAGAGAAAGGAGGCATATCTGCCTCCTCCTCAGTGCCTGCAAGTGCCACCTGCCATTGCCACTTGCCAGTGACCACAGTGCCCACCAGTGCCACCTATCAATGACCATGAGTGCCACCTATTAATGCCCACAAGTGCCACATATCAATGCCCACAAGTGCCACCTATCAATGCCCACCAGTGGTGCCAATCAGTGCCTCATCAGTGCCATCTAGCAGTGCTGTCTTTCAGTGTAACCTATCAGTGCCGAACACTGCCACCCATCAGTGCCCATCACTGCCACCTATCAGTGCCTATCACTACCAGCTATCAGTGCCACCTATTAGTGCCACCTATTAGTGCCACTTCTCAGTGCCCACCAATGCCACCTATCAATGCCTTTCAGTGCCACCCATCAGTGCCACCTCTCAGTGTCACCTATCAGTGCACACCAGTGCCGTCTATCAGTGGCCACCAGTGCCGCCTATCAGTGCCCACCAGTGCCGCCCTATCGGTGCCCATCAGTGCCCATCAGTGCCCATCAGTGCAGCCCATTGGTGCCCATCAGTGCAGCCTATCGTTGCCCATCAGTGCTGCCTCATCAGCATACATCAATGAAGGAGAAAAATTACCTGTTTGCAAAATTTTATAACAAAATATTAAAAAATATAATAAAAAAAAAAACTGGTCTTTTTAAATTCTTTTAACAAAAAATAAAAACAGCAGAGGTGATCAAATACCACAAAATGAAAGCTCTATTTGTGGGAAAAAATGATAAAAATGTAATTTGGGTACAGTGTTGTATGACTACGCAATTGTCATTCAAAATGCGACAGCGCTGAAAGCTGAAAATTGACCTGGACAGGAGGGGGGTTTAAGTGCCCAGTAAGCAAGTGGTTAAAATGTGCTGTGCCAAATTCAGAAAAGCAGTGCAACTGTTCTAATGCTATTATTGACTGTGACTAATGCTTGTAGTTGTTAATAGGGACACTTTAACATTATGTCACAATGCCTGCGACAAAGTCATAAAGAAATACCTCAGTTTCTGAGATAATGAAACTGGCAGTAAAAAGACCAAGGTCTTTTTGGAGTAATTTGGGGCAACAGTGAAGAGTTTGTACCCCACTCCCCCATTGCTGTTGGTTGTTAGGGCATTGGCAGCCTGAGGTCGCCAGCATTTTAGCAACCAATGACACTCAGGGGATTATTTACTAAAGGAAAATCCACTTTGCACTGCAAGTGCACTTGGAATAAAGTCGCTGTAGATCCGAGGGGGGCATGCAAGGAAAATAAAAGACAAGGTTACCTGGATGCCAATGAACAAGAGACCACCAGTATTGTAGCAACCAGTCTGGCTTGGCCACACATCATTGGTTACTAGGACATCAGTGCTACTTCCAGGGTCAGTTGGTTATTATTAAAATTAAAGTTGTTCTTTGTTTAGCTTAAATTACTGTAGGGCCTGCAGGCAAATTTGCAGGTATTATCTTTATTTATACATATATTAAGCACTAGGAGAGGGCTGCCATTTTTGTTTTTAAATGCCAACCAATAAAAAAAAAAAAAGCACCCCCCCCCCATACATTCTCCCTGAGCTAAACACAGCACACTACATTGGTATAACACATTTATGTGCTGCCCTACAGCAATATGGAGAAGGAGGCATGTGGGGGGTTACTAAAATTGGGGCATGCAAAATCTGGTGTAGCTCTGTATAGAAACCAATGAGCCTTCAGGTTTTATTGTAAAAGCTTAATTGAACAAGCTGAAGTTTGACGCTGTTTGACTACAGCTACACCAGATCTGACTATCACGGGAGCCTAGTGGTCACTATGACCGCCGGGGCATTCGCATTGGTCTTGTGTACATTCTTCGGGCACGCGTGCCTGCGGTAGCCCGTGCGCCCCTAGTAGCCAAAAGGCGAAGGGATGTAAAGTAAAGTTGTTTTGTCCAGCCATGCCATTCTTCTGCAGTAAAACTGCGGCGGCTGGTCGGCAAGCGGTTAATGGAGATAGATTATAAACACTCATAAGATTAAAATGTATATAAAGCTCATCTGGTCACACTATGTGTGGATGTAGATCCTCCTAAAACCATCCTGCAGGACCGTTGTTGTCTATTCCTGCTGCTGGACATAGAGATGGCTGGCCCAGGAGCATGGAGGCTTCCTGGGGCTCCTTCAGGCTCCTGAGCCAGCCATCTCCATGCCCAGCAGCCAGGACAGCTGACAGCGGTACTGCAGGATGGTATTAGGAGGATCTACATCCACACATAGTGTGACCAGATGAGCTTTTTATAAATTTTAATCTTGTGAATGTCTCCATTAAAAAGTTTTACTGGGATACTACACTTATATGGCGCTTCCTTCCCCCTCTGCTTTCTTCCTCTGCTTTCTTGCTGGTCTACACAGAGCTGGCTACAACTCTGAGGATAACAGCCACAGGTGGTCCCGTACATTCTTTATTGTACCCCCAACTACCACAGACCATTGACATTTTATGGATTCACCATTGTCACACTGAACACTGGTATTTTTCTATATACAGTATACAGTGCTGGGGGGCGTGGTTTGGAGCCGGACCCGAATGGCCGCTGAGTCCCTGAGCTCCTGTCCACGGAGGTTTTAGCAACAAGCCCAGCCGAGCCATCCGCCGCCAAAACATGGGGAAAAACTCAAAAGAACCCTCCCCAACGAGGTCCCGCTCCCCCAGAGGATCCGGTACGCAGATCGGCCGCAATATACCGGACATCTTCGGGACCCAGGTACGCGAGGCCCCGGCTTCAAATCGGGCCTACTCCACCGCCGCTCGATCCTCCAGCCTCAGCCCCTCAGGAAGAAGCCACACGCAGCCCCGACCCTCAGCAGAGGTAGCCTGTGCCCCACAGCCTGTATACATGCCCCAACCTCCAGCATACACAGCCTGTGCCCCGCAGCATGTGTACATGCCCCAACCCTCAGCAGATGCAGCCTGTGCCCCACAACCCTTGTGCATGCAGGATCTGCGATCTGTGGCAGAAGATATAAAAGCCACACTGTCATCTGCCATCACGGATCTCAGGAGAGATGTACAGGCCATGGCAACACGTGTGGATGATCTGGAGGAAACCACAACCCTTCATGACACTGCCATCCAGCAACTGCAGACCACCTCTCACTCCCAAACCACGCAACTCAGGGATATCCAAAGGCATATGGAAGATTTGGATAACCGCGGACGCCGCCACAATATCTGGGTGAGAGGAATCCCTGAATCCATTGAAAACTCGCAAGTCGCTAAAGCCACTGTCGCCATATTTAATGATCTTCTGGGCAGACCACCTGAAACGCCCATTGAATTTGAACGCTTGCACAGAGCCCTAAGACCCAGAGGCAGAGACACAGAACCACCCAGAGATGTTATCTGCTGTCTGGTCAACTTCAAATTGAAAGAAGAAATTCTTCATAGGGCCAGAGACTGTCGCTCCCTACTCTACCAAGGAGCTGACATAAAATTATTCCAAGACCTCTCACCGATCACCCTTCAAAATAGAAGAGATCTACGCCCTCTCCTTGATCTTCTACGCTCCAAAGGGATCCAGTACAGGTGGAAATTCCCCTTCTGCCTCTCGGCTTCCTTTCAAGGTCGCACAGCAAACCTACGCCTACCAGAAGACCTACCCGCCTTCTGCGAAACGCTGAATCTACCTCGTATCAATATCCCGGATTCGTCCACCTACCATGAGAAGATCAGCTTCCACCGATGCTATCCCAGTCCGTGATGACTTTCACATCAGGTGCCGCAGATCCACCCCCCCAAGAGAACCCAATGCTTCAGACCCCCGGAATGCCGTGCTCAACAGCCCAACCGTGTCTCCGGCCCACAGAAGAGCCCGCCATGAAAGATCCAACTGAACTTTCTCACCCATGCTCCTCCACGCATCTTACCACCGAATGCATCTCACCAAGACGAGAACCTTTCTACGAACATCATCCATGACACCCAGGAAGACAAGACTCGGCCAAAAAAAGTCACAGCAAGGCTAACTTTTTCCCTTTTTTCCCAGGAACGGCCTACCCCAAGTGTCCCTGACTACAGACGACAACACCCCCTAGAAGTTCGATTTGAATGAATGAACATTTCCCTGGACGAACTGTAAGTCTACTGCTTCCCCTAGAAGGCCCTTAAGCTCTGAATACCCCTTTTGAAAGACCCAGTGGCCTCGAGGGTTAAAGGTATTCCCCCAGGGATAATCACGCACCCCTTAATGTAATGTCTAAGCCCGAACCAAGAGACCTAATGACTCTCATAGTCATATATGTGCCCTCCAGAATAGAATTCCAGCTCCATTTACCTTACCCCACCCTTCCCCAAATCCCTCCCTTCCCCCTTTTGCTCCCCTCCCCATGCCCCATCCTCTCCCCCTCTCCTCCCTTCACCCTCCTGATCCCTCCACATCCTATTCAAGAAGGTACTTCAAATACAAGTCTCCTAGAATTCTATGATCACACTGCTACCCTAATTTAAGGTTTGATGCATATAAGTAATGTCTCAGATGCTATGTAGGGGGTGCATTTGCGGGGGGTGATGCTACACGGGGACCGACTCCCACCCCATAATGAGAACTTTTTCAACAGTTCAGAGCTCCAGACCAACCACATAACTACTATACAGTGGTCTCTGTGTGGCCTTGCCCCCCCCCCCCTCCGGATGCCTCCCCTGTAAAGGGGGTTACAAAAATATACAAAATGTATAAAAATGTTTGAAACGTTTAAACTGTTTAAAAATGTTTAAAAGCTAGACTGTATCAGATGGCCCTCATGCGCGTATCCTCAGAGGTTATTGAAACACAATTTTAAAAATTGAGTTCGACTTTCCCAATTTACCAACACTTAATTAAATGCACCTAGCCATCCCCGCCACAAGGTGCTCCGGAGATATCTCACCTTACAACTTCCGGGATTCTAAACACACACCCTAAACACCCATGTTGATCCCACCCACACTTAGCGCTGCTCAATCTAGATCCTGATACAAAGTCGGCCTCAATCAGGTCGCTATCCATCCAAACGCACACATAGTAGTGAGAGCTTTCTGATACAGACTTGATCAAGGCTATTCTCTATTTATGTTTACATAGATTGATTTAAGCAATGTTAACCTGTTTACAGTTGGAGCTCTCTCCAATCGATCGGAAGTACAGTGAATAATACCTTTGGGTAAAGAGGATTTTATGTTCTTCCTTTGGTTTCTATACTAACACAACATGTTCTATACTTCAGAATTGTTAATGCGGATGCTCATCCCAATACATCTGATAACTGACCTTAATAAATGCCTTATATTTGAATCCCCTGAGTTTGGACCTACACTTACTACACCAAACACACATAGACACAGGCTCCCTCTCTCAACCTACAGAACAAACCTCGGTGGACGGGGGACACCGTCTCTCGACCGTTCCGATCCGACACCCTTCACCTCCCCACAAGACGGGAACGTGACGGTTCCTGTCTAACCGTACCGGACACCTTACTACCCTTAGGGTAGGTTACATACAACCTCCCTAATTCCGGACTATCGCCTATTCCATCCTCTCCCAAGACCTAGGCTCATACCCCATCCTCCCTTTCCCTTCCCCCCTATTCTCTCCTCTTCTTCCCCCTTCTTTCCCTTTCTTTCTATCTCATTCCTACTTATCCCTTCCCCTCCCGTCTGCCCCCCCCCTCCCGTCCCTCTCTACCTCGCAGCCTCTGCAGCCACCACACAACTGATAAAGCACAAAAAAAAAAGGTAAAAAAAAAAAGGTAGGAAGTAGGAACCTACTTGGCCTCAGGCTCCTCCTGTTCATACGTGCGAAGACAACAGCCCAACGCTTCGCTACTCTCTGATACCTCTAGGATCAAATCGCAACACACTATGTCGCACATACATGCAACAAAAAACACCTCCACGCTTAAAGTAGTCTCATTAAACGCTAAGGGTCTCAACATCCCCAAAAAACGTAGTCAAGTACTTGATATGATGTATAAACTGAAAGCAAACGTAATATTCCTGCAGGAAGCACACTTTCGCACAAACAAAATCCCCAAACTTACGAACCATATGTTCCCAACAGTATATCACGCCACGCAAAGACTAAAGGGGTATCAATTTTAATTTCAAAAAATCTTGACTGGCAACCCTTAGACTCTCTTATAGATACAGATGGCAGATACCTCTTTCTTAAGGGCCGACTCCAGGGACGGCCCTTGACTCTGGCCAACATATACAGCCCCAATACGGCACAAGTAGGCTTTTTTAGATCAATCTCACGACTACTCTCAGAATTCCACTCTGGAATGACTATCCTAGGAGGTGATTTCAATGTGGCCCTCTTTCCAATAGTGGACACCTCCTCCGGCACGGCCTCCCTGCCTTACAAAGCTATCCGGCAAATTAAGTTACAAATTCAAGACCTTCTTCTTCACGACACAGGGCGTGCCCTCCACCCTGATGTAAAAGACTTTACCTTCTTCTCCGCACCCCATAACAGGTATTCCAGAATCGATTATCTTTTCCTATCCCAGAAAGACATCCCCTTCCTATCCACAGCCACCATTGAACCAATGCTACTTTCAGATCACCACCCGATTACAATGACACTGACATTCCCTGACAAACATGTCCCCAAAAGCATTTGGCGCCTAGACTCGTCACTCCTCACCTCAGAAGACGTCACTGATGATGTCCGTAGTTGCATAAACACCTTTTTTCTTGAAAACGACACACCCGACACAGCCCCTCTCACCCAATGGGAAGCCCATAAATGCGTAGTTCGAGGAAAACTCATTGCCCTGAAAGCAGCCCGTCGGAAAGCCCACCAACAAACCATTTCAGACCTACTTGACAAGATCAAAACCCTTGAACTTGCTCACAAGCAATCACGAGCCCAGCAAATCTACCATGAACTTACCTGCCACAGGAAAGCGCTGCGTGAAGAACTAAACCGTAAAACGCGACGCAAATTTGTCCTACAACAAAAACTCTACTACGAATTCGGTAACAAATGCGGAAAATATCTTGCTAAAGCCCTCCAGACCAGGAAAGCAAACACAAACATTCACACCATCAAAGATTCTCAAGGGAAGGCCCATATCACCCCAATAGACATAGCAGCCCAATTTGAAACCTACTACTCAAATCTGTATAATCTCCCTAAGCATACTACAAACCATAAAAGAACTGAAAACAGACATGCCTCAATCAAGTCTTTCCTCGACAAATTTGGCCCCAAACCTATAGACAGAGAAGACGCCACCCAGTTAGAAAATCCTATTTCAGAAGAAGAAATTAAATTGGCAATTAAACAACTTAAAAAGGGTAAAAGTCCAGGCCCCGATGGGCTTACAGCTGCTTACTTCAAAACCTTCACAGACATATTAACCCCACATATGATTAAGACCTACAACTCCTTAACATCATCCACTCTCCCATTCCATAGGTTATTAGAAGCCCACATCACAGTGATCCCAAAAGAGGAGAAAGACCCCACATCAGTCAGCAATTATAGGCCAATATCCCTTTTGAATGTAGATATAAAGATATACGCCAAAATTCTAGCTTCCCGTCTACTAACTTTCCTACCTTCCCTGATAGGGAGAGATCAAGTAGGCTTTATCCCCGGAAGAGAAGCCAGGGATAATACGATCAAAGCCCTGAATATTCATCATTGGATTACAACACATGAACAAAAAGGATTCTTTCTGTCGCTGGATGCAGAGAAGGCGTTCGACAGGCTGGCATGGGACTACCTGGGAGCAGTCCTTAGACATATTGGGCTCCAAAATCGAATGTTTAATGCCATCATGTCCCTCTATACAACCCCGACCGCTAGAGTACGTGTAAATGGCCACCTGTCAAACGCCTTCTCCATCGGTAATGGGACAAGACAGGGATGCCCACTCTCCCCAATCCTATTCATCTTAACCCTTGAACCCTTTCTCCAATTTACAGTGTTAAAGGCTTCCCCATCGGCGACCGCACCTATAAAATAGCCGCATTCGCCGATGACATACTACTATTCCTGCAAGACCCGCACATTTCAATCCCGAATCTTCTAAAGGAACTAGATCATTTTCATAAGATTTCCAACTTCAAGATCAATTTTGCAAAATCCCAGGCCCTGAATATCTCCCTATCACAAGAAATAGTAACACAGTGCATAAACAACTTCCCCTTTCAATGGAAACATGATCAGATCAAATATCTAGGAGTATACCTAACAGCAAACCTTTCAGATATCTTCCCCAAAAACTATCAATCCATCCTCAAAACTATTCAGAATGACCTAAACAAATGGAATAATCCCCATTTTTCCTGGTTTGGAAGGGCAGCAATTCTAAAAATGAACATCCTCCCCCGCATCCTATACATCCTACAGACCTTACCCATCAAAATCCCTCCATCCTTCTTTCAGCTCTACAAACGACTGACTACCAGGTTCCTATGGCGACAGAAAAGACCTAGGATAGCTTACGAACAACTGACGAAACCAAAGACGAAGGGAGGCATTGGCCTTCCAGACCTCAAAAGATACTACTGGGCATGCCATCTCTCTAGAATTATAGACTGGTCTGTTCATGGCCAATGCAAAGATTGGGTAGCCCTTGAACACACATTCTCCCCCCTCCCTTTGCGTTTCCTACCCTGAACACATCCCGAAAAATCTCCTTAACCATCCCCTAATCACCCCGACGCTCCGCTGTTTCAAAGACACATGTCGACAACTGCGCATTTCCTCTAGCCCTGGACCTCTTACGTCGGTTAAACTCAACCCAGCATTCTCACATGGCATGTCCTCCAAGCGGATACCTGGCAACATACAGAAGTTCTAGCCCAACCCTTTTATAGATCGGGTGTATTTCTTAGTCGCTCCTCCCTACCAGCCACACAGACAATAATAACTTTCCACTATGGACATATTTCCAGATCAGACATTTCCTTAAGAACGCTGACCGTATATCCTCTGTCTCTCGCATGCTCACACCATTTGAACAACTATGTTCTCAAACTGCACCCCAGCAACACATGATCTCCAACACTTACAACATACTATCCTCTGACAGTCTACTGAAAACGAGCAAAGCCTGTCTAAGCTGGGAAAGAGACCTACAAATAGAAATGACAGAAGCACAATGGGAACACATCTCTAGAGTGACACATAAAGGCTCCCTGAATGTCTCGATACAGGAAAACAGCTATAAGATTTTAATGCACTGGTATAGAACTCCAGTAGTTCTTAACAAATTCAATCCTGCCCTTTCAAATACATGTTGGAGATGTGTCAGGGACACAGGTACTTTAGAACACATTTGGTGGTCCTGCCCCCTCATCCAGCCATTCTGGACCCAAGTACGGGAACTGACATCACAAATTTCTACGTACACCCTAGAACATACCCCAGCACAGTTCCTCCTTCACCACTCAGACATACCGACACATCAATACCGCAAAACATTGTTACCACACCTAATAAACGCAGCCAAAATCTGTATCCCTCTCCACTGGGGAACAACCCATGTTCCGACCATCCCGGAATGGATCAAACGAGTTAGTAAAATCGCAGAAATGGAGGAACTTATCTCCATAGCCAAAGATTGCCCGACTAAATTTTCACACACATGGGCCTGTTGGACCCACTTCTGCACCACCGACCAATACAAAGTATTGATGAGCCAAAATACCATGAGCCACACACCCCGAGACGAGGACAACTCTTAACGAGTCTTTTACGTCACTCATAAAACTGACCCCATCAAGGCATAGTACAAGTGCCCTCCCTCACCTAAACAAGGGAAGATTGAGGGAGGCCCCTTGTCAAATTAAAGGAAGAGGCACCCAAATATCACCAGATTAAATCTTGCTACCCATAATACCCCGACCCTTCGTGATTGGTGGCAGAGTCTGTGAGGTTCCCCCAAACCCAACTCATCCCCACCTTTTCTTCCCCTTCTTCTTCTCTCTCCTCCCCTACCCCCCTTCTCCCCTCCCTCATTCGGTTTACACCATAAATCATCTCCTACACACAACATAACTCCGTTCTCCTAAAACACTACTTTGTAACCAACTTAGGCAATATAGGCTGTAGTTATAACTGACCACTTAAAGTTGGCTATCTTCTCAAGATCTAGCAAATGGCCAACCCTACCCGCGAAACAGACACACTTAGGTTCAGAAAGATGTTCTAGAAATGTGATAGACATTTGCAGCGAACAGACCATATGTAAGAGTATCTCATGTCGCTCCTTAAGTGTATATACCAGTGATTTAAACCAAACGATGTACTGTGACGATCATTACTTGCTAGTTCTGTTAACAGTTATTGTGATATATGTTGTAATGCTGCGAACACTTTGCTTACATATGTTGTAAACCCTACCTCTTTTTTCAATAAAACATTATGGAACAAAAAAAAAGTATACAGTGCTGGCTGGACTATACATCCTAAACTGTGCACCAGTAACATGCCTTATAACCTTAAACATCAAAGACCGTATTGTCTAGGTAAAACATCTAAATGCAGTGTACCATGCTTCCAGAACAAAACATTATGTTCAGAGGAAAAGTAAAAAGAAAAGAAGAACATAAAAAAGGGAATCACAAGAAAAAGAAAAATCTGCAGCGGATACAATTCAAAGACAGGTTTGAATAAAGTCCCTCTGATAAAGTATACAGTGAGACAAACAAAACAGAACAGTGACCTAAATATGTCAAGAGAAGTCCTGGAGAAGATGAGAGCCGTATTCAGGAGACATGCAAAATTCCCGGAGCACCATGTCTTTCTAAATTGCTTCTCTCTATTATAGAGAGAGACCATGGAGTCCTCCATTTGCATGATCTTGTTGATCCAGGTTAACCACTGGCACAGATTTGGTGAAGCAGTCTGCTTCCAAAGATTGGGAAGGGTAGCCCTAGCTGCATTTATCAAATTAATTATTTTTTGTTTACAAACTATATTTATTGGGTACAAAGAAATGGTACAAAAAGCTTTTGTCATAAAAAGTACAATAAAGGTAGTTTACACATAAAGATTAACAAAATATATTGTGTGATTATTGATAGGAATAGGGGAGACATAAGGATTCATTTTGCTCAACAGGTTCGGGGTCCTATACCATCTCGTGACTAGTTTATAGCCTGCTTCCTAAGTTTTATTAGAAATTAAGGCTTTATGCCCAAAGAGAAGAATACAATCAATTTGACATTATGTAAAAGTACAATTAAGATTTTTTTCCCAAGAGTGAATATATGAAGGGGGTGCACAGGTTTTTGACACTTTAAGGTATGTATATGCTAAAGAGAGTGTATGTGAAGAGGAGTGTAGACATAATTTCGAAAATGTTGTAGTGTCCTGAAACAGTTTAACAGGCGGTATAGAATGTATAAAATGAATCAGTTGTAATAAACATCAATCCCCCAATTGGGAGAGGAATTGCAATCTAAGCTGACCAGTTGGGAATAATTTACCCTCTGAAGTGAAATGGAAAGCACAGTGGGTTTGATTTAGTAAAACTGGAGAGTGCAAAATCTGGTGAAGCTCTGCATAAAAAGACAATCTGCTTCCCGATTTTTTGGTGTCAAAACATAATTTAACAAGCTGAATTTAGAAGCTGATTGGCTACTGTGCACAGCAGCACCAGATTTTGCACTCTCCAATTTTACTAAATCAACCTGAGTGAATGACAGAATATAATTAATTAGAGTCCATATAGCCTGTAATAAAAGCCAAACAGCCCAAGATGTGAGATATTGGGGCCAGGAGAGAAGAGTTTGAAGCAGACATTTTTTTAAGCTATCATACATGTAGGGCCAAAAGGGTTGTTGCTTAAGAATCAGTGAGAGCTGGTTTGAGTTCCCAGGGAGACCTCTCAGAAGTGAAGGGGTGAATTCTTGCTTGAGCTGGATCCACGGCTTATAAGAATCAGAAGTGTTCCAATCCAGGATTCTAGCCATATGGGAGGTCTTGTAATATCTTTCCAGATCGGAAAAGTTATACCCTCCCTTATATTTAGAGGAGCTAAAAATATGGAATTACATTTTTGCTTTTTTTGCCCACAAAAAGGCTAGAAGGGTAGAATGCAAATCCTTGAGAAAAAAGGAAGGGAGAGAGATTAGTAACATCTGAAAAACATGGTTAAATTGGGCATTACATTAATTTTGTGAATTCTGTTACAACCAAACCAGGTAAAGGTTACCTGTTGCCAGTTGACAAGATCTTGTTTATATTTCATAACAGAGGTTTAAAATTAAGTTCAGAAAGACAATTCAAGTCACCCTGTTAAGTCTATCAACCATCTGTTGCACTAATAGAACAATGAAGGCTTCGGATTTATGAAAATTCACTTTGTAGTTAGAGACTTTACCAAACTGAAGTTAGGTCACAAGTACTGGCAATGTAGTTTCAGGTTTGGTAAGAAAAAATAGGAGGTCATCTGCATAAGCAGCCACCTTATGGTGACCAGATTGAGCAGAAATAATTTAATGTCTGGGATATTACAGATTGTTCACAGTAGGGACTCCATTGTGAGCACAAAAATTAACGGCGATAAAGAACATCCCTGATGTGTACAGTTAGTTATTGCAAAGGGGTGGAACAATGCTCCATTTACTTTCACTGAGGTTGTAGGTAGTAAGCAGATAGCCTGTATCCATGTTCTCATATTACGGATGAATCCAATATACAAGAAGGAGATTAGAGTGATCAATACACAGGTTCAAATAGTAGGCACCGTCGTCCCTTAAAATTAACAGAAGAAAATACCATATTGGGGGGATATGGGACTTTAAGGGTGCTTATTAATACAAATAGATATATCACAATGAATTTGATAAAAAAATATGTATTTTTATTTCTAAAGAGAACAACATTAAAAGAGTCACTTCCTTCATACAGTTTTCCACGCAATCATTCTACATGTTTTGCCTTGAGGCTTCTTCAGGAAATGCATGGACTTTATTTCTAGTAAATAGATACACAAATGAATCAACAAAAAGAAAAACACGTATGCAAGACAAGAAAATAATAAAGATAAAGATTGCATAAAAACATATTTATGTGTGCATATTAATACATACATAGATGCATCCGTGTAGATAGCAGGAGTTTCCCAACCAGAGGTTCTAGCCCCAATGTTTTGAGGACTCTGAGCTGGGTTTATAGTGGGTAACTGAAATCAGAGCGAATTTCTGGACACAAAAAGTTCCGTCCACAGAAATCTCCAAACTTAGGCGGATCACTCACAGAGAGAGGTACTGGTCAATAACTTGTATTTGATTTTAAAATCAACGTTTCCTGTGGATCAATCGATAATGTTAGTAAGACACGTCAACCTTAGTGCATGCCTATATTTGTACTTAATTAGGATATTAAATCCTTCAACAGCAGAAAAGGGTATATGCTTACATAAGAAATTTCTTTTAAATGGATAACTGGGAGCCTATAGTTTTTTGCAGCTCAAAGTAATGATTATCTGGGCTGCGTAGGGCCAAAGTCAATTCTCTGAAAGTAAGATAACATTAGGGCATAAGAGAGACAGTATAGTTGTAATAAAGTCCCCAATATATATAAATGTAGTCAATTAAAAAAAGTCCTGCTTATGTAAAAAAGAAAAAAACTTGCCTGCATGTACTGTTTAATCTGTGGGTACAGAGACTCCAAAGGAAAACAGAATATAAGGATTACCGTGAATGAAAAAAGTAAACCTGTAGGTAAAAATAAAAAGGGGAATAAAGCCTTAAATTTACCACACCTTTTGTTATTGAATAGTGCACTATAAGTAGAGTGCATGCGAGAGGTGTTATCACTAAGTTCAATAGATCTACTTGTTGGCAGTTGTGTGTAGTGTGAGGCTACCAGGGACTCGAGCAGCGCGAGTAACACCGCAGTCCATTTATACCCCTCCCGAGTATGTCAGACAGACACGACGTATGACGTCACGCCGTAATGAGGCAGATCGGACAACGTAGGGGAACGCTACATGAGAGAAGGAAAGCCGCCCCTCCACCAAAGCCCCGCCCCACGCCAACGGCCAAAAGACAGAGGGGCCACCGCACCTGGACACGCCTTGAGGGCGCGCCGAGCACCCATGTTCCTGCCAGGACTACCATATTTATCTTGAATTACCACCCTACACCAGAAATACATTTTCAATTTTCTTTTTTTTTTTTCTTTCTTTTTCTCAGAGTGCCTTATCAGGCATGACATCTCGTGGGCCTCTCCCAGCTATTTGCCATTAGGATCCCTGCACGGATGCCCAGGGGCACACAACAGTACGGTTCCTGACATCAAGGGATCACTTGCTGAGCTTCAGTGGAAACAGGAGCATCCTTACAACAATACATGTAATCAAGGTATAATACAATTTACAAGTAAGTAGATATATCACTTTGGGCTATTATCTAATGATTCCCAATAAGTGCCCCTCTGCACAGAGAGGAATATTTGTAGGGATTCTTGACAAATGTCAAAAAAACTGACCCAAAAGTGGCTTATATCCAGGTTAACATCTCAGCATGGCATCCATAGGAAAGTGGGGAGATAAGGGTGTATGGGATTAATCCATACTGGAGGAGCTAGGGAACTGGGGTAAATAGAACCACACAACTGGAATCTTAAGGACTATAAGTAAGGCTTGTAACTAATACCCTCAATGAGACCTGGACATCGAGTTTCCTGCAATAAATAAATACACTTCGATTCAAGCTGTAATAGCTTTTTGTCAATATCCCAACCCCTTTCTTGTGGGGGGATATGTTCTAAGGCAAAAAAGCCAATCATTTTCAGATTGTTGACATTTACGTCATTGTAAACACTTCTTATTTCAACAACATTAGCCAAACAGGGCTTACTAATAGTGGCCGTAGATCATCATTCCCCTATTCATCAACGGAGGAATGAACTTTTATCTAAAGTGGAATCAGGTTACTTTATGTGGACCACGCAGGATCCATCATTGGTAAGTCACAGTGCTGTAACCATTAGAGTTGCATGCAGATTCCAAAGCAGCCATACCCACACATACATTCATACCCATACATACTTGCCTGCCAGTATTTTGGCAGGATGACACTCCACCCCAGCCCCCTCCACTGATCCCCATCCAAACAACAGGATCATTGTGCTCACTTTAGGGCAGTTAACAGCCCTCAGGCTCCCCAGGCCCCTAAGAGGGGGGCGAAACCTCCTATTGCTGGCAAAGCGGGGTATCCTTCCAGAAGGAGACTTCAATGTCAAGCCAAGGCTGCCAGATCTTGGTGAACATTTTGGGGCAGGCCCTACCATTGTAAATGAGTTTAAAGATTGGTATAACCTTATTAATCATACGGTACAACATTTGAACACTTGTAGAAGATACAGTCTTCCACTGCAACAAAATGAACTTTCTGGCATAAAACAGTACTATTTGAACCAGGATTTGCTTATGGGTCCTGTGTAGGAAGTCATTAAGGACACCCAAAAGCCAGACTTCTGGAGTGGGGGGGACCGCTAGATGTAGGGTGTTTTCAAGAAAGGAGAATACATCCATCCAGAACGTCGACAGCACTGGACAAGACCAGAACATGTGTATGTATCCAGCATCAGTGCAGCCACACCTAGGACAGGAGGCCACAGAGTCATATCCCATACGGGCAAGCTGGGCTGGAGTGTAGTGCAACTGTACATATTGATCGTTAGACCCTATAAGGTCCAAGAAACAGACCTCTGAGGCCTCCTCCCATCCCTCCTCGGATAGCCCAGGAATGTCTACCATCCACTTCCATTGGGCAATCTGAAAGGGTTTAACCCCTGCAGTCTGCAGGAAGGAGTAGATAGCCGTGACTAGTTTTTAAGTATCTGTGTACGACAACAACACCTCCATGGGCAATTCAGTGAGCTTAAAAAACAATTTGTTCGTCACTCCACATCTTGCCTTCAAGTCCTCAAAGGAGATAAATGCGTTGTTGACAAATATGTGAGAGACGTGGGTGACACCAAGCCGTGTCCACCACAGTAAGTCGGGGTGACCCAGGATCTCTAAAAAATTGGGGTTGTGCCATAAGGGGGCTTTGGGCTATACCCCTCCCCTGCTTATGATCACCTTATTCCCTTCATGCCAGGCTAGCCAGCTTACTTCTATCGGGGAACCACGGGAGCAATGTTTTGGTATAGATCTGTGTAAAATATCACTAACCGAGGCTTCGGAGCCAGCGAGGGCATTCAGTAAAGCGGTGGAGCGGGATGAGGAAGCCTCCAGAAACCACGGGGACAGGGATGAATAAAGGTTTTCATAAAAGAATTTGAATGTTTGATCAATGGTCAGGGGGTCAGACGTAATAGAACCGTCAGGTAACTGAATTTGTGGTATGGTCCTGTCAACATATTCAGTACGGGAGAGATATGCCAACATTTTGCTGTTTTTGCCACTATATTCATGTAAGCTGGCCTACAAATATAGCTGCTGCTTCCGCGTTGCATCCACCCTATGGAGATCCAGGGCCCTGTGCGCTCCCACCAAGACTCCATGGGAGTCCAGGGTGGGAGTCGCAGTCTCCAGGGAGGACTCCAAGGCCAGAAGAGCAGCGTGAGAGGATTTCCTATGCTTGGCAATATTGGAGATGTAAGAGCCCTGCACAGTCGCCTTAAAGGCGTCCCATGTGGGGCCAGAGGAAGCGGAGCCGGCATTTTCTCCCCATAAGTGGGACATGTCCTGCCGGACCGATTTCTGGAATTCGGGGGTGGAGATCCAGAAGGGATTGAGTCTCCACAGCCGAAAGGAGGGCCTGTGGCCCAGTATTAGTTCTACCCTAAGGGCACAGTGGTCTGATATCGTCTGAGATAAGTATGTGACTGTCTGGATTTATGGGACCATGTCAGGGATCCCTAGAGTGTAGTCCAGCCTGGAAAGAGTACGGTATGTCTGGGATTGGCAGGAGTACTCTTGGAGACTCTTCTTTATGAGAATGGAGACCCCCCTGGCTTAATTAGAATATGTGGAGTGGTATCCGGGCATGTCCCAATGTTTTTTAAGGGCAAGTATTTTTGATCCCATAAGGTGCGTTTCTTGTAAGCACAGTATATGGGGCTTATGTGCCTTAAGTAAATCAAATAGGGAAGCCCTTTTAAATTTAGAGTTTAACCCCCTGACATTCCAGGAGATGCATGTGACTATAGACATGTTGGGGTGTTAAAAATGGAACAAAGTAAAACCATGATATGAGCAGTTGCTGACATGGTTAAAAAATAGGTTCCCTCACGGCTGCAATCCCGGACTGGGGAGGAGCGGGCGAGGCAGAGAACATACACACACATGGACACACCACAGACATTATCTCTATTTTATCCCCTGCCATAACCCAAAAACGAGGGGCTGGCTTATTATGGCCAGACTGGTGCAGGGATTCAAACCAGGATAGGGCATTTGCTGGGATTTGGAAAAAATGCACCTGGCCTTGGTGTACAACTCTCAGCGTGGCAGGAAATTGCATGGAATACTGTATGGTTTTCTCCCTCAGCTTTTGCTTGATGTGTTAGTTCTTAGCTCTTGCAGCGCGAACTGCTGGGGAGTAATCTGGGAAGAGGGACATGCATTATTAATTTTCAGGTTCCCTTTTATGCGGGCAGCATGCAGGATAGCGTTCCTGTCCCTGTAGTTTAGGAGACGGATCACCATGGTGCGAGGAGGGTTGCCTGCAGGGAGCCGTCTGCCAGGGACTCTGTGGGCACGCTCCAGTACAAAGCAGGGGGATATACAGTCCTTTCCAAATTCGATGTGTCCACCATAATGTCGCAGTCATGATAAAAATCGCAGATCGCCGACATAACTAGTAAAAAAAATAAAAATTTAATAAAAATCGCATGCCATAATGCGCAAAATAATCAATATACACGTATTGCAATTTGTATTACCAAAAATATGTATAATACATATTGGCCTAAACTGTGGGATATTTATTATAGCTAAAAGTACAAAATATTGTGTTTTTTTCAAAATTGTCGCTCTTTTTTGTTTATAGCGCTAAAAATAAAAACCGCAAAGATAATCAAATACCACCAAAAGAAAGCTCTATTTGTGGAAAAAAGGACGTCAATTTTGTTTGGGTACAGCTTCACACAACCGCGCAATTGTCAGTTAATGTGACGCAGTGCCATATCGCAAAAAATGCAACAAAATTAACTTTTTGAGCAGCCGAATTTTCCGGGGCTAAAGTGGTTAAATTCAGAGTCCGAATGGTATTGCCTCCATTTTGTGGTATAAAACCCAAATGATCAACATGTATTAATAACAAGAAGGGCTGCCAGCAGCTAGCCAAAATTTTGGTGAATAATTTTATATCAAAGTTTTGTGCTGCCAGATGAATCAAAATACCTTTAACCCCTTTAACCCCTTGCCGACCATGACGATGTACGTCGGCACAATGGCACGGCTGGGCAAATGGGTGTACAGGTATGTCCCCTTTAAATTGCAGCATAGTGGGCGCGTGCCCGCCGCATACTCCCTGAGCATGCCTGCAGGTCCCACGGGCTCAATGTCTGCCAGGGGCCCGCAATCGTGTCACGGAGCGGCAGAGCGGGGGAGGTGCCTATGTAAACAAGGCATTTCCCCATTCTGCCTAGCAACATTACAGAGATCTACTGCTCCCTGTCATCGGGAGCAGTGATCTCTGTCATGTTCTAGTGAGAGAATCCCCCTACAGTTAGAATCACTCCCTAGGACACACTTAACCCCTTGATCACCTCCTAGTGCTTAACCCCTTCCCTGCCAGTGTAATTTACACAGTAATCAGGGCATTTTTATAGCACTGATCGCTGTATAAATGATAATTATCCCAAAATAGTGTCAAAAGTGTCCGATGTGTCCGCCATAATGTGCTCTGGTCAAGAAGGGGGTAACATTTTCCGGGTGGTTACCAGGTGGATAAGGTAACTATGATGTGTTTCCCAAAAAATAAAAGGATCTGTTTGTGTCTGGTCATTTATTTATTTATTTATTTAACATGGTTTATTTCTGTTGTCGCCAATTCCTGTATTGGTGGATTCGATAAAAGTGACTCATTGAGATGCCGAGAAGTGTGGCCTTGAAGGGAGTCATCTATGTACAAGAGGTGAATGCATGATCAGAAACAGTCAGGGAACCAATCAAGGCTTCAAATAACATAGGCAATAACACTTGAGAAATTAAAATATAATCAATACGCGAGTAAGACTGATGTATACTTAAAAAGAAAGTGAAGTCTTTATCAGCTGGGTGAAGCTATCTCCAAGTATCAACCAATATCAGGTTACAGTGCCTTGAAAAAGCATTCATACCCTTTGAAATTTTCCACATTTTGTCATGTTACAACCAAAAACATAAATGTATTTTATTGGGATTTTATGTGATAAACCAATATAAAGTGGCACATAACTGTGAAGTGGAAGGAAAATTATAAACTGTTGTCAAATTTTTTTAAGTATAAAAACGTGAAAAGTGTGGTGTGCATTTGTATTCAGCCCCCCTGAGTCAATACTTTGTAGAACCACCTTTGTCTGCAATTACAGCTGCAAGTCTTTTTGGATCTGTCTCTACCAGCTTTGCACATCTAGAGAGAGAATTTTTTGCCCATTCTTCTATGCAAAATAGCTCAAGCTCTGTCAGATTGGATGGAGAGTGTCTGTGAAAAGTAATTTTCAAGTCTTACCACAGATTATTAATTGGATTTAGGTCTGGACTTTGACTGCGCCATTCTAGCACACGAATATGCTTTGATCTAAACCATTCCATTGTAGCTCTGGCTGTATGTTTAGGGTCGTTCTCATGCTGGAAGGTGAACCTCTGCCCCAGTCTCAAGTCTTTTGCAGACTCTAATAGGTTTTCTTCTAAGATTGCCCTGTATTTGGCTCCTTCCATCTTTCCATCAACTCTGACAAGCTTCCCTTTCCCTGCTGAAAAAAAGCATCCCCACAACATGATGCTGCCACCACCATGTTTCATGGTGGGGATGGTGTGTTCAGGGTGATGTGCATCATTAGTTTTCCGCCACACATAACATTTTGCTTTTAGGCCAAAAAGTTCAATTTTGATCTCATCTGACCAGAGGAGCTTCTTCCAAATGTTTGATGTGTCCCCCAAATGGCTCCCTGCAAATTGCAAATGGAACTTCTTATGGCTTTCTTTCAACAATGGCTTTCTTTTTGCCACTTTTCTATAAAGGCCAGATTTGTGGAGTGCACGACTAATAGTTGTCCCTTGGACAGACTCTCCCACCTGAGCTGTGGATCTCTGCACCTCCTCCAGAGTTACCATGGGTCTCTTGGCTGCTTCTCCTATTAATGCTCTCATTGCCTGGCCTATCAGTTTAGGTGAACGGCCACGTCTTGCTAGGTTTGCAGTTGTGCCATACTCTTTCCATTTTTGGATGATGGATTGAACAGTGCTCCATGAGATATTCAAAGCTTGGGATATGTTTTTATAACCTAACCCTGCTTTAAACGGCTTCACGACTTTATCCATGACCTGCCTGATGTGTTCCTTTGCCTTCATGATGCTGTTTGTTCACTAAGGTTCTCTAACAAACCTATGAGGGCTTCACAGAACAGCTGTATTTATACTGAGATTACATTACGCACAGGTAGACTCTATTTACTAATTAGGTGACTTCTGAAGGCAATTGGTTCCAATAGATTTTAGTTAGGGATTTTAGTCAGAGTAAAGGGGCTGAATACAAATGCATGTTATATTTAGAGTGCATCATTTTTCATTTAACTTTCTATTGAGATTTGAGTTAATTCATAACATTTATGGCACAGTAGTATTTTATTTTGGCAAATAATGGCACATTTAGTGTGTTGCATTTAAAGAGACAGTGCACAATTTCTGTTTATAAGGAAAGATAAAACAGTCCAAAAAAACAGAAAAATTAAACTGAAAAGGGGCAAAAATCTACCTAATATCCTGGGTGTAGTCCCAAGCTTGTCTCAGCCCAAAAAATAAATAAAGAGTGGGAAAGGGGAGTACCATAGATAACATAAGTGGGGGGAGCATACTGTGCGTGCGATGCACAAGCATAGCCTCTATCTTAAGGAGTGCAATAAAATCCACTCCCAGCACATAGAAGTTTATACATGAATGATTATATGTTCCCCATTGCCTTTTATTGTTCTCTCCCTCTACAGAGATACTGATGTTATGCTGCAATATTCTTCTTCAGCCAGCAGGGAGAGTGCTAAAGCCAAGCAAGCCCATAGACTTCTTTGCAGAGCGCTGAAAGTTGCAGTTTTAGATGGCAGCTATATGGTGGGACAAAAAGACTACTTACACTACAGATCCCAATGGGCACTATACAATAGAAGTAGTGGAGATATAGATTTCTTTTTTTAACTGCTTGGGAAAGTTATTCCTTTTTGCAACAAAGGAGTTAGAGAGAGAGATCACCTCTGTCTAGATATTCACCTGCCAGAGGGAAACATACCACTAGAGATTCAAGCCTGAGACTGGGAGTGAGGACACTCGGGGGCCAGACAGCACCGCCCATATCACAGCACCTGCACTGCTGCCACAGGGAAACTGGAGCGTTCACCCATCCTCTGCTTCCCACCACTGATCACTGGAGGCTTTTGTGGAAAGACTGAAGGGGCACCCCTTCTACAGTGAGAGGTCACCTCAGTATCCGGGGATTGGTGAGTGGGCTATTTACCCATTGCTGATACTGCTATCAGAGACTGAGTCACTGAGAGCACGACATCAAGTGTACACAGTCTATACTTCACTCTATACCGCACGTATTCCAAACCCAGACCAGAACCAACCCTACTGCATCATAGAATATCTTTACTACATCTAAACCCCAACTACCTTGCACCTGTACTAAAACTATTCTGTACCTATACTCTAACTATACTGCACGTAGGTTTACTAGGACTGTTGTTAAGTGCACCAACGCTCTTTAAGGGCCCCAATGATAGCCGGCAGAGGGATTTCCCAGAGGACTACCCCTCCCGTAATAATTATTCTGCAAGCCCCCTCTGTTCCCCTGCCTCCTCCACTACCATACTTTTCAGTCAGTGTAGGACTAGCATCGCTGCCATAAATGCCATCGTTCCAGCACTCAGTAGATTAAACTTTACTGCTGCACATTTCTCAACTTGAGGTGGCCTTACTACTATTTTTGCTGATCTGGATGCCAAATGTCATCTTATGCCTAGTCTTTACTGGTAATCACTTTGTATGCTAAACTGTGTTGTTACCATTGTTAAAGCACTTTATGCTTGCCTAGTTACCAACCATATTGGGTGACAATATATTAAGTTTGCCTTTACTATTTGGTTTAGTGCCTGTTTTCTTTGATATTGCACTACAGCTGGGTACTATTACTTTCAGTGAATTCCTGCGGTACTGTATACACTCAACCTGGTGTGTTGTAGTAGAAAAACAAAACAAAATGGAAGGCTCACGCACTTAGTGCATTATCAAAAAAAAAATTTAATAAGTCTGCGCTTCTTGCATTTGTCCCTGTCAGCAAGAACACATGTGCGCAAAGATATGTGTATGCGTATAACACAGCTCATGTACCTGCACACAGAGTGAGAACTATGTGTGTGCAAAGAATTGTTCATGTGTACACATGCTAATGTGGATAATTGTGCACATGAGCACAGACATTTGGGTGCCTAGTGGCCTATTTAAAGCTATACAGGAGTTAAGAAGTTTGCTAAGTGCTAATCAGCTTCTGTGACCTGATCCTGTGCTTTCATATGTGATCTGACCTGGCCTATCTTGACTTGACTTGTTCCTGATATCTCATTGCTGATCCTGAATTGTACCCCTAACCTTGTCTTCAATCTGCGGTTTTGGTATCTTCTCTGCTTGTCTGACACTGACCTCAGCTTGGCCCCAACTCCTCTTACACCTCCTGATGTACCTCAGCTTCCTGGTTGTTGCTGACTTCTGCCAGACTGACTAGGCTTCCAGATCCTGCACCAGCTAGCTCCAGGATTGCCGTCTGCATGGGTTCCAGTCCTGCACTCTTGCCATCTCCTGCACTGTCCAGAGCATCTTCTGGTCAGGATCTTTTACAGAAATCCATGCCACTCTGTGCTCTGTTATGCCCCATCTTCAATTCCAGGGGGAATGGGACAGGAGGTGTAAGGGAAGCCCTCTTGTCAAATCGGCCTCTAACAGGTACGTGACAGTCCCTGAGTGCATACTGCCCTAAACTACACTAGCTGCCCTTTTTAACAGCCTTTTTTTGCTTGCCCTTTGGTGAGCTACAAACATGTAAAGTTTGGGCTGAACATTACATGGCCACAAACTCAAATCTCACCTCCTACTGCACAATTTTCCGGTCATTATTAACCTTTTACTGATTGATGATAAAACATATGTCTGCTAAAAATCTGAAAAAAGAGTTATTTATTTCAAATTTAAATAATATTGGGGGTATTGCTACTATATATAATCCAAGCTAATTGTAAAAGAAAAGAATTATATGGCCAAATATGTGCTGCCAGTGTATGCTGCCATTATGACTGTAAAACTTCTACTGTTTCATAAAACCAAGTACAAGCAAGATTTGGCCAGAATTTACTAACAGGATTTGCTCCCAATATAGTTAATTGAGATTCACTGTTAAGTTTGAATTCGCTGAAGTTCAAACAGAATTCGTCAAACCCTTGGCAAATTGAACCTGGGCAGATTTATCCATCCACAGCCTTTGTAAGGTTCTATGCTCTCTATAGCTGATATTATTTTATGTTATTATTATGAACAATTATTTCCATCAATACCTTTCATCCTTTATTCCACCCAAATCTACTGTTAGTAAGCTGACTTAAAATTTTAAATTATATTATTTCAAAGATGCTCAAATGTTAAGATGTGAATTCACTTTCATGGCTGAATTACAGACCCGAAGAAAGATCATATGTCCCAAAACCATATTTCCATTTTCTCTACTCTAAGATAAGTGCTTGTTTAGTGTACTTATCCTTCAAGGCCTGCTCCTCAAGTAAACAAATTACTTTTTTTTGGTGTGTGGACTGTCTGGAACTGCAAAACATTTTCTCTGAAATGTTCTCGGTCATCCAGTGCAGTCTATTTATTGTAATGGAAAGCCAGTCAACAGGTTGATAGGCTGCAGATTAACCTTCTATTGAAATGAATAAAGCTTGCAGTATGAAGATCAAAACGATGAGAAGGCTGCTTGCCTGGCCAAAGAATTAAACTCTTTGAGAGGGACTGCAGGTAGTTCTCAGGTCAACAGAGAGATGTTACCTCAATATGTTCTGGGTCTGTTTGGGACCTCCTCATCAGTGCTAGATTACCAAATAGGCAGAATAGACACCGGCCTATGGACCTCACGCTGTTTAAGGGCCCCACAACAACAGATCAAAATAATATTGATTTGAGTTACGTAAAGAAAATGACAATGAAGCCTTCTTAAATTATTTACATAAGATAGAAAAAAGTAATTAATTCAAAGAAACGTAAACTTTACATCAACCACTTGCCATGTAAAAGATTTACGCCCCCTTCATGACTAAGTCATATTTTGATCTTTGGCACTGTGTTACTTTACCACAAAATTGCACGGTCATGCAACACTGTACAGAAACAAAATTTATAAAAAAAATGTTCACACAAATAGTGCTTTCTTTGGGTGGTATTTTATCATCTCTGAGTTTTTAATTTTTTGCACTATAAATAAAAAATTACAGATAATCTTGAAAAAAAAAAAACAATATTTTTAACTTTCTGCTATAAAAAATTTTAAAAAAATCGAATTTCTTCATACATTTAGACCAATATGTATTCTGCTACAAATCGTTGGTAAAAAAAATCCCAATAAGCATATATTGATTGCTTTGTGTGAAAGTTATAGCTATGGTATATGTACTGGATTTTTTTTTTCATACTAGTAATGGTGGGTCAGCAACTTATAGCAGGACTGTGATAGTATGTCAGGCACACTGACACTAACCGATACTTTGTGGGAACCAGTGACACTAATACAGTGATCAGTGCTAAAAATATACACTATCATTGTACTAATGACACTGACTGGAAAGGGGTTAACATCTAGGGTAATCAAGGGGTTAAATGTGTGCCTAACAGTGCGGTGTGGTGCTTTTACTAAGGAATGTGCCAGTTTTTAACAAAAACTGGCACATCCCCATTGACAGGACAGAGCTCTGCATTGTTTACATTCACGAGCTCTGTCCCGTCTTCCTCTTCGCCGATCAGCGGGTGCCAGCAGTCATTCATTGATCGGCACCCACTGATCCGCTTGTGCTGTGACTAATCACAGCACAGCCGACACATGGGCGCGTCCCCTACCCGGAAGTGCTGGATCACATACTAGATACATAAAGACTCAAAAGAGAAAATACTGTAGTAATGTAATGTACCCAATGACATAAACCATTACAGTTTGTCTCTTAAAAGCTCACCTTCTTTCAAATGTCAGTTTGTAAAAATGTTGTTACAACCTGAATATTCATAATGTATGGATGGAGATGGTCATCCCCATCTAGTGGCCAACATGCACACTAGTTAGTTCAATGTTATTCCACTAGAGCGTGTGTACAAAAAACCTCCAGGAACCTGCAGGGGGGGGGGGTGGGCTCAAGATTTTGACTGCTTAGGAAGAAAGAAATGTCAGAGCACTCCCAAAGGCTGACAGAAGCTGAACAGCGTATTTCATCTCGTGAAGAGGACGAATATCAAACAGACGCTGCAATGGAAAAATATATCCGCGCTCAACAACTCAAAAAAGTAGAGGAATTAGAGAACCGCTCGAGAAGGAACAAATTATTTGTAATTGGAGCTCCAGAAAACGATCGTCTCAAACCCAGACCAGTGATTGTCAAATACCTTAATAATGCGGATCGTCTAAATCTCCTGTAAAAATTTCCAGAAAGCCCGTTCAGTAGAAATCGAAGGGCATGCACTACTAATCTTTGCCGACTACTCAGCAAAAGTGACTCGCAAATGCAAGGAATTCGAGGCAGTTTGGTTGGAGCTTTTCTAAAAGGCTTTCGATTCACACTGTCCTACCCAACTAGTCTACGTCAACAAGCCTCAGATGGGGAACAACTTACATTACATACTCCAGAAAAAGCAGATGCCTTTCTTTGCTCCCTATAATCTAGCTCATCAGCTGCTGCCTCCTTTCAAGAGAAAGCCAAGCAGGGGGCAGGGGAAAAAAGAAGCCCCAGACAGGACTCCCCTAAATGGCTGAAGTCAAACATTCCTGCAGGCCCCATTCCTCGCTGAGCAACCCTAAACAACCCCTTTCTCCCTAGACAAGGGTAATATGTTCTTTTTGACTACCCAGGAGACACTAGCTGATACTTTTTCACTTACACTTCCACAGTGTATTCTTGTTGATAGTTGATTTGACTCATTTATAGATGTTCCTTTACCACTTTAGAAAGTAACTCTTCTGCAAGACCTTGATTATCTTCCAATGCCAGTGAGCTCCACTAGGGGGAGTATCCAGATTTATTATTCTATTCTATACTCCATACCCCCCCTTTCTCTCTGCTGATGCATCAGGGGAACTGCAGCCAGGCATCTTTCATGTTCTCACATGCCTGTAGGCAGGCGGCTTTACTGGAAGGAGAAGATACATGCGGAAAAAGGTGAAAAAAACGTTTTATTGTTTTCAGTTTTAGCTTTATTCTCTTTCCTATTTCATACCTTTCTCACCTCTTATTTCTTCTAAAGGAGAATAGTCTTCAACCTACATGTCGTGAGCCGACCTATGTGATATAGGCACCTAATATTCACTCACCTCTCCAAATAACGGAGACATTTACTGAAATGACATACCACTATTTAACCCCACTGGAAATTATATGAAAATAGTGTCAAGGAATGTTAAATGGTTGAGATCCCCAATCAAGAGAATGAAAATCCTTAGGCACCTAAAAAGAATAAAAACTGACATAGCTTTGCTGCAGGAGACCCATCTATCTGTTGTTGATTCCTCCCGTGTGCAAATACTGTGGGTAGGGAAAGTTTTGGGATCTGTTGCCAAGGATAGAAAATCTGGAGTAATGATTCTTCTCCACAGAAATCTATCCTGCGATTTGATCTCAGTGAATAAAGATGACAAGGGTAGATTAATTTCAGCTCACCTCAAATTCCCATCGAAAGAGCTGCTGATTACTAACATCTCCTCCCCAACTCACCAGACAAAACATACTTTAGCAAGCTTTCAGAACAGCTCCTACAAAATCCTCAGATCCCACACCTAATAGGAGGAGTTTTAATATGACCATGTGTAATAGTGAGGATTGATCTCTGAAGCGTGCTGGAAAACCAGACAATACTCAGGGCTGTGACACCCAACTTTTTCAGATGACTGCTGCCCTACAGTTAGTCTATCACACCCAACAGATACCCATACAGGGTATACTTTCTACTCTCATGCACACAATTCCTTTGCCAGATTGGATTACCTCTTTTGCACGGTTTCCCTATTATCTAGAATACGCAAATCCACAATACATGACCTGGAAATTTTGGATCATAGCCCTATATCATGCGCTTGGATGATTTTTTTCTCACACGATAATACCAGACAATGGCATTTTCCATCCTATCTAAAACAAAATGATTACTTCAAGGGAATGCTGGAATTCTCATGGTCTGAATACGCAGAAACAAATGCCCCCCATAAAATTAACCCTAATTGGGAAGCGGATAAAGCATTCCTGCGTGGTAGAATCATACGTAGCATCCTACAAGAAAAACACTCAGAAACAATACTGGGAAGTCAGTGAGAAATTACGTGTAGCACAAACTCGTTTAAACGCAGGTCACACCCCAAGCAATTTACAACTTTGGCATGAAGCCAAGAGGCTTTTCAATGTCTGGGCAGAAAACCTAGTACATATCAAATTTTCGCACACAGACCTACAATTCCATAAATATGCAAACAAAGCAGGAAAGTTGCTAACTAGGCTATGCAAGGGTACTTACCCACACCACCTCCCTAAAAAATGTCAAGGGCACCCTCTCCTCATCTCCTAAGGACATAAATTACATTTTAGAAGCCTACTATACCAATTTATATACGGACGAACCCATAAACACAGAATAAGCATGTAAACTGTTGGACTCGATCACCTTGCCAAAAATAGACTCCATACACCTGACACTCCTTAACACCCCAATAACATACGAGGAGGTGTCTGAGGCTATAAAAAAGATGGCAAATGGAAAAGCTCCAGGTCCTGACGGAAACACTCCAAAATTTTATAAACTGATCAGAACAATGTTATCCGAAACACTCATTGAAGTATACAATGGTATTTGGGAAGGTGGCCCATATCTACCTTTAGGACACAAAGCACATATAAAACTCATAGCAAAAAAGGGGAAAGACCCTACTGAACCCGGTTCATATCGCTCAATTTCCCTCCTAAATGTAGACTCCAAAATTCTTTCAAAAATAGTTGCATCCTGATTGGTAAATATTATGCCATATTTAATACATCCAGCACAAGCGGGCTTTACTAAAGGCAGATCAGCATCCTCCAACATCCGTAAGGTTCTAGCTGTACTCGAATATGCGAAAACACACCCATTAGAGGATTTAGCCATCACTACACTAGACGCATAGAAGGCCTTTGATAATGTTGGCTTTTGTTGGCTCTCCCTGGTCATGCAAAAATTTGGTCTCTCTGGACCTTTCTGACATTTTATCAACAGTCTATACTCGGCACCGTCGGCTAGAGTAGTAGCAGCAGGACATCTATCTAACCCAATTACACTCAACAAAGGCACTAGGCAGGGCTGCCCCCTTTCTCCACTGTTATTCAACATGGCAATAAAACCCTTATCTACATATTATGGCACTATTACACGTATGTAAGGAGCTGCGAGTGGCCCTCTTTGCATATGACGTGCTAATTTTCTCCTCAGCACCCTCCTCCAACATAGATAATATAGAACAGATTTTTAATTCATTCCGACGCTGCTCAGGCCTAAAAATAAATTTTAGCAAAAGTGAAGTACTCCCTCTAAGTGCATCCAGCCCACGTAATTGGACATTTTCCTTCACTTTTTTCATCAACAATAAATATATCACTTATTTAGGAATAAAAATGGGTAGGGAACCTTCCTCCCTCTACTATTATAACTATCCTCTAAAATAGTGGGAGAACTAGAAACATGTATGGAGCTCCCACTATCGCTCTCTGGGAGGTGTGCTTTATTTAAGATGGTTTGTTTTGCGTGCCTATTATACCTCCTACAGACCATACCATTGCTTATGAAACACAAGGACATTCAAAAAATAAATAAAGAGGCTACAGCTTTCATATGGCGCAACAGAAAATCCAGAATTGCTCTGAGCAAATTGTACCTCCCAAGGTGCGAAGGGGGTTTGAACTTCCCTAATATTAGACTATACAACATTTCATGTTTACGAAGGGTGGGTCTGGACTGGATCCGCAAAGCTTTAAAGTACACCAATTATGACTTTGAGTCAACCATGGTTAACCACTACGCGCCCGTGCTATAGCCGAAAGACGGCTGCAGCGCGGACGCTCTCTGCTGGGAGGACGTCCCTGGACGTCCTCCTGTTTACTTCCCTAATGCGCGCTCCTGAGAGCGCGCATCGGGGAAGTTCTGTGCTGCCCGTGTCCGTCGGACACAGCCGGTCACAGATCGCTGTAAACGGCCAATCACAGCGGCCGTTTACAGCGAGATCGGGCTGTCCAATGAGAGATGATCTCATATGTTTGCATATGCAAACATATGAGATCATCTGTCAGCGCCGCTCTGCCTCCTCACACAGACAGCGTGTGAGGAAGGAGAGGGGAACGGCGCGGGCGCTGTAAGTAAAAAAGAAAAATAAAGTGATCTGTCCCACTGCCACCTGTCATCAGTACCACCTGTCCCCAGAGTGCCATCCGTGCCACCTGTCCCCAGTACCACCTGTCCCCAGAGTGCCATCCGTGCCATCTGCCAGTGCCACCTGTCCCCAGTGCCATCTGTGCCATCTGCCAGTGCCACCTGTCCCCAGTGCCACATCTGTGCCACGTCAGTGCCATCTGTCATCAGTGCCACGTCAGTGCCACGTCAGTGCCATCTGTCATCAGTGCCACGTCAGTGCCATCTGTCAGTGCCATATCAGTGCCACGTGTCGTCAGTGCCATCTGTCATCAGTGCCACGTATCAGTGCCATCTGTCAAAAGTGCCACCTGTCAGTGTCACGTGCCATCTGTTATCAGTGGCACATGTCATCAATGCCACGTATCAGTGCCATCTGTCATCAGTGTCACGTGTCATCAGTGCCACATATCGGTGCCATCTGTCATCAGTGCCACGTATTAGTGCCATCTCTCATCAGTGCCACGTATTAGTGCCACATGATATCAGTGCCACGTATAAGTTCCATCTGTCAGCAGTGCCACATATTAGTGCCATCTGTCAGTGTCACGTGTCATCAATGCCCCCGTATTAGTGCCATCTGTCATCAGTGTCACGTGTCATCAGTGCCCCGTATTAGTGCCATCTGTCATCAGTGTCACATCAGTGTCACGTGTCATCAGTGCCACCTGTCATCAGTGCCACGTCAGTGTCACATGTCATTGTCCTGGTGCTCCAGGGCCTTCAAAAGTGTACTAGGTAGTCAACAATTTAGATGTGTAATTTATTCTCCTAGAACACGTGATGGTGCTCCCTGCATGTTGGGCCTCTCTAAGTGGCCAGGCTGTGTAAAAGTCCCACATATGTGGTATCGTAATACTCAGGAGGAGTAGCAGAATTTATTTTGGGGTATTATTTGTGGTATACGCATGCCACGTGAGAGAAATAACCTATTACAATGACAATTTTGAGGAAAAAAATAAAAAATAAAAAAAATATTCATTTTGCAAAGAATTGTTGGAAAAAAATTACAACATCAAAAAGCTCACCATGCCTCTTACTAAATACCTTGGAATGTCTACTTTCAAAAAAGGGGTCATTTGGGGGGTATTTGTACTTTCCTGACTTGTTTGGATCACAAGAAATGAGATTGGCCACCAGTACATCAGATGTGATCAATTTTGTATAATTCGCACAACAGCTTGTAGAGTCTCTAACTTTCACAAAGACCAAATAATATCCACTAATTTGGGTTATTTTTACCAAAGATATGTAGCAGTATAAATTGTGGCCAAAATTTATGAAGAAAAATTAATAATTTGCTAAATTGTATCACAGAAACAAAGACAAATTTATTTTTTTTCAAAATTTTCGGTCTTTTTTCATTTATAGCGCAAAAAATAAAAAACCCAGAGGTGATCAAATACCACCAAAAGAAAGCTCTATTTGTGGGAAAAAAAGGACAAAAAAATCATTTGGGTTCAGTGTTGCATGACTGAGTAATTGTCATTCAAAGTGTGAGAGCACCGAAAGCTGAAAATTAGTCTGGGCAGGAAGGGTGTTTAAGTGCCCAGTAAGCAAGTGGTTAAACCATACAACTTATCAGTGCTCCTACATAGCTCATTGAGATCAACTCCAAATCATATCAAGCAGAACCTATTGATTGGAGACACTATTATTGCATGGAGGGAGACTGTCTCCTTTTGTTTCCAAACATCTACCCATCCAAGGGAATCCAATGTTCCCTCCAGACCTCTAATATGAGCCCTTTTAAAGATGGAGAGACAAGGGACTGATATATATAGCCACATTATATAATGAAGACATCTACAAACCACTGATCTCCCATTTTATCAAATCTTTACACCATACTTCAGTGAAATCTTGGAGTAAAGATATACCTGGAGAAGATACTATTGATAAAATCTTGGAAGGCCTTAAGATTACCTAAAAGTTGGTAACGGATGAAACCTGGAGAGAATCACAGTTCAAACTGATCCACAGAGCCTATATTCCTTTTTCCACAAAGCACGATACACTGAATGGTGCCTCTTGTCATTGTTGTTCAGACCTGAGACCAACCTTACTGCATCGCTTATGGACATGCTCAATTATCTCGAATTATTGGGATCCTATCCTTCATGTATGAGGTGGCAAACTGCCAACCACCAAAGGATCCCATAATCCTCTTGTTTGGCTACCAAAAACTGTGGAGTCCCTCCAAAAGTATCCATACCTTGATGTTCCAAAAAATCTTCAGTGGACACTCATAAGTCTTCTTGTTGCTCGTAGAAATATCTTCAAGCACTGGATTTCCCCAACGCCGCCCACCTTGTTTGAAATTAAGAGTGAACTTAAAGTACTACTATTCAGAAAAAACTGGACCACATACCACAAAATAAAGAAGGCAACCGACATCTGAAATCTAGGTGGCGTTCCTTCATTGACAAAAATTTTGGGAGGGTACGAGCTTGAGATATCCCCTTCCCTCTCCCTTTTCTCTTTCTTTCTCTCCCTTCTCTTCATAGCCCAGTTCAGGGCCAGGAGCGCGTCATCGTGCTGACAATGGGTCTGCGGTTTGTTGGTGAGATCAACATTCTGCAACAGATTTAGGAAGTTCTTTGTGTCCTTCAGATACGATCTGGTGTTTTGGAAACTTTTCTGGAGGAATTTGTCCAAGTACTGGCCCAAACGAGAGGATACCGACTCTATGGAATTCACAATGGGTCTTGCCGGAGGGTTTACAGGATCCTTGTGGATTTTTGGCAAAGTGTATAATGTCGGCACCCTACTACTCGTTGGTGCCAGATATTTGCTTTCTTTAATTGAAAGAACACCTGTGGTTCTCCCCATATCTATTAGTGCTTCCAGTTGGTTTCTATATGGTATAGTGGGGTCTTTATCCAGTTTCTTGTATGTGTTCGTGTCTGATAACATACTTAAGATTTGATTCTCATAGTATTCTTTCGTTAGCACTACGACACCTCCTCCTTTATCTGCTGGCCTTATGATGATGTTCTTGCACTTTTCTAGCATTTCTATCCCCTCATTTATATGTCTCACGTTTACTTCTTTTTTGGGTCTGATGGATTCTAGATCCTGTAGCACAAGTCCTTTAAATACTTCAATCTGGTGATTGGGGTTGTTTGGGGGGTTGAACAGAGATTTATTTTTTAGGCCACTATTTATGACACCATTAGAATAGGTCACAGCTGGTCTGATACCCGGCGTGGTCCCCAAAAAATGCTTTTTTATGTTTAGTTTCCTGACGTATTTATGTATGTCGATGTAAACATCAAACTTGTTTATAGGTTTTTTTACGCCGCATTTCAATCCTAAATTTAAAATATTCAATTCTATATGGGTTAGCTCTATTGGTGTTAGATTGTATATCCCTGTTACTCCGATCCCCTTCTTCTTTTGCTGGGACCTCTGCCCTGCCCTGCAGCCTCTAGTGTTTCTTCCTTTGGATACCCATTCTCTTCCATACCCCCCCTTTGCGGATTTGAGTGTGGGCCCACCCATGGTGCTGGGGCCTGGGTTTCCCTGTAGTGGGGGTACGGTTGTTGGTATCCTGGGGGTTGGGGAGGTCCTGGTGGTCTCCCTCTCCGAGATTGAGCACCCCGGCCTCTCCACTGATTCCCTCTCCCCCTCCCTAAAAAAGGACGAGGTTGGTAGTGTGCGTTGTAACCACCCTGCTGGTGAGGGGGTGGGTATCTGTTATATGGCGGGGCATTCTGGGGTGTTCTATAATATGCTCCCCCTTGTTGATCCGTATTCTGTCTCCCTCCATTTGTGTTTATTCTCCCCCTCCCTCTTTTAACAGGAGTGGAGTAGTATAATGGGGATTGGACATCAGTGTGTTCCCTATTCATATTTGTCCGAGGTGTCCCAGGTATAATAGGGTCTTGAGTGGGGGCTGCATTGGTCTGAGAGGTTGGCATCTCTGACTGGGACGTAGGATATATCTGATCTCTGTTAGTCCCTTGTGTGCCTGGTTGCTGCCAGGAATAAATGGTATTTTGTTTGAAGTCATTTAGGTCCCTCTGGAATTTTTTAATTTTCTTTTTTTGTGTGTCCCTATCTACTTTCTCTAATCTCTTTTGTGTTCTTAAATTGAATTCGATAATCTGCTGACTCTCTTTAATGGGGTCTAACTCTTTTTGTAAGTTTTTTATTTTTGTCTCTATGTTGCTCATTTTCTTCTTTTTACGTTGTAAGATAAGATCCTGTAATTTGTGTCCTACCCCGTTTCTTCATTGACAAAAATTTTGGGAGGGTACGAGCTTGAGATATCCCCTTCCCTCTCCCTTTTCTCTTTCTTTCTCTCCCTTCTCTTCATATTCCCATGGGCAACACAATTTTTGAAACCTTTGTATAAGTGACCCTATGACAATAGCTGTTATATATTGCAGCAAATTAGGGCATTTTTGCCCCAGATTCCTTAAATTATTATTATTTTTATACGATTTATATAGCGCCAACAGTTTACGCAGCGCTTTACAATGTATAGGGGGACAGCACAATTACAGTACAATACAAAATCTACAACCTTATGGGAATCTCGTTATTCTTCTTCATTTTACTCTGTTATGTGAAAAAACACAATAAAATATATTTGAAAAAAAAAAAAAAAAAAAAGAAAACTGATAAAAGGCTTTAAAGTGGATGTAAACCCACTCTCGTCAATTATAAAGTACTGCCATAGTACTGAACTATGAGGATATACATGCCTCCTTACCTGTCAAATGTGTCCCATTTAGCAGTTTGAAGCCCCCAAAAACAGCAGATTCAGTGGGCGGGTCTGTTATCGGTGCTTGGTGGGCGGAGTCATGATGTCAGCAGACCCCCCGCCCACCACTACACTCCCCTTGCCCAGAGGATGCAGGAGAGGCAGAGCGTGTTCTGGGCAAAAGCAGAGCGCGCTCACGGCCCCCTGTCACAACTACACAATGTCCAGTGACAGTGGAGGATGAACGATGCGATGGGACAGCTGTGAGCACCGATCCCCCCTGCATGGCTTTTCATTATCTGTTTCTCTCCCTCCTGCGGCTTTCACCGCTGTGTCCTCTCCATTCAATTTCAATGCAGAGAAAGGGACTGGGGAATCTGTCCTCTGTCCCTTCCTCTGTCTAAAATGGGAGATGTCATGGGTCTCTGTTTAGACCCCTGACATGTCACTAAAGCCCCCAACAGCGCTGATAAAAAAAATATTAAAAAAAAAATAAAAAAAAAACAACCGTCCACTGCCACTGACACCGACCACTGCCCCACTAACACCGACCACTGCCCCACTGACACCATGCACTGCCACTGCCACCGACCACTATCCCACTGACACCATCCACTATCCCACTGACACCGTCCACTGCCTCACTGACACCGTCCACTGCCACTGCCCCACTGCCACTGACACCGTCCACTGCCCCACTGACACCGACACCGTCCACTGACACACTGACACATCCACTGCCCCACTGACACCGTCCACTGACACGGTCCACTGACACCGACCACTGTCCCACTGACACCGACCACTGCCCCACTGACACTAACCACTGACACTGTCCACTGCCACTGAACCGTCCACTGCCCCACTGACACCGTCCACTGCCACTGACACAGACCATTGCCCCACTGACGCCGTCCACTGCCCTACTGACACCGTCCACTGCCACTGACACCGACCACTGCCCCACTGACACTGTCCACTGCCCCACTGACACCATCCACTGCCCCACTGACACTGTCCACTGCCCCACTGACACCATCCCTTGCTATTGACCATTGCCCCACTGACACCCTCCACTGCCCCACTGACACTAACACCGTCCACTGCCCCACTGACCCCGTCCACTGCCCCACTGACACCATCCACTGCCCCACTGACCACTGCCCCACTGACACCGACAATGTTCACTGCCCCACTGACACTGTTCACTGCCCCACTGACACCGTTCACTGCCCCACTGACACCGACCACTGCCACTGCCACCGAGCACTGCCCCACTGACCCACTGACACCATCCACTGCCACTGACACTGTCTGAGGAAGAGAAGCATCACACAGCGGGAGCCTCCCATTGTGTGGAGCGGCCCGACAACGAAGAAGAGGAGGAAGATGCCGGACGAGAACAAAGGAGCAAGAAGAAGCAGATCGGAGGAAGAAGAAGCGGATCGGAGGAAGAAGAAGATGGAGGAAGAAGAAGATGGAGGAAGAAGATGAAGAAACCGAAGGATGAAGAAAGGAAGAAGGAAGAAGACCAGAAGAAAGAAGACTTTAATAAAGGACTTGTCAAAGACCATCTCCTGTCATTTTTAACTCTTTTGTCACTTTTTTTGGTGAAATATTAGGGGTACTTTTGTACCCCTTATCATTTCACACTGGGGGGAGGCCCCAGCCCGTAGACCCCCACAACCACTGGGCGGGTGTTGTAGGGATGAGGCCCTTCTCCTCATCAACATGGGGACAAGGTGCTTTTGGGGGACCCCAAAGCATCCTCCCAATGTTTAGGGGATGTGGCCTGGTACAGTTTAGGAGGGGGGGCGCTCTCTCGTCCCCCCTCTTTTCCTGCGGCCTGCCAGGTTGCGTGCTCGGATAAGGGTCTGGTATGGATTTTGAGGGGGACCCCCACGTCATTTTTTTTAGCATGGGTTCCCCTTAAAATCCATGCCAGACCTGAAGGGCCTGGTATGGATTTTGAGGGGGACCCCCACGACATTTTTTTTTTTTTTTAGCGCTGGGTTCTCCTTAATATGCATACCAGACCTGAAGGACCTGGTATGGAATTTAGGGGGACCCCCACGCATTTTTTTCTTCATTTTTAAATTTTCTTAATGCTAACATGACCTGTGTTCATATAGCCTTTAAAAAACCTATAGAAGTGAACCAGCGCAAAAAAAAAAAAAAAAGTCAAGTTGAGATGTGCGCCTGTTCAACTTATGCAAATGAACCTGCCTGGCTTGACATTTACTAAGATTTTGCCGGCGCAGTGAACCAGAGCACATAAACGGGCGCAAATGCCGCTTTCGCATGTGCAGTACATAAATTGACCTAGCGCAGTTAGAAGTATATTTGCAGGCGCAGCAAGCCTGCTCAGAGAAAGTTAATTTTCGGTTCTTTTTTGGGCATATTTGTTAGTTGGACAGTCATATCTATACTTCCTCACATCACCCACATCACCCCCATAATATTTACACTTCCAGCTTCTTTTAATTCTGAGTTGAAGAATGCTTGCACCAGGTCTATAGCGGCGCACAGATCGCGGCCGCCGGTGCGCCAGCAACATGATAGTAAATGGGGAATTGCGCTGTGTTACAGACGCAAATGCTTTGTGAATACGAAAACGACCGTTACGCGTCGGCGTGCGCTGCAACTCATGGCGCAAATGCTTGGTAAATCAGCCCCTGTATCTCAAAAGAGCCAACTTCCCTAAACTATGAACCTTGCTAGAAGACATAAATTGGGATAAAATCTTAGGAACAAAGAACACGGAGGAGAGATGGGTTTGCTTTAAGAGCATATTAAATAAGGGCATTAGCCAATGCATCCCATTGGGTAATTAATTTAAAAGAGCGAACTAAAGTCCTGGATGGCTTAACTCCAATGTAAAAATGTATATAAAAGAGAAGGAGAAGGCCTTCAAAAATAACAAGGTTGAGGGATCATCATCAGCATTCATACTTGAAATGCAACAAGAAATGTAAGGGTGCAATAAGGACGGCTAAGATAGAACATGAAAGACACATAGCGGAGGAGAGCAAAAAAAATCCCAAGAAATTCTTTAAGTATGTAAGCAGTAAAAAAGGGAGGGCAGACCATATTGGCCCCATAAAGAATGAGGAAGGACATCTGGTTACAAAGGATGGGGAGATGGCGAAGGTATTGAATTTATTCTTCTCCTCAGTCTTCACACAGGAATTGGGGGGCTTCAGTAACCAAAACTGCAGTGTTTATCCTCATGACACATCACAGGAAGCACCTCCATGGTTAACAGAGGACAGAATTAAAATTAGACTTGGGAAACTTAACATTAATAAATCACCCGGACAAGATGGCTTGCACCCGAGGGTACTTAGGGAGCTCATTCAAGTAATTGCCAGACCATTGTTCCTAATTTTTACTGACAGTCTACTGCCTGAAATGGTACCTGATTGGAGAAAAGCCAATGTAGCACCAATATTTAAAAAGGGCCCAAAATACATCCCTGGGAATTACAGAACAGTTAGCCTAACATCAATAGTATGTAAACTCTTGGAGGGGATGATAAGGGGCTATATGCAAGATTTTAGTAATGAGAACGGTATCATTAGTAGTAATCAGCTTGGATTCATGAAGAATCATTCTTAACAAAAAAATCTATTAACCTTCTATGAGGAGGTGAGTTGCCATCTAGATAAAGGAAGGCCCGTAGACGTGGTGTATCTTGATTTTGCAAAAGCATTTGACACAGTTCCCTATAAATGTTTACTGTACAACATAAGGTGAGTACATGGATTGAAAACTGGCTACAAGGGCGAGTTCAGAGGGTGGTGATAAATGGGGACTACTCGGAATGATCAGGGGTGGATAGTGGTGTCCCCCAGGGTTCTGTGCTGGAACCAATCCTATTTAATTTGTTCATAAACGACCTGGAGGATAGTGTAAACAGTTCAATCTCTGTATTTGCGGACGATACTAAGCAAAGCAGGGCAATAACTTCTCAGCAGGATGTGGAAACCTTGCAAAAAGATCTGAACAAATTAATTGGATGGGCAACTACATGCAAATGAGGTTCAATGTAGAAAAATTTAAAATAATGCATTTGGGTGGCAAAAATATGAATGCAATCTATACATTGGGGGGAGAACCTCTGGGGGAATCTAGGATAGAAAAGGACCTGGGGGTCCTAGTAGATGAAAGGCTGCTGCTAACAAAGCAAACAGAATATTGGCATGCATTAAAAAGGGGATCAACTCCAGAGATAAAATTATAATTCTCCTGCTCTACAAGACTCTGGTCCGGCCGCACCTAGAGTATGCTGTCCAGTTCTGGGCACAATCCTCAGGAAGGATGTACTGGAAATGGAGCCAGTACAAAGAAGGGCAACAAAGCTAATAAAGGGTCTGGAGGATATTAGTTATGAGGAAAGGGTGCGAGCACTGAACTTATTCTCCCTGGAGAAGAGACGCTTGAGAGGGGATATGATTTCAATATACAAATACCATACTGGTGACCCCACAATAGGGATAAAACTTTTTCGCAGAAGGGAGTTTAACAAGACTCGTGGCGACTCATTAAAATTAGAAGAAAAGAGGTTTAACCTTAAACTACGTAGAGGTTTCTTTACTGTAAGAGCGGCAATGATGTGGAATTCCCTTCCACAGGTGGTGGTCTCAGTGAGGGGCATTTATAGTTTCAAGAAACTATTAGATAAGCACTTGAACGACCGCAACATACAGGGATATACAATGTAATACTGACATATAATCACACACATAGCTTGGACTTGATGGACTTATGTCTTTTTTATACCTCACCAACTATGTAACTATGTAATTATGTACATTTTTGGTTTTGGGTTCAAGGTCACTGTCATGGTTATGCAGCAATGTTTGTCTGTCAGTTTACCTCTCCATGTGTTAAAAGGGGCCAGCCAATCTCACTTGGCTGTTTAAGTAATCTCTCCTCAATGTATGGCTCCACCCCAGCCCAGGGAACTCTATATTAACCTGTGCACTGCAAACCAGCTCTGCTGATCAATATTGTGTGTTTTGGCTTCTGTGTGATCATTGCTCGGTGTCCTATGTCCTACGATCCTGTTTACCGACCTTGGCTTGTTCTTGACTGTCCTTGTCTGCTTCATATGCCAACCTTTGGCGTGTTCCTTGACTAAACCTATCTGCTTGTTGCCCTGACCTTTTGGCTTATATCCTGACAATCCTTTGTTGTTGCAGTCTGCTGATTCCTCTCTACCTTCCTGTACTCTACTGTGAGCGTGAGCTGGGAGACCCTGGGGGCCACAAACTGGAGCCAGACTGCAGCGAATCCCCACCATCAAGGGCCCTGGTGAACACCCGCTGGCTCTTAGAATCTGCGCCCTGGGAAATATCATGCTCTAGCTCCCAGTGTAATCCATGAGGTTGTTGCTCCAGAGTACCTGCTTTCCTGGACCACCCAGGGCTCCATCCACAGCAGTCAGCTGTAGGGTCCACTAACTTGCAGTGCACTCCAGACCCCCACAAGGACATCTCTAACCTGGACTCAGGTGACCTGACAGTACTGTGAACAGGTGAACGCGCATGCGCGGCGGCACACACACAGCGTAATAGTGGCGCCACTTCCTATGTAAACCTCTGCTGACAATGGTGCATTGCTGTTTCATTGTCAGCTTCCCTCTGTGTTCCTGTGCCTTGTATATCCTGCTGACCAGAATTCCTGTGTACCAACCCGGCTTGCCTTGACCTGTTCTTCTTGCTCTCCTGGCTTGCCCTTTGGCTTGTATCCTAACTTTGTTCCTGCTTGCTTCCTACATCTGATCCCGGCCTGGCTTACGGACTCTGCCCTTACACGCTTCCTGTACAAAGACCTGACTAACTCCTGATACACTTACCTTGGACTGTCTTACTGTGAATGACCCCTGGCCTGGCTCCCAACTCAGCTATCCAGTCTGCTCCAATGGTCTGTATCTCCTGGACTTTCCCAGCACATCTGCCTTTCAGTATACCTTGCCTGTTCCAGCAAGTTCCTGGCAACCAGTTCCTGAATTCAGGCAACCTGTGCTTCTGTGGGCACCACATCCCCTGTGTCACCTTCAGGGGTGTGCCGCACTCAACAGCAAGGGGAGCCCTCCCAGCATCTCTGCCTCCTACCAGGATGATAAGGGACTATATACAATATTTTAGTAATGAAAACGGTTTAATTAGCAGTAATCAGCGTGAATTCATGAAGAATCATTCTCGCCAAACCAAACTATTAACATTCTATGAGGAGGTGAGCTGCCATCTAGATAAAGGAAGGTCCATAGATATGGTGTACCTGGATTTTGCAAAAGCATTTGACACAGTTCCCCATAAACATTTACTCTACAAAGTAAGGTCCGTTGGTATTGATCATAGGGTGAGTACATGGATTGAAAACTGGCTACAAGGGTGAGTTCATAGGGTGGTGATAAATGGGGAGTACTCAGAATGGTCAGGGGTGGAAAGTGGGGTCCCCAAACGTTCTGTGCTGGGACCAATCCTACTTATTTGTTCATAAACGACCCGGAGGATGGACTAAACAGTTCAATCTCTGTATTTGCGGATGATAATAAGCTAAGCAGGGCAATAACTTCTCCACAGGATGTGGAAACCTTGCAAGAAGATCTCAACAAATGAATGGGGTGGGCAACTACATGGCAAATGAGGTTTAATGTGGAATAATGTAAAATAATGCATTTGGTTGGCAAAAATATGAATGCAATCTACTCACTGGGGGAGAACCTCTGGGGGAATCAAGGATGGAAAAGGACTTGGGGGTCCTAGTAGATGATAGGCTCAGCAATGGCATGCAATGCCAGGCTGCTACTAACAAAGCAAACAGAATATTGGCATGCATTAAAAAGGGGATCAACTCCAGAGATAAAGCGATAATTCTCCCACTCTACAAGACTCTGGTCCGACCTCACCTGGAGTATGCTGTCCAGTTCTGGGCACCAGTCCTCAAGAAGGATGTACTGGAAATAGAGCGAATACAGAGCAGGGCAACAAAGCTAATAAGGGGACTGGAGGATATTAGTTATGAAGAAAGGTTACGAGCACCGAACTTATTCTCTCTGGAGAAGAGACGATTGAGATGGGATACGATTTAAATTTACAAATACCATACTGGTGACCCCACAATAGGGATAAAACTTTTCTGTGGAAGGGAGTTTAATAAGACACATGGCCACTCATTAAGATTAGAAGAAAAGAGGTTTAACCTTAGACTGCATAGAGGGTTCTTTACTGTAAAGCCCCATACACACGGTCGGACTTTTTCATGGATTCTGTCCGATCGGACAATGTTGTTGAAAAATCAGACCATGTGTATGCACCATCGGACAGTGTACGTCGGATTGTCCGACGGACAAAGTCTTATCTCCTGCTGGAAAGATTTGTCGACAACACGGTCCGATCACACCAAATCCGATCGTGTGTACGGTTGTCCGACCGGACAAAGTGCTACGCATGCTCAGATCACATTACAAGACCAAAGCTATTGGCTACTAGCCTCTACGTAGTCCCGTCGTAGGCAACAAACGTCACCACGTTCAGAATGATCGGATTTTCCGACAACTTTGTCCGACCGTGTGTACGCAAAACCAACATCAGACAAAGTATGACGGACAGGATCCGACCGACCTGGTCCGCGGATTGTCCGACCGTGTGTATGGGGCTTTAGAGCGGCAATAATGTGGAATTCACTTCCACAGGCAGTGGTTTCAGGGGGGAGCATCGATAGTTTCAAAAAACTATTAGATGAGCACCTGAACGACCACAACGTACAGGGATATACAATGTAATACTGACATATAACAACACACATAGGTTGGACTTGATGGTTTTTTTTCAACCTCACCTACTATGTAACTAAACTACTATGTAGCTATGTAGCATTCCTTTACATTGATAGTCAATTCAGAAAGGTTATTTATACTAATGGTTTGTACAGTGCTGACCTATATTGGTTGCTAGTGGAGAAATGCTTCCTTACATTGGTGGTTAATGGAGATTAGAATGTGCACCCTTACATTGGTGGTCAGTTGAGAAGGTCTCCCTTACATTGGTGGTTAGTGAAGAAGGTCTCCCTTACATTGGTGGTCAGTTGAGAGGCCCCTCCCTTATATTGTTGGTCAGCGGAGAAGCAAAATCTCCTTCAAGATATCTAAAAAGATCATGTGTATCAGTATTTTCATTTAGAGAGAAGAGGAAAGGCTTTTGGAGTTCAATACCACAGGGTTCGTTGAGTGATGTTGGTTCTGGTTCAGGTAGGAAATCAGTCCACCGCTGCTCACCTCATCTCATGTACGCTCTCAGTACCCTCTCATATATATATATGAGGGTACTGGCGCAAGATATTAAAATTAAAAATATATAAAATTAGAAAACCTAACAAATATGTGTATATATATACACCCCCACATATACTTGGTGCCCAATTAGATTTTGTCTGCTGCAGTCAAAACAAATCCTCTCTACTAATGAGTAGGCTGTGAAAAACATGTATATAAATGGACTGTGCCAACTAATGTTTGTATACCACCACTTCTATTAAAAAAAAAATATATTCCTTTTATTATGTGCCACCACTACTGTTTGCAACCGTGAACCTTGACATCAGATGCTAGTACCACAGTACTTTGTTATATAAAACCTCTAAACCCTCTGCACATTGATATGTCACAAAAACCCACATACCGTATATACTCAGTATAAGCCAAGTTTTTCAGCACATTTTTTTGTGCTGAATGTGCCCCCCTCACTTATACTGGAGTCAAGCACTTTTCTGCAGCAAAAAATGACATGTTCCGACCCGAATTTGTGGCCCGTATCTAGGGGCCACTTGGTGCTAGTTTTTGCACACCAAATTTGGGGTTCCTATCACTAAGTGGCCCCGATATACGGGGCCGCAAAGTCGGGTTGAAGAATGTCATTTTTTGGCTGCAGAAAAGTGCTTGACATATTCCGACCTGAATTTGGGGCCTCTTATATTGGGGCCACTTGGTGTGCAAACCCAGGTGAACCAACATTACAATATATACAAATTTGGGGTTCCTAGCACCAAGAGATACAGAGCCCCAAAATCGGTCAACTGTGTCCATCTGCAGCAATGTCATTTTGGGACCCTTTGGGTCCAGAGACCCCAAATTTTGGCTGCAGCTAGGGGGCATCTAGGAACCCTTAACTACCAAGTCAGGGGACCTATGGCTGCAATTGGACACAGTGAGGCATGCAAATGGACACAGTGAGGCATGCAAATGGGCATTGTTGACCCTCTTTTCCACTTACAGTAGCTGCGCATTTCTCACCCTAGGCTTATACTCGAGTCAATAAGTTTTCCCATTTTTTTGTGGTAAAATTAGGTGCCTCGGCTTATATTCGGGTCGGCTTATACTTGAGTATATACGGTTTATATGCAAATCTGCTAGCATCCAAAAGTACAAATAAAAATAAAAAAACATACACCCAATTATAGTGAAGGCATGGTGAAAACAACCATTCAAGAATTATATACTATATATCACTACTGCTATAAGTGAATAATGTGAAAAAACAATTGTATCACAAGTGAAAAAGTACACATAAACAATCTCATAAGCCTTTTCCAGTGATTGGTGTATTCCAATCCAGATAGCCCCTTTTCCTGTTGCTTAACCGCTTAAGGACTGCCTCACGCCGATATACGTCGGCAGAATGGCATGGCTGGGCACAACCACATACCTGTACGTGGCCCTTTAAGAGCCCAGCCGCGGGTCGTGCGCGCACTGCCGGCGGCGCTCTCGCGACCTGGTCCTGAGCTCCATGACCGCAGTCGCGGGACCAGTGGACCTGATCGCTGCTGGTGTCCCGCGATCGGGTCACAGAGCTGAAGAACGGGGAGAGGTAAGTGTAAACAAACCTCTCCCCGTGCTTTCTAGTGACGCTGTCACTGATCGTCACTGATCGGCTGTTCCCTGTCATCGGGAAAGCCAATTAGTGATGTCAAACGCAAAGCCACGCCCCCCTACAGTAAAAAAAAACACACACACACTTAACCCCTCCCCGCCCCCTAGTGGTTAACTCCTTCACTGCCAGTGTCATTTACACAGGAATCAGTGCATTTAAATAGCACTGTTTGCTGTATAAATGACAATGGTCCCAAAAATGTGTCAAAAATGTCCAATGTGTCCGCCATAATGTCGCAGTCACAATAAAAATCACTGACTGCCACCATTACTAGTAAAAAAAAAATATGAATAAAAATGCTATAAAACTATCCCCAATTTTGTAAAAGCTATAACTTTTGCGCAAACCAATCAATTGCGATTTTTTTTTAACTAAAAATATGTATAATAATACGTATCGACCTAAACTGAGGAAAAAATGTTTTTTATATATATTTTTGGGGGATATTTTTTCTAGCAAAAAGTAAAAAATATAGAATTTTTTTCAAAATTGTCGCTCTATTTTTGTTTATAGCGCAAAAAATAAAAACTCTATTTGTGTAAAAAAAGGACGCCAATTTTGTTTGGGAGTCACGTTGCATGACCGCGCATTTGTCAGTTTGACGCAGTGCCGGATCGCAAAAAGGGGCCTGGTCCTTTGGCTGCAAATTGGTCCGGGGCTTAAGTGGTTAATAGTGCAGCTAAGTGTTACCCTTTTTTGTGATTCCACCACCACTTATGCAATGGCCACTCACCAAGAACAGGTGAATTTGCACCTTTGGTTTATTGATTGGATAAGCACTCCAAGCCCTGGATATCTCTGCACCCTCTTCAGATGGTATATTTAGGCAGATGGGTATCCTGCTCTCAGGAAAAAATGAATTGCCATCATGGTGTAGTAAGTTCAAACTTCATTTATTTTAAAATGGTAAAAAATATTGCACTCACATATTATTGTGCCTTAAGCTGGCATTGAGCTGTTCCAGCCATGTGTGTAAGGACCACTGTGTTGGCGTGCGTTCCCCTGTATACTTCTGTGCGTTCCAAGCCTCGCTCACGTTAGGCAGGAAATTAACTCAAGAACTCCCAGCAGCCTCTACGCATTTCACAAGCATTGATAGCGTCATCAGGAAGCCCCTTCACTATAATTGGGTGTATGTTTTTTTATTTTTATTTTTATTTGTACTTTTGGATTCTAGCATATATATATATTTGCATATATATGTGGGTTTCTGTGACATATGAATGTGCAGAGGGTTTAGAGGTTTTTATAACAAGGTACTGTGGTACTAGCATCCGATATCAAGGTTCATGGTTGAAAACAGTAGTGGTGGCACATAACAAAATGAATATTCGTTTTTTTGAATAGAAGTGGTGGTATACAATAATAGGAAAATTGTGTTTTTTTAAGTAGTTGGCGCAGTCCATTTATATACATAGTCATTTCATAAGCTTACATTTGATTAATTTATTTTTATTTATCCTTTCCTTTATTTATCCTTAATGAACTGTAATAATGGGACATATATCTTCTGTCTAGGGCCCCGGGGAGAGGACAGCACTGGACCCCTGGACTGGTAAGTATCTCTTTATTAAATGTCAGCAGCTACAGTAATTTGTATTAATTGTAATTTTTTGAAGACTGACTGAAAATCCTCTTTAATAACTTGTATGCCTACTGGTTCGGTAATCTTCTTTCTGTTTATGAAGTGTAGCAGAGCGTCCCAGAGAGAGCCAGGAGAAGTCTTGTTTGGGGTTTATACATCTCCCAGGCTCCTCTCATACACATTCAGAGGTCTCTGATACAAGATCCAGTTCGGATCTTAGTCCTCCTCTCCAGGCTAATTTAAGCTCACCTGAGCAAACAGCCTTTGCTCTCTGCCTGGGACACACAAACAGGGATGGTTTGTGAGGAGCCAAAAGGTTGGTAAAACCCTTTAAAACTCTTTACAGAAACTGACAAGCGGTAGGCTTGCTCAGCTTGATAGTTAGAGACGGTGTATGGTATAGTTAGAGCCGAGACACGGCTAGGACTTTTGTTTTGTTATTTCTGTTTTGATATGTTTTCTGGAAGACCGTGCAGCACCTGTGTATGGACTTGTATTTAAAACCAATAAACCCAGCACTGTTTTCACTACCTCAAGTGGATTTGGTATCTGTGCCTAAATAAACAGCTCATCCCAGGGAGCTTTGTACCTGCTACCTGTCCCCCAGGTTACAGAAGTTATTACTGCTGCAATGTTCTTAGTGATCCAACACTTTCTGGAGTGTCAGATCCCCAGCAGTGACATCCTCCAGCTGCTGTTCCCTGCCTTTGGCTGCTAATGGACTGAATAATGGCAGTATTTGTGACTGACATTGAGAACTTCGGAACATCACTCGATATATTTGGTGTGAGAGGTGAAAACTATGTGAGCTCTTTAAGCCGAAAGCCCTGCATCCAGCGATACCATTCAAGTATTGAATCTACATCACTGGAGTGACATTTCTGAGTCTGCTGGGTCTGCTGCCATTGTATCCAAGATGGTAGCGCCCAGCAGCAGTTTAATTCATTTTTCATATTTTCCAAGAAAGGCAACGTATGGTAAAATAACATAACATCTGAATGGTGTTTTTTATGTTACTGCCACCAATTAAATTGTTATAAAAGTAGGACATACATCTGGAGGCATACACCATATTCTTAGATGATAAGACATATCCTTCTGTAACTTGCCTGGCACCCAGACACTTACCAAACTGTAGATCTGCTAAATCTGCATGTGCAAGTTTCAAAAAGGGGGGTTCCAATCATATTCTCCAGAGTAGAATCACAAATATAAGGTTGCTAATCTAAAGCAAGCAATTTATAAAATGAAATATAGCAACTCAATTGAAGATTGTATATGTCAGTAATAAAAGACAGCAGAGTTTACTCCAGAGCAATAAAGCATAATACTACAAATGATGCCTTCACTGAGCTTCTTTTGCCCACTAAAGGTGACAGATTTCAAAGAAAGATTTTATGTTGGTCCATTTTGGATATAGTGGATTGATTGTCCCATAAATAAATATTTGTATTTTATTTTCTATGGATTTAAACCAGGCACCATTTCACTTATGACAGTGCTACATCTACAGAGACAGCTCTGCCTTCAATGACACAATAAGAAATGTGAACGGGTTACCATCTTTCTAACCTTTACTACTTTTTTGTTGCTGTAAAAATTCCAATGACCCAATTAAATCAGCCTCCAGCGAGAATGTTCTTTTAGGCATGGAATAAAATAAGAAAGAGTTAGAACCCTTGTCAGGTTGTTAGTATTGTCTGTGACCCCAAAAGTAAGATCTCACCTTTCACCTGTCAGGAGCATAGATTTTTTTTTTTCCTTTAAGGGTTCAGTTGTCTCAAATTATACGTTTATTTAGCAAATAACCCAAGGTTTAAAAAAAATATAACAGCTGTATTTGTGCTGAAATAATTTACCTGGATCCATTGTGTAGTTTGCCTTTGTAAAGTGTAGATTGCCATTAGAAGCACAACTATGAGTGCAAACATTGATTGGCTGGTTCATATTTACTGTACATGAACTTGAAATTAAACTGGACTTACAGTTTCAGCGTGATCCCTGTTGTGTTATTTCTAGACTGTAGAATGTGGTATTTCTAGCCTACACACACATGAAGTATCTTTTGTACTGGGAAAGGGGGAGATCTATGCGCAAACCAACGGGAAAAGGGAATCAAAGGGCAGCTGCCAACATCAGGGTGTTCTCACACCAAAGGGCAAAATGTTTAAAATAGGTATAAATGTGGCGCTTACCAAAAAAACAAATTGAATAAATTAATCCTCTGGAGGTATCACATAAAGAATATAACTCCACAAGGATTATAAGCGTCTAAGGCTTAATGTCTCATAGATGATGAGGACAGTGACCAGATTGTCATGGCCTCTGGCAATCAATGAGCAAACCACCTGCTTCCCCTTTAAATCACAGACTTCAGTAAGGAGGCACAAGGCAAGGCAACTCTTATATAAAAAGGTACTCTCAGAACCTCAGAAACTTCATATCACCAGAGTCAAAAATTTACAAACAGCATATACTAATGGTTCTCATACAAAGGTTCCCAAATAAAAACCTCAACTTATCGTATAATTAATTAAAAATATAAAAATAAAAATATATTAAAATAAATAATAAACTAATGCTCATCCAGTGAAAAATTAAAAATTACACCTCAAAAGAGTTCCCAAAAACACCAAGTAAATTAAATAATTTACAAAAATATTATATAAATAAGAAGGTCATAAAATATTAATTAATAAATAGTAAAATGTGCTCATCCGGTGAAAAAATACGAAACACACCTCATATGCAATAATATAAAAAAAAAGTGGCAAAAAAACTGTAGATATTGACCCACTCTTAAAGAAAATTAATTATATATAATACTAATTAAGAATATAAATAATAAATTGTGCTCATCCGGTAAAAATTTGAAACACACCTCATATGCGATGATAAAAGAAGAAGTTGCAAAAATCAAGTGAGTAATAATCCACTCTTAAAAAAATGTATTAAATACCTTGGTATAGCATAAATATTGGCAAATAACAACATATGCGAATTAGACTTAGTGCAAACAATTAATTAAATATAAATAGATTCAATAATGTGCAAACAAGCAAATAAGTGCAAAAATAGCAAAAAATGTGCAAACTAATAACAAAGCATGTGCACCATGCAAGTGCAAAGACTATATTCTACTAAATAAAAAAATCCATAGTGAAAGAGAAAAAACTGAGAAAAAATCCTGTGCAGTTAGAGTCCCATACACGGTGCAATTCAAATTGTGCAATTCAATTGTGAACCGAATCTTCAGTTTGTTTCTAGTTTCCACAGAACTTCAGCGCCCTTGTGTAGGTAAAACAGCCATGCTCATGCCTAGTGTTTCCCCCAAACTCTCACCTTGTTACAGGCAAGTAATATCCTTAATGTATGCTGGCCTCCAGCTATTACTGAGTTCTTCTGCGTTCCCCTTTAGATGGTTCGTATCTCCTCCACTGCTGCAGCCTCCAAGTTACACAGTCATGTAAGACATGTCCACTTTTTAATTTCCTCCCTCCTGTAGAATATTTGTCTCCTGTTGCCATTATCAATAATTGTGTTTTTTAATTCTATATGGGTTATTACCGCATCTAATATTTTGTCGGTATTTAATTACCTATAGTTTTTCTTTCTAAAAATGTTTTTCCTTTTTAAAAATGTATTATTATTATTGGATACAAAACGTTTGCTTGATTGATAGTATTTTTATTATTCTTGGGTTATGCTAGGTTCAGGAGATGGCAGTGAACCCATTACTTATCATTCACATCTTGATTTGTACCTACTGTATTCATTTTAATTTTAGTTTATTACCCTGAACATTATGAGATCCACGGAAAGGGATTATGCCTCACTTGGTTTTTCGGTTAGTGGTTATTTCGTTAGTTGATCACCAGATGGCGCTGTTCCAGGATAGAATACATTATTTATTTTATTTAGCTTTTATCTTAATTATTTATGTACAAATAATTCGCTATTTGCGCTGAGTATTTTAATGTTTATTTATGAATCAATGGACCTTAAATAAACTTATTAGGTGTCTGTGTTCCTGAGGCTTGCTAGCGCCTGGTTTGGTAACCATAGAAACTCTCCCTGCTTGTATTAAAAGTCACCGCCGTACACCTGACTCCACGTCCCTTTGAGAAAGTCACGTGTAGAGGAAATTGACATCTGTGATCAATTGTTTTATTGTAACTACACATTGGTGACATAATCTGTAACACTATTATGTTTTTATATGTAAATGATGATTTGTTCTCTGGCATCAATAAAATCACCTTCAACTGTTTATATATATTTTTATCTTATTTATTGTATTGTTTTTACTGTACCGCGATAGTCCAAAACTGCCCCCATATTTCCTTGGTAGCCTGATTGGGGATTAGGCTCCCAATCTCTATACTACTTGATTCCTGGATGATGGTACAAGTTTATCCATTCTTATTTCTGCTTTTCATTATAAGAGGCCACACCCAATTCTCACGTGTACGTGACGATACGCGTGAGGGAAAGAGAGTCAGGTGACGTCAGGGTTCAGGCCGAGGTCGGAACCATCTAATGCTCTATGATTGCTGGAATTTTGTTACTTTGTATGTAAGTGTATATATATTATTAAACAAATCTTCTTAATCAGTACTGCACTATGGAGCATGTTTTATCCTTCCCTTAATATTGCATGGGCTGAGAGCTGACTGTGTAACTTGGAGGCTGCAGCAGTGGAGGAGATATGAGCCATCTAAAGGGGAACACAGAAGAACTCAGTAATAGCTGGAGGCCAGCATACATTAAGGCAATTACTTGCCTGTAACAAGGTGAGAGTTTGGGGGAAACACTAGGCATGAGCACGGCTGTTTTACCTACACAAGGGCACTGAAGTTCTGTGGAAACTAGAAACAAACTGAAGATTCGGTTCACAATTGAATTGCACAATTTGAATTGCACCGTGTATGGGACTCTAACTGCACAGGATTTTTTCTCAGTTTTTTCTCTTTCACTATGGATTGTTTTATTTAGTAGAATATAGTCTTTGCACTTTTTGCATGGTGCACATACTTTGTTATTGGTTTGCACATTTTTTGCTATTTTTGCACTTATTTGCTTTATTTATATTTAATGAATTGTTTGCACTAAGTCTTATTCGCATATGTTATTATTTGCCAGTATTTATGCTATACCAAGGTATTTAATACATTTTTTTAAGAGTGGATTATTACTCACTGGATTTTTGCAACTTCTTTTTTATCATCGCATATGAGGTGTGTTTCGAATTTTTAACGGATGAGCACAATTTATTATTTATATTCTTAATTAGTATTATATATAATTAATTTTCTTTAAGAGTGGGTCAATATCTACAGTTTTTTTGCCACTTTTTTTTTTATATTATTGCATATGAGGTGTGTTTCATATTTTTTCACCGGATGAGCACATTTTACTATTTATTAATTAATATTATATGTATTTTATATATCTTATTTATATAATATTTTTGTAAATTATTTAATTTACTTGGTGTTTTTGGGAACTCTTTTGTGGTGTAATTTTTAATTTTTCACTGGATGAGCATTAGTTTATTATTTATTTTAATATATTTTTATTTTTATATTTTTAATTATACGATAAGTTGAGGTTTTTATTTGGGAACCTTTGTATGGGAACCATTAGTATATGCTGTTTGGAAATTTTTGACTCTGGTGATATGAAGTTTCTGAGGTTCTGAGAGTACCTTTTTATATAAGAGTTGCCTTGCCTTGTGCCTCCCTACTGAAGTCTGTGATTTAAAGGGGAAGCAGGTGGTTTGCTCATTGATTGCCAGAGGCCGTGACAATCTGGTCACTGTCCTCATCATCTATGAGACATTAAGCCTTAGACGCTTATAATCCTTGTGGAGTTATATTCTTTATGTGATACCTCCAGAGTATAAATTTATTTAATTCGTTTTTTTGGTAAGCGCCACATTCATACCTATTTTAAATCTTTTGTACTAAGTTGGCTCTACATCATCACATAAAGAGATCAGATAAGTCCCAATTTCCCAATTTCTTCAGACCTCAGATCAGCCCCAATCTATACAATTCAGATCTTAGATCAGCCTAATTTAATACAATTTCGATCTCAAGTCAGTTCCAATCAAAACAGTTTAGACCTCAGTCTCCACAACTCTTCTGGCTCTGGACAGCCTGTAGTTGAAGACCCTCTGGTCCGGTTGAGGGTCCTCATCGGGAACGGCCTCATCACATGGGGAGTCAACGCAAACGCTTCATCTGCGACAAAGACGAAGGGGAGTCCTTCGGCATTCTCCTCTGGAGGTGGCAAGCACAGACTGCCACTTTGGAGACGCCAGTAGAACTCCGTGTGCGTAAATGGCCCCACCATCCGATATCCGGCCGTTCATCCCCACGTCCACATACATAAACTCGTATGTTGCCGACACCACCGCCAACATCACTACACTATTAAACCCTTTATAATTATAATAGTAGGACCCCGAGTTGGGCGGTGGGACGATGCGGACGTGTTTCCCATCAATTGCCCCTCCGCAGTTAGGAAAGTCCCAACGGCTGGCAAAGTGGGAGGCCACAGTCTGCCATTTCCTGTGGCGTGGAAGGGAACTGTGGAGTGAAACAAGAAAAAAAAAATTAGTCACTTTGCACCTAAACATTGCAAGCAGATTAGACAATCAACATCTTGGAACAAGAGCATTGTATAAAATTGAGGCTGGAAAGTATTTGCACAGAAAAGTAGAGGCTCCCCTTCACAGATTACTCACCCCCCATCAATCCCCCCACTTCTGATGGGCCATTGGCAATAACTTGGGGTTTTGGGGGGGGGGGGTGGGGGACAGCTAACCCTCTGCACTTCATTGATGGCAAATGGCTCAATAATGTGGGCTAGTTTGGCCAGACCCTCTGTACTTAACACTATTGGCAGGCCACAGGAAAGATCAAATAACATTTCAACCAACCCCCCCCCCCCAAAAAAAAAGGCAGGCACAGTGTGACATTATTAATTTACCAAGCAAGCTAATAGGAGGGAAAGAAGACAAAAAAATAGGAAATGGAATGTATGGAGGCAGCCCCTTGCACTACATGCTTTGCTGAATTCATCCCTAAAGATGCGCACTATAAAGAGGTAGGTATATAGTGTGTATGGACCTTGGGAAAGCCAGCAGATAAAGGATTGGTACCATCTGACAGAGCAGTTGGGGGAGGGGGTTCCTAATGAGTTTCCCCCCCCCCCCACCAAAAGAAAAAAAAAAAAGGGGCTCTACATGAAGTAAACCACACAGCAAACATTTGTGCATATTTTAGGGGGTGTTTTGGGGCAAACAATACTATGCAGCAGACAAAAGACATTGCTTAAGTGACTAGGCCATAGGTGTCTATTGGGGCAGAAGAGCATGCTGGGGAGGTAAGTGAAGGGAAAAATGCATGAAGGAGAAAAGGGGCACAGCATATTAGAGCATATGCAATCATGGTAATTAGGGAAGGAGGTCAAAAATACAAGTCATTAGCAAACAGAGCATACATAGAAGGGAATAGTAAAGTATAAATGTTACCTTAATATAGTCCTCCTGCAGGACCTGAATGATGGCAGAACATGTCTCTGGAATAATGATTCCCAGGGCCTGGGGAGAGATACCTGAAGAGAACTTCAAATCCTGAAGACTTCTCCCTGTCGCCAAGTACCTCAACGTAGCAACAAGCCTCTGCTCCGGAGTAATGGCTTGTCTCATGCAGGTATCCTGCCGGCTGATAAAGGGGGTCAGCAAAGCCAAAAGACGGTGAAAATCGGGTCCGTCATCCTGAGAAAGTTCCTGGAATCATCAGGATTATTCTCCCGGATCTCACGAAGCAAAGGCATGTGCGAGAACTGGTCACGCTGAAGCAACCAATTCTTGGTCCACATACTCCTCGTCACTATGTTCATGGACGGGTCTTGGCTCAAAGCTAAAAGCCCGACACCAATTCCGCGTACAGCACGAACTCGGCGACGAGTACGCACGGGAAACAACGCTCAGAAGGTCACAAAAGGTCGGCTGGTCAGAACGGACAAACAGAAAGCACCGATAAACAGCAAGGCCTGAAAGAACGAAATGAATACCAGCAACGAGCAGACAATAAGCAGTGCAAATGAAAGCGTCCTATATCAAGATATAGGCCGCAATGACCAACAAATGCGAACTGACTACACGCACTAGTAAACAGATACGCACGACAAGCACAAACTGAAGAGCAGTAACGATCTGAGTCAGAAAACTGAGAAGCGCGAATCTTAAGTCACCAAACTTCCACTAACTCTCGATTAACACGGGATCAGCAGAAGGAGCCCAACGGGTGCCTGACGTGGTGCTGAACTTCCCTTTTGTAATCTCGTGGACGACGACTTACGTCACGACGTTCTTCCAGACCGGATATTCCGACAACGTAGTCCGACCGTGTGTACGCAACACCAACATCGGACAAAGTACGTCGGACAAAGTCCGACCGACCTGGTCCGCGGATTGTCCGAGCGTGTGTATGGGGCTTTAGACGCTTATAATCCTTGTGGAGTTATATTCTTTATGTGATACCTCCAGAGTATAAATTTATTTAATTCGTTTTTTTGGTAAGCGCCACATTCATACCTATTTTAAATCTTTTGTACTAAGTTGGCTCTACATCATCACATAAAGAGATCAGATAAGTCCCAATTTCCCAATTTCTTCAGACCTCAGATCAGCCCCAATCTATACAATTCAGATCTTAGATCAGCCTAATTTAATACAATTTCGATCTCAAGTCAGTTCCAATCAAAACAGTTTAGACCTCAGATCAGCCACAAGATACAATTTAGGGTACATTCGCACAGGCGTTTTGCAACAGTATGAATCCCAGAGGCAGAAATGTACTGATCCCTGCTGCTGGGTTTAACAGCTGCCCATGCATTGTATTGTCAGACTATTGGTTAATAAAGAAAAAAATGTTAAAGGGACACTTTAATTTTTTTTTTTATATTAATAAGAAAAAAAATCGAACACGCCCCCATCCCTCTGTGATCAAGCGCAGAAAGGAATGCATATGAAAGTCACGCACACATATTTAAATGAGGTTCTCACCACACATATGAGGTATCACCACGAACATCAGAGCGGGAGCAATAAGTCTATGCTAGCCTTCTCTGTAATTGTAAACGGGTAACCTGTAAGCATTTTTAAAGCGTTTTTAGGTGTTGGTTTTACAGGAAACATGGGAAACATTCAAGAGCAACTATAAGCAGGCTTACCCTTCGGTCTGTTGGTTTCGGAGCTTGTGTGTGTAGAGAGGTTGTCCAGGTGGCCCTCGGGAAGGAACAGCAGTAGAGAGGATTAATGTTGGGTTTGGGGGAGGGAGGAGAGGGGAAGGGTCTGGAGTTAACCAGAAAAGTGACAGTAGTAGAGATGAGAGGGGTGGGAGGGGGGGGGAAAAGAATAACAAGAAAAAGTAAAATAATAAAACCAAGCGGTCGGTCCAGGGGACTCCTGGAGCCGAGTGACATAACTTAGACATGTTACTAAACAGATGTACAAACAGTATTCAATTAAAGTGTCCCAGGGGTAAACCCTGGGTGTGAAGGAGTCTTCACCAAAAACTGGTAATGGGAAGAGTCCTCCAAGTAGGGAGTGCACATGGTCATCCCCCAGCAACCGTAAAAACTGGTATTCAAAAATAGAAAAAAGCACATAGGTAACTAGAAAACATCTTTGGCCTTTACATCTCGCCCCAATAAACTGATGGGGTTGTTTGGTCAAATATGCTTGATAGGTAACATATTGTGCAAGGTAAAAAATGTAAGAAAAGTGCAAAAAAGAGATTTAGTGGCCAGTTCAAGTAATCATGGCCAGGTAAGGCATCGGTGTTTTGCTTCAGCAAATTTCAGCCGCTCTGTGTGGCGCCTAATGTCCTTCTCTAGGGACCACTGAGAAGACACCACGGCGGGTTTAAATCAGTTCAGTTCAATTCAACGATCTAATACAAGAGTTCCATTTTCTTAGGATGCATGGGATGTTGAGGCAAGCTTCTTGGTCGACCTTGTTGACCACAAGGGGGAAAGGGGAGGGGGAGGGGATTCTCTGGATCCAAGTTGGTTCCGTGATGACGGGTCGTGAGATATGAATCCCAGTTTCAATAGAATCATCTCGCCTTCAGTGAACGATGAGAAGGAATATGATTTGCTGTTAAAAGAAAATTGGAGACGGAAGGGATAGTTCCATCTGTAGCGAATGTTGCGTTGGGTCAGTGGCGCTAATAGAGGTTTGAGTGATCGCCTTTTTTGGATCGTGGCTTGTGAGATATCAGCAAAAATTTGTATCTTGATGCCATCTATTTCTAGGTCTGGGTTTTCACGGGCATGACGCATCACTGCTTCCTTAATCTTAAAAAAGTGTGGCTTCACAATCACATCTCTGGGAGGGCCATCAGGTTTGGGGGATGTCAGGGTTCTATGGATTCGATCAATTTCCATATGGATCTCGTCTATGTTGGGCACAGTAGCTTGCATCAGAGATTGTGTTATGGAGGTAATATCTTTTATATTTTCCGGGATACCACGGATACGGAAATTGTAGCGTCTTGCGCGATTTTCAAGGTCGTCGATCTTTGAATATGCGTCTTCAAGTCGATCCTGTAGGTCAGTGATCATGTTTGAGTTTTGCGATACTCTATGGACCGTGTCATCCATCTTGGATTCAATGCTACTCAATCTGCTGCCCATTTCCTGGAAATCTTGTTTTATGTCTGAAGCTAATTTGTCAGTAGCTTTAGATAGTTCTCTTTGAAGCAGGTCGGCAAAGCGTGCTAATAAAATTGGGTCTCCTGAGTACTGTACAGGGGGAGCAGCCGGGGATTCTGCATCTGATATAGATTCTTGGCTGCTGGGCTGGCTGTATATGGCTTCTGCTATCTCTCTGTCCAAGAGGGAAGATGTCTGTGACTCCATGCTGGGGGACATGGCTGCAGTTTGTGAGGGAGATAGTGCAGGGGGGCTGGGCGGTATGCAGTCTGTGGTTGTCGGCTCACCTTTGTGTGGAGAGGGCTTTGCAGGACCCAGTGCTGGGTATTCCGCCTCATAGCTCTTTGGAGGGGCTTGCTTCTGGGCTGAGGGTGGCTGTTTCCCCTTCCCCGAGGCCTGCATGCCTCGTGTGTGATGGCCGGTCGCCATCTTGAAATCTTGTGGTGTAGCGCGGGTCGAGATCCGGGAGCCGGTTTGAGGCTGGCTTCCCGGTTTTTGTGGCATCCGAAGTGTGCCTGGGACCTTCCGCAGGGGGGTCAGGTTATCGCTGGGTTCGGGCGAGGTGTGGGGCCGCTGTTTAAAGCTGATGTTGCCGGGGGATGAGCGGAGCTGATCAGGTGGACATCCGCTCCGTCCGGCCGCGCATGCGCACTCCTGTAAGCATTTTTAAAGCGTTTTTACTGGTATTTAATATTTTGACCTAGAGTGTTCAGCTGATTAATTGATAGAGCTGTGTATCATAGCTTATCGCCATTCCACAAGCGTGCGCTATTTTAAAGTGTGACATGTTAGGTATTTATTTACTCAGCGTAATATCATCTTTTATATTTTACCAAAAAAGTGGGTTATATATTGTGTTTGTTTTCATTAAAATTCATTAAAGTGTATTCTTTCCAAAAGAATTGCATTTGAAAAACCACTGCACAAATACTATGTGACATAAAAAATTGCCAGGATGGGGGGCAGGAGGCGGAGTCGCCAGAGACAGACATGTTCAGCTGAAGCCCCACATCTATCGGACGCCTCGGCTGATAAAAACACCCGCAAGGCATGGTAAACTGAAAATAATCTTACCATAAGCCTCCTCAGTGACCCTGGAATAAATAAAATGGTGTTTGGTGCTGCCCAAGATACAAATAAACTAAAGAGTGCCAAGGATACACAGTCAAGAGGCCCTTGTAAAAGGGCACGGCCTCATTCCTCAAACACAGGAAAATCTTGCGCTGCTAAGCAACTGCAGTTACCTCAGGATGCCTATAATGACTCTGACTGTGAATACAGTGCCGCCTCATAAGAAAAACAAACAGATTCCCTACATCCAAATATTTTGAGACAAATAGAAAAAATACAGAAAGCCTTAAAGCAGACCTCAGACTATATAACTGAAAGTCTCACAAAATAAATCTGTGAGTTAGGCCAGCGCACTTCTGACCTAGAAATCAGAGTGGGTGACATCGAAACGAATGTACTGTGCCATGATAATGAATTAGAAACTTCTTATGCCGCATACACACAATCGGTCTTTCTGGCGGACCAGAGTCCATCGGACAAGTCGATCGTATGTGGGCTCCAGCTGACTTTTTCTTCCCAAAAGTCCAGCGGACCTAGAAATAAGACTGGCTTCAAATTTGTCCGCCGGACTCGGCTTTCTAGTGGACAATCCGTTCATCTGTGTGCTAGTCCAACGGACTAAAACTGATGCTAGGGCAGCTATTGGCTACTGGCTATGAACTTCCTTATTCTAGTCTGGTCGTACGTCATCACGTTCAAATCCGTCAAACTTTTGGAGTGATCATGTGTGGCCAAGTCCGTTTGTTTGAAAGTCCGGCGGACCTCAGCTGCAAAGTCCGGCGGATTGTCCGCCGGACCAAGTCCACCGTAAAGTCCGATTGTGTGTACGTGGCATTAAGGAAGAAAACCTTATTCTGCAAACACGCTTAGAGGACTTTAATAATAGAGCACGTTGATCAAATCTTTGTTATCTTTGAATATCTGAGGCTATTGTTGACCTTCATTCTACTATGACTGCACTTTTCCAAGAACTATTAACGTCAATCCCGGTCGATCATTTGGAGATGGATAGGGTTCACAGAGCTTTAACACCATGCAAACCAGAAGGTCCCCCTCATGATATTATTGCAAAATTCCACTTCTATTGTACCAAAGGACAACTCATGTCTGCAGCTCGAGGAAAAGATTCCCTCATCTTCCAAGATCATCCTTATCAGCTTTTTGCTGACCTTTCCCCAATTACTGTGGCTAAACGACGTGCATTGAAACCCTTACTTTATAATCTACAGCAATGCCAGATCCCTTATAAACGGGGATTCCCATTTTCTATCCTCTTTACCTATCAAGGTGTCAAACATTCCTGTAGATCCTCAGATGAACTACAAAACACTCTACAAGAACTACATCTTATCAAAAGATCTGCAACTAGCCCTTGTCGATGCACAACATACAGCTCCCCTCAAGAATCCTCTAAATCTGAAAAAGATAGAGGCCGACAAAATTCCTCTAATGCCCCGTACACACGGTTGGACATTCTGACCACAAAATCCATCTGATTTTTTCCAATGGATTTTGTCCGAAACTTGTGTTGCACACACGGTCGGACAAAGTTGTCGGAAAATTTGATAGTTCCGAACGAGGTGGCGTATAAAATGTACGACGGGACTACGTAGAGGCCAGTAACAAATAGCTTTCATCTCTAAATTTCTTCTGAGAACGCGTGGCACTTTGTGCATCGGAATTCTCTACACACGATCGGAAAAAGTCTGATTGGATTTTGTTGTACGGAGCAAAAATGAGCGTACACACGACCGGACTTTTCGACGGACTAGGTCCGACGGTCTTCCCGACGGACTTTCAGCGACGTTACGACTGACTTTCCGAATAAGCGGACTTGACCACACACAATCACACCAAAGTCAGACGGATTCGAACGTGATGACGTATGACCGGACTAGAATAAGGAAGTTCATAGCCAGTAGCCAATAGCTGCCCTAGCGTCGGTTTTTGTCCGTCGGACTAACATACACACAAACTGATTTTTCGATAAGAACTGGGTCCGGCGGAAAAATTTGAAACGTGATCTATTTCTAAAGTCCGTCAGATTTTTGGACAGCAAAGGTCCGATGGAGCCCACACACAATCAAATTGTCTGACGGATTCGTTCCGTCTGACTTTTGCTGTTGAAAAGTCTGGTCGTGCGTACGCGGCATAAGAGAAGTCGATTCAATTCTCCTGATATAGATCTTGTAGACACAATGGACTGAATGACTTTCACTCCTCATTTTGAAGCATATTCAATCTTAAGGCTTGGTCTTTCTTTGGTCACTAAGTTTTTCCCACCTTTAGTATAATCTATTAGGTTTTGAACTTCCCCTTTATCCCCCAGAACCTCAGCTAAACATATTTCATGTTTTATCTATTTACCCCCCCCCCCACTCCCCCCCTTAAGCCAGTGAGATACATATTGTCTCGATTATAACCTTATTAACTTATATTTATCTTAAAGTGGTTCTGCACTCATTTCATTTAGTAAATCTCTTTGCCTTCCAAATCAGGCAAAGAGTACTAAATGAAATGTTTTTTTTTTTTTTTTTTTTTTTTTACCTACCTTGTAATTGAAGACTTCCGGTCTTCTCCCTCTGCGGCGGCGGGCGGGGTCTTGCGTCGATCGTCGTCACGCCGCACTGTCTCCTGGGATCTGGTGTCATTGATCCCAGGAGTCAGTGCGGGCATCTTCCGAAATCTCGCGAGATTTCGGCCACATCTTCCGAAATCTCCCGAGATTTCGGCCGCATCTGCCGAAATCTCGTGAGATGTCGGCAGATGTGCCGTTACTGCGCACGCGCGAGTAACGGCGGTGCATGCTGGGCCATCAACACTGCCTGTGGGGTTTCACATGCCCACAGGCAAGATGGCCCCCAGCACTAAAGAAGAAGACGAGGAACTTCAGCGGACGAAAACCGACGGCGATCGAGATGGAAGATGGAACAGGTGAGTCCCCTAATAAAGGTAAGCATACTTTATATTACGTCCTTAAAAAAAAAATTTTTTTACAGAGTGCAGAACCGCTTTAAATAAAAATCTAGTTATTTTTTAAATTGAAGTACTTCTATTGTTTTATATTTCATGATCCTGTTTATCAATAATACTATTTTCCTTTTCCATTACTGGCAATCCAATGATAAGTAATATTGCTATGCAAACCATACAGTTTCTTATTTTAACCACTTGAGCCCTAGAAGATTTGGCTGCTGAATGACCGGGCCATTTTTTGCAATTTGGCACTGCGTCACTTTAACTGACAATTGCATGATCATGCGAAGCCGTACCCGAACAAAAGTGATATCCTTTTTTCCCACAAATAGAGCTTTCTTTTGGTGGTATTTGATCGCCTCTGCGGTTTTAATTTTTTGCCCTATAAACAAAAAAAGAATGACAATTTTGAAAAAAAAAAACACAATATTTTGTACTTTTAGCTATAATAAACATTTATTTTTTAAAAAGCAAATTTTTTCTCAGTTTAGGCCGATATGTATTCTTCTACATATTTTTGGAAAAAAAATTGCAATAAGCGTATATTGATTGGTTTGCATAAATGTTAGAGCGTAGAGGATAGATTTATAGCATTTTTATTATTATTTTTTTTTTACTAGCAATGGCAGCTATCTGTGATTTTGATCAGGACTGCGACATTATTGGACACTTTTGACACATTTTTGGGACCATTGGCATTTATACAGCGATCACTGCTATAAAAATGCACTGATTACTGTAAAAATGTCACTGGCAGGGAAGGGGTTAACACTAGGGGGCAATCAAGGGGTTAACTATGTTCCCAGTGTGTGTTTCTAACTGTAGGGGGAGAGGACTGACCTAGAGGAAATGACTATTAGGAGCACACAATCTATCACTCCTCACAGAACAGGGATTTGTATGTTTAGACACACACGTCCCTGTTCTGCCTCTCGTGCCCGCGATCGGGCTTTTTCGGTGGCGCTTCTGTCTTTTTCGGGGGTGCTGGCTATTTTTGTCACTTTTTTGGGGGGGGGGGTCGGCGTATAACACGCCCGATTTTAAGGGGGAAAAAGTGCGTGTTGTACGCCGATAAATAAGGTAATAAAGATGGCTATACTGCCCAACATTCTTTGTCTTTTTCGAGTTTTACCTATCCCTGTTCCAGCATACTTTCTCAGAATACTACAACGTAAGGCATAAACTTTCATTTGAGCTAGTAGAAAACCCCTTCAACCCAAACACATTCTTTACCTTCCAAAGCCAAAGGGGGACTAGGGTTTTTCTGATTTTACCACCTATTACCATGCAGCTCAATTAGCCCATATCCCTAAATATCACGCAAAACGTGAAATTCCGCTTTGGGTTGCGCTGCAATCAATAGATTGCAAAACACTTTCAATAACCAAACTTGTATGGTCTAATTCCTCCAACCGTAAAAAAAAAACTCAATGATCCTATAAATAAACATACACTAGCCATTTGGGATAAATTTAAATTAGTAAATGGACTACAATCTCCCCATATACCTCTTTTATCATTTCTTAAACATCCACTTTTCTATCCTACTTGGTCTTCCCCTAAATCTTTTAAAGCATGGACCTCCACTAATCTAACTCAACTCTGTGAACTAGCATCCTCTACTTCATTCAAAACTTTCCTTGACTTATGTGAAAGTCACAAACTTCCTAATTCAGAGCTCTTTCGATATCTTCAGATTAAAAAAAAAATGTTATGCCCTATATACAAAGAAGAATTAATTTAGATAAACTAACATGCTTTGAAAATATATGTAAACGTGACCTACACACTAAGGTACTTATTTCAACTCTTTACCCTCATCTTATTACTAAACCCAACTCAGACCCACCATCCTATGTGGCTAAGTGGGAGATGGATCTTGAGTTTTCATTGGAAGCAGCCAATTGGGATAAGATTTGGATCACAACTAAAGCCCCATACACACGGTCGGATTTTCCGATGGATTCTGTCCTATCGGACAATGTTGTCGGAAATTCCGACCGTGTGTAGGCACCATCGGACAGTTTCCATCGGATTGTCCGACGGACAAAATCCTATCTCCTGCTGGATAGATTTCCGATCGTGTGTAGCGAATTCCGACGGACAAAGTGCTACGCATGCCCAGATCACATTACAAGACCAAAGCTATTGGCTACTAGCCTCTACATAGTCCCGTCGTAGGCAACAAACGTCACCACATTCAGAATGATCGGATTTTCCGACAACTTTGTCCGACCGTGTGTACGCAAAACCAACATTGGACAAAATACGACGGACATGATCCGACGGACCTGGTCCTCGGATAATCCGTGCCTGTGTATGGGGCTTAAGTCATCCTTACAAAATATAGTTGCCTTAGAGACAAATTACAAAGTAATCACATGGTGGTATTTGGTCCCTGTCAGAATTGCAAAATATGCTCCAAATTATTCCCCATCTTGTTTTCGTGGCTGTGGATCACATCTCCATACTTGATGGGATTGCCCAGTAGCCATGGCCAGATTAAGAACATCATGGGCCTGGTGCTGAGGATTTTGGTGGGGCCTTTTATAAACAATAAATAAATAAATAAAAATGCAAACAATTTTTTGTTATAACAAATTAAATTAAAGAGAGAGAGGGAGAATGAGAGAGAGAGAGAAAGAGGATGAAAGAGGTGTGAGGGATACGGGAGGGATGATGAGAGAGAAAGGGGGGTGAGAGAAAGAGGATGCACATGAGCATGTGTGGGAATGACATCAACACAGCCCGGCCAAGGCAAGGCACAAAACCCATAAGGAAGACCGGGTGAAGATGGAAGCGCCCAGGCCCCGCCGGATTGATCACAGCACAGCACTGGAGGGCTCAGTCTGACAATTTAAGTGTACCCTAATGTGCTAATATGCTGTGCATACTTGTACATTATGGCATAACCTACCTCAGGGCCTCTAAAAATGAGTAATGTTAGAAAGGTTTATTCCCGCTTTAATATCACAGGAGCCTCTCATGGGGCCCCCTACTGACCCCCTACTCATGGGGCCCCCTACTGACCCTGTGGCCCTTGGGCAGTGCCTAAGTGCATAGTTGCCAATATTTCAAAAATATTTTCAGGGACACTTTTTTCAATGCTATATTTAGAGTAGCTGACATCCCCTGTGTCCCTCTATACATCACAATAGTAATTACTAATAATGGGCAGAACAAATATGAGGACTAAGAAGATTTCCTTTAGTTGAACTAACAAAAGTGTGCCCATTCTAGAGCTGGTAACATTGAGGATATTCAGTATAATTTTAAAATGTTTTTGTGGGTAAGAGGCATAGGGAAGGAGTATGGATGGTATAAATGTGGGAAGTATGTGCAGGTGAGGGAGAGGAATGTGGAGGGTCTAACAGTGGGCACTATGTACATGAGAGGAGGGCGGAAGGTATGGCAGAAGGCACTATGTACAGCAGAGGAGTGTGAAGGGTATAACAGTGGGCAGTATGCACAGCAGAGGAGTGTGGAGGGTATGCCAGTGGGCAGTATGTACAGGAGAGGAGTGTGGGGGGTATGACAGAGGGTAGTTTGTACCGGAGAGGAGTGTGGAGGGTATGACAGTGGGCAGTATGTACAGTAGAGGTGTGTGAAGGGTATGACAGTGGGCAGTATGTACAGGAGAGGAGTGTGGGGGGTATGACAGAGGGTAGTATGTACAGTAGAGGAGTGTGGAGGGTATGACAGTGGGCACTATGTACAGGAGAGGAGTGTGAAGGGTATGACAGTGAGTAGTATGTACAGGAGAGGAGTGTGGGGGGTATGACAGTGGGCACTATGCATAGGAGAGAAGTGTGGAGGGTATGACAGTAGGTACTATGTACAGGAGAGGAGTATGGAGGGTATGACAGTGAGAAGTATGTACAGGAGAGGAGTGTGGAGGGTATGACAGTGGGCACTATGCATAGGAGAGACGTGTGGAGGATATGACAGTAGGTACTATGTACAGGAGAGGAGTGTGGAGGGTATGACGGTGGGCACTATGTATAGGAGAGGAGTGTGGAGGGTATGACAGTGAGCAGAATGTACAGGAGAGGAGTGTGGAGGGTACGACAGTGGGCACTATGTACAGGAGAGAAGTGTGGAGGGTATGACAGTGAGCAGTATGTACAGGAGAGAAGTGTGGAGAGTATGACAGTGAGCAGTATGTACAGGAGAGAAGTGTGGAGAGTATGACAGGGGGTACTATGTATAGGAGAGGAGGATGAAGTAATCTGGGAAGAAAAAATTTAAAGGTTTGTGGAAGGATGTTTAGGGACTGCGTAGTGGTTAGGCGGGCCATACATGGATTGAAATTACACCAATTAAGCAGAGACCAGCCATAGTCGATCTATGTATGGGCTATATGGTTTTACACAAGCCAACCTATTAACCGACTTGAGTACAACCAGCCTGTCAGGTTTTCCCCAAAACAATCAGTGCTGCCAGCTATAGTTAGCAACACTGATCATCGTATTCACTGGCAGAACACAATAACACTGCGGGAGTGATTCCCCCATTCACAGGTCAGCAGGTGAGAGGGTGTGTGGGGACAGGCTGGGGAGAGATACTAGTCAGTGGCTGGGTAGGCACTAGTTAGTATCAGAGCCAGATACACACAGGTTACATATGCTGCGATCGTTGGAGAGAGAGCAATAATTCTAGCACTAGAACTCCTCTGTAACTCTAAACATGTAACCTGTAAAAAAAATTTAAAGCATCGCTTAGTACACAAAAAAAATTGTGCTAACTTTAGTGTTTTTTTTTTTTAGGAATGAAACAGTTTCTTTCAAAAAAAGAAGTTTGAAAAATTGCTGTGCAAATATCGTGTAACATAAAAAGTTGCAAAGGCCACCATTTTATTCCATAGGGTGTCTTCTAAAACAATATATATAATGCTTAAGGGGTCTGAGTAATTTTCTAGCAAAAAAAAAAAAATGATGATTTTTACATGTAGGAGAGAAGTGTCAGAATTGGCCTGGGTGGCGAGGGGTTAATTATCATAAGTAAGTTATATACAAATAATTATTATAAGTTCATCCTCTCAGTCTGCTGCAGAGTGTTCCAGTTTGTATTTAAACTGGCCGCTCTGTATGTATGCAGCTTCTGACAGGCTGCGCAAGCAGCCCTGTATCTCCGGAACCATCGATTAAAGCAGCCCCATATTTTAACCAGTGCTGGAGTAGGTGTTTAGCTACCTACCCCCAAATGTAGGGTCTCTGTGACTCCTGATTGCCGAGCTACAACCCTCGAAGTCGATCTTTTTTTTTTTTGTGATTTTTTTTTTGGGCAAATGGGCCTATCTTGAGAAAGGGGCCTGGAGCTGCAGCTCCAATAGCCCCTATGTTAATCCAGCCCTGCCAGTAGCAAAAAGTTTCTGGAAAGATGTATTTCTTATGATTTCACATTGTTTGAAATCCCTATCAATCCTGATCCTACAATAGAACTTTCTCCTACCGCCAATTCAAACTCCTATTACAGATCACTACAGCCGTGAAACAAACAATTGCCAAAGCTTGGAAATCCCTGTCCTTAACAATTGCTGAAACTAAAAATAGAGTCAATCAAGCATTGATCCATGCCAAAACAGAGGCAATAACTTAAGATAAAATATCCAACTTTGAGAATATATGGAATCCCTGGGTAACTTTTTGCCTTACAATTTTGATGCTTCCCTACCAAGACCTTGGTAATCTCGATTTATACTTCCATTCTCTGCATTCATGGTATGTGTTTATTACCATGTACTACCCGGGGACCCCTACTACCTCTCATTTCTTTCTTCCCTATCTATTTTTTATCCTACCTAAGATTACTTTTTCTTTTATCTTCTTCCTCTCTTCTATTTTCCCCCTATTGTCTTTCTCTTCATTCAATTTACTTTGTATATAGTTCTGGTAGCAGAACGTTTATTTCCTTGGTTATCATTATACCAATTGTACATAGTTCCAATATGTAGTATAAGATTTTAGATTCTATAATACATTTTTTTTTTTTTATTTATTTAAAAACCATACACTTGATAATAATTAAGAACTTTTTTTTTTATCTGAGGTCATCTTATATTAACCTGGTCTAAATTGGTTTTATCCTTTCTTATACAATGTATGACGTAATCTTTTGAGTTATGAATAAGCACTACCGTTAGTGCTAAAAGTCAGCTTTGTCTGCTGTGATTTTCATCTTTGATTTTGATGTGAACTTTTCTAAATAAAAGAAGGCAATTTTTTGAGAGTGCGGCTGTCCAGAGTCAGTTCCTGTTTTATTGTAATCTTTTGAGTAGTTAGATCCATGCTAAAATTGTTTTAGTTAAACTACTTTTAGTACTCAATATTGTGTAACAATATATTTCTAAATATAAACCTGCGCTAATGGAAAAAAATAAGTGATAATGAATTGCAGCTGCTGTAGACAAGGTGCTAATCACTTGAATAAATGTGGATAAGAAGATACAGCGCTCACAACACATAAATAAAATAAACAAAAAAAGTCCAAATAAATGCAACTGAAGTGTTGATCTACAGTGAAATAGGTGCAAACAATGCTTCATAAACTTTTCGGAGTACACTGACGCCCCCTTTTGTATCCCCACTCACCAGAACCGGACGACCCCCAGCTTTGCAGTCCAGGGGTCACTTCAGGCTTGTAAATGGTATCCCAAACACATGGATTGGTGTCAAAACATCAGATGATAGATCGGTGTAAGAACATCAGATGGTGGATTTCCAATAGAAGGCTCTCAGCAGAATAGGTATGAAAAGGAGCTGCGCTAAAAATTGAAAATATCACCAAAAAAAAGTGGTGTATAATATTGTGCTAATAAAGTGAATATAGGTGAGAATTGCCCATGTGACTGGTGCATTTCTTTTGAATGTGTATCGAAAAAAGAGGCTATGTAAAAACAGCCTCTGTTGGTGTACCGTAAGTATGAGGGTAAGTGAATAGATAAACACCCGGCTGGGCTCTTCAAATTTGAGTGAAAATTTGAAAGGGACGGCACCAGACTGAATCACTATCAAGACGACTAAGTTATGATGTGAAATAAAATAAAATAAAATAAATAAATGAATATAAAGATTTTAGACAAAGTGAGCAATATTACTGCCTATAGTTGTGAAAATTAGTAAACAACTGACAGAGCATGTAGTGACACATTAACCGACTCGACAGTGGAAAATGTGAACAAAAGTAAAAATTATATAGCTATACATATGCAGTTAGTGAACCCCTGTGTAGGAGACTAAGCAAACAAAAACCAAAATACAAACAATAAATGCAAACACATATATGCAAGTGAACAGCAATGCTAGCACCTTCCAGAGCATCCAGCGTTATGCTGATGACATGGCGGACTATGTAAAGTTGCAAAAGATAAAGCTCTTAACACAATAAATGAGTCCCGTATTTGTAACAGTCTCTGTGACAGCTCTGAATAATTCGTGAAAACGTGACTTGTATGACACCACAGAAAAAGTGTAGAGACCTCCACCATAAGCCACACTTGTCTCCTTACCGGAACTAGATGGTCCCTTTTTAGGAGGACCGTTCTCACAGGTGGCTTTTCAACCCTAGCCAAGGGTAAACTTTGGGGAACACCCGAAATCCTGCCGACCAGGATTGCTCCTTTAGGGAATCTCTAAACTCAGGATCCTCCAAGGGTCTCCGCTCAGGGCCAGTCACAGTGGTCGTAAGCGTAATGGAACCAAGGGAAATCAAAGAAAAGCTCCCATAGCATAAAATCCAAGGGTATTTATTTGTATAAAAACAGAAAAAACACTTACAGTGTAACGATCAGTAAAGGCATAAAGCGAGCCGGCCGGTCTCGCGTAAACAGCCCGTGGTAACGGGATCACGTCGTGCTGCGGTGGCGTCAAGACGTAGCTCCTCAGCAGAATAGGCAGGACAAGCAGGCATAAATGAAAAAAGGATGGACCAATAGTGAAGTACTGGTATAAAAATTGATTTAATGCGCATAGGGATCGCTACTTACAAAAAAACGCTTAAAAACAGGCATAGACAACTCAATAATATTACCATATATGTGTTCTTTTCTTTTGCTGCCACCATATGTACTTATGTATGCTAATTGTTAAAATTCAATAAATAAATTTGACAAGAAAAAATTGCAAGGATAGACATTTTTTTTCTCTAGGACCTCTTCTGAAAAATACATAATGTTTGGGGGTTCTGAGTAATTTTCTATTTGTGAATTCCCCAAGTTTTACAACAAAATGTCTAGGGACACGCAGTTCTGTACTCCATTGTTCTATAAATCTTTGGTGTTCGTCAAACCTTGTTCTGAATGTGTGGATAGTGTGGCCCACATATAGTAAGCTGCATGGGCACCTCAGGCAGTACACAACAAATTCTGTAGAACAGTGATAGAAATCAGTGATTGTAGGTCTGGGTCCAATATATAACAAAGAGACAAGTCATACATTTGATTTTCTTGCATTGAAACTAGGGATAGGCCCAATGACCCCCTGTTTGGTTCGCATCAGAACTTTTGAACATCAGGAAAGTTCAGAAATGAATAATGAACCCCATTGACGTCTATAGGACCCAAATGTGAAAAATCAAAAGTGCCCAATTTGAAGGCTTATAATCAAGTAATTGAGCATACAATGATTCTGGGAGTCCTGGTACTGCCCTGGGGGACATGTATCAATGAAAAAAAAATGTAAAAACTTAAATTTTAAATGAGCAGTGAGTTATTGATGCTTAAAGTGAAAGTATACACATGAAAAATTCCTTTCAATATAGTGCCTGGGGGGTCCCCTTAGTTCACCTGTAAAGTGGCATATCTGTACTGTAAATGAGTTTGAGAAAACCCGCGCTATGGAGACAATGGTAACTCAAAAATGTATGTGGTTTGGGCTTCTGCTGTAGTGCAAGGTAAAAAAAAACAAGTGATGAAAAATAAGTGTTATACTCAGTGCTGCTCCTATACACTATAAACACTAATAAAATATATAATAATAAAGTGCCTACATCAATATAATCATTGACATGGTATTGCTTAATAATATAAAGCTGAGGAGACCTAGTGACGGTTGCTTGGATGCCAAGGCAGATTTTTTTCTGCACAATTTTAAAGTTTTAATGTAAGTGTAATGATTTTGGATTTTAATAAATAAAACTAGCAGTATTACACTATATACCCTTTTCTCTTCATTGCCATATGTCTAAAATGCATATCCGATCACCATGAAAGCTGGGAAGGTGATAACTAAATTTGGATATAGGATTTACCAGACACTTCTAATATACCGGTGGAAGGAAGGTGTTATTTTCACCCATATAATGATCACATCCAACAGCCTAGCCATTGAAGGAAGATACCATCTGAATATAACAACAGGCATATTTAAAGATTATTGCTGGTGAGTGGGGACCCAGGAGGGGAGCACGGAGTGTCGCCAAGATCCACACCAACTGCGTATTTTGCACAAGTTCAACACACTATATGGATGGACTTAGTATAACATTAATTTTTTCTTTTACATCTGTACTGTGTGTAGAAGCTACTGCAGCAATAATTTCATTTACAAAGGCCCAAAAATGAAATTTTCCCTGCAAGCTTTGTTTCATTTTGTAAGCAACGACTTGGGGAACCAGCCTGTATGATGGGGCCACAATGTAGTGCACAGGGTACAAGTTTAAAGATTTTTTGGATAAATTCTGGTGTCTCCACCACAGACTTTGGATTTCTACTTCTGTAACAGGTGCAGAAAGATTGTTCTTTGGGTGTCGGTGGTGCCTTCACACCATAACCCTATAGAGTTACTCTTGATGAAATCAAGAATTGGCCTTGCTGTCAAAAATTGTAATAATATGCACATGTCACACAGGTGTGGAAAGATTGTTCTTTGCGTGTCGGTGGCGCCTTCCCACCGTAACCATATAGAGGTACTCTTGATGAAAACAAGAATTGGCCCTGATGTCAAAAATATGCACTTGTCAAATAGGTGCGGAAAAAATTTTGACAGTACATGCCAGCGTCTAAATGCAAGCTTGTCAAAGCTGCTGGCTCTACAACTTCTGCCATTCTGCCTAGTGGATTCTGCCCCTCCCGTGAATTTGCAGAGTGTGTTGTACCACAATGGCAGGATCCCAGTGGCTATTTCTTTTTACGTAAGGCCATTCCAGCTCTTTTCCATCAGGTGGAAGGCAATGTCGTGGCATCGTTGGGCAAGGCAGTCAGCTGCAAAGTCCACATTACTGCTGACATGTTGTTCAGCAAGCATGGGCAGGGTCAATATATTTTGTTCATAGCACACTGGGTAACAGAAGGATACAGGACAGTGCTCAGTGCTGCAGCTTGTTGTGCCCCCATCTCTCCATACAGCTGGTGATGATGGGAGATTTGTCAGCTCTACCCCTCCTCCTCCTCCATGCCCTTCTCTGCTGAATTTTCCTATGAACCTCAAGTACCCCCTAAGCGTTCAAAGGGCTATTCAATGAGTCAGGCTAAAAGGTGCCATGCAGTGCTTCAGCTGGTGTGTCTAGGGGACAGGAACCCCATCGAGCAGAGATTCTTGCAGCTCTGTAGGGACAGGCCCAAAGGTGGTTCACGCCACCTCAAGTACCCCCTAAGCGTTCAAAGGGCTATTTAATGAGTCAGGCTAAAAGGTGCCATGCAGTGCTTCAGCTGGTGTGTCTAGAGACAGGAACCACATCGAGCAGAGATTCTTGCAGCTCTGTAGGGACAGGCCCAAAGGTGGTTCACGCCAGCTGGAGCCAGGAATAGTGGTGTTTGATAATGGCACAAACCTCTTGTCTGCCCTTAGACAGGGAAAGTTGACACATGTGCCATGCCTGGCACATGTCCTCAATCTGTTGGTGCAGAATTTCCTAAATAGGTACCTAGTGTTGGAAGATCTACTAAAGCAGGCCAGAAGAGTCTTTAGCCATTTTAGGCGATGAAACACAGCCAGTGCTTGGTTAGCTGAAATTCAGCAGGAATTCCATCTGCCCGCAAACTACCTGGTTTGTGCCCACCAGGTGAAACTTGACTTTGGCAATGCTGCAGTGGCTGCACATGCAGCAGAGGGCCGTCAACGTGTACCTGTGTGAGTATGGCACGACAGGCTCAGGCCGGCTTGGCTTTTCTTCTTCTTGAGATGCATGGACTCCCTCATGTCTCAAAGCCTGCGAAAGGACCCAAGAATACGTGGCGTAAAGGGAAAGGATCACTATTGGTTGGCAACCCTCATTGATCACTGTTATAAGGGGAGAGTCTCATAACTCATCCCATCCCCACAGAGAGTGCAGAAGATGAAATCACTTGAAGACACCTTAAAGAGGAGTTTATCGAACGATTCCCCGACTCTGGTAGGTTACAGTGTCGTGGAAAATGTAGTTTTGAGGCTTCTGTTGGTCAAGAGAGGAGCGGTGGAGAAGGCGGCCGCCTAAGTGAGGCTGTCAGCTTCCACATCCCATCGGCTGTGTCTGCATCACATAATGGACGATGATCTAGGGGAGAAAACAGAGATGGAAAGCGTTTGGCTTACTGGATCATAAGAATAGACCACTGGCCAGAACTTGCCCAGTATGCAATTGAGCTGCTGGGCTGCCCTGCATTCAGCGTGCTTTCCGAACGGGTATTCAGTGCTGCTGGAGGTTTTGTTGTTGATCATAAAACGCAACTGCCCACAGACTCCCTGGACCATCTGACTTTTATCAAAATTAATCAGTCCTGGATTACCAGCAGCTATAAAGCCCCTGATGCTGACGTTGCCAACTAAGTGTTTTTGGGATGTGGAATCTCTACAGGATTTCTAGGTTGCCTAGTGTTGTGGGTGTTGATTTCATCTGGAAGAATGTTTTTGGTGTAGGTTTCATGGGCACAATTAACACCCAAAGAACAATTTTTCCCCACCTGTTTGACAGGGACTGTATTTTTTTTCCACTGCAGCAGATGGGGCAGAGAAATTTGCCGGCTATAGTCTACAGCTGGTGGTGTGCTGCTGGCAGATGTGCTGTAAGGACAAATTTGTGCCCTTTTTGTGTGGCTTTTAGGTGCTCTTGTCAATGGGCTATTTGGTGGGAGGTTAAATGCTTTGTCAAGCATGTGGTACTCAAATGGTTGGTATTTTTTGCCACTCTTTATGCGCTTGAGACAAAGTTTGCAAATAGCAACAGTGTGATCGGCTGCACATGTACTAAAAAAGGCCCAGAGAGCTGAGCTGTGGGAAGTGGGCTGGGAAAAAGCAGCTCCATAATGTGATGGAATAGGGTGGCTGCTCTCTTCTCTTCCATGATGGCTACCTTGTTGAGGTTGTGCCTTACCCTCACTTTCCTCCTCTGTTCTATCCGGCACCCAAGTCGAGTCAGTGACCTCATCATAATCATCTCCTCCATCCTCATTACCACTGGAGACAACTTGGCAATACTCTGCAGGTGGGGAAACATGACTGCCAATTTGTGTACCAGTGTTCTCCTATCTCTGTAGGCTCATGTTCCTGCCTTCCTCAACCTCACAGTCAGAACCAAAATCTGAATCGAGTAATGGTTGTGAATCATCAAGAAGCAAGTGGCTGACACTGTGTTCAATCAACTCCGCTGACTCCTCCATGTCTGATGCTGAGGCTATAACTAGAATAGCTGTGGACAATGAGGCAGGTTTTGCCACTCTGGCAGCTGCAGGGGACTGCTCACTAGTCTCTGCTTGAGTGACAGAGGATGGGGAAGATGAGGAAGGTTTAGTAAGCCAGTCCACCACCTCCAGCTATGGCTGGATAGCACGGGCAATATCACTAAACAGAGGAAATTATGCCCTGCCAGAGGACTGACCACCATCCACCTTTGCCTGTGGACACATATTCGCTGCTGGCCCCCTTACAGTGCCATGGGAACGTCTGCCTCTCAGTGCTGTCCTCCCAGACATGATGGGGGGAGTGGGGGGTACTTATTAACAAAATGTAATAAAGATGTATAAATGTGTATGTGGATGCACTTTAATCAGTGGAAAGTGGCGTTTGGTGCACTTTGATTTGAGTATTCATGACACAGACACACTCCGCGTATACACTATAATATACTGCATTATATATTGCGTCAAACGTGCAGTAACGCACAGCACTATATGGTGTTAAACTTGATGTAACGCAATGAAATATACAGCGTTACACTTGCAGAAATGCACAGAACTATATGGCGTTAAACTTACAGTAAACACAATTAAATATACAGCGTTAAACTTGCAGTAACGCACAGAACTATACAGCGTTAAACTTGCAGTAATGCACAGAACTATACAGCGTTAAACTTGCAGTAACGCACAGAACTATATGGCATTAAACTTGCAGTAACGCAATGAATTATATGGCATTAAACTTTGCAGTAATGTGCAGAACTATATGGCGTTAAACTTGCAGTAACGCAATGAAATATATGGCGTTAAACTTGCAGTAACGCAAAGAAATATATGGCGTTAAACTTGAAGTAACGCACAGAACAATATGGTTTTAAACTTGCAGTAAAGCAATTAAATATATGGCGTTAAACTTGCAGTAACCCACAGAACTATGTGGCGTTAAACTTGCAGTAACGCACAGAACTATATGGCGTTAAACTTGCAGTAACACAATGAAATATACGGAGTTAAACGTGCAGTAACGCACAGAACTATATGGCAAGTCGTTTACATAATAAACTACCCATATTATAGGCCGACCCGAATATAAGCCGAGGCACCTAATTTTACCACCAAAAAATGGAAAAACGTATTGACTCGAGTATAAGCCTAGGGTGAGAAATGCGCAGCTACTGTAAGTGGAAAAGAGGGTCAACAATGCCCATTTGCAGCCTCACTGTGCCCATTTGCATGCCTCACTGTGCCCATTTGCAGCCATAGGTCCCCCAAACTTCAAACTTAGTAGTTAAGGGTTCCTAGATGCCCCCTATCTGCAGCCAAAATTTGGGGTCTCTGGACCAGATGGGGTTCCTATTACCAAGTGGCCCCGAGATACGGGGCACCAAAGTCGGTTCGGAAAATGTCAAGCACTTTTCTGCAGCAGAGAATGACATTTTCCAAACCGACTTTGGGGCCCCGTATCTAGGGGCAACTTAGTGCTAGGAACCCCATCTTTGGATATGTTGTGGTGTTGGTTGTGCTTTGGGGTTCCTAGCACCAAGAGGCCCCAAGATACGGGGCCCAAAAGTTGGGTCGGAAAATGTCATTTTCTGCTGCAGAAAAGTGCTTGACTCAAGTATAAGCCGAGGGGGGCACTTTCAGTACAATAAAATGTGCTGAAAAACCCTCGCTTATACTCGAGTATATACGGTATATAGTATTAGGCTTAGATGTACTTGCATAAAGGGTTCACTGATAAAACATGAGGAAATTATAAAAACAATTACAGGGGATCCATGTTGGCTGAGAGAGTCTGCATGGACAACATAGGTGAAAAAGCATGCAACCCCGGATTAGCCACTTATTTACATCCACAAGAAACACCCTGATGGCTGCACCAGCAAAAGAGTAATAATGTCTAAAAGGCCAGAAAAAGAATGAAAGGAGATTAAAAAATGTATTGAGGACCTCAGCGCAGACGAGGAGAAGCCTCTCTCGCCAGATGACAGCTGCAGCCGGTCCGAACAGCTACGCCAAAATGGCAGCCGCTCCACGAGGGGATCACACAGAGGAGGAATCAGAGGACTCCATTGCGGACCAGGACTCATTCCCTCCGCCATCTCCAGGTACCGCTCAGCCTCCCCTACACCCAGCCACCTCTCCCCCATCTACTGAACCCCTGCTGGGAAGACTGGGCACAGGTCTCCACCCCCATGATGGACCCACACACAGGCTTGCTTCTTGCTGCTAGTGATGCAAATGAAACTGCTCTTACCCCCACTGACTTCCCCTCCATGATGGAAGCTTTTTGGCAAATGCTTTCAAGGATCCTAGCTTTAAATGCAGCCCAGATCCATTCACACTGATTTGCAGCACATAGGGATGAGGATTGATGTGATTGAGAAAAAAGCTGATCAATCGGTGGCAGGAATTAACCAAAATTCGGCCAGGTTCCAGGATGTACAAGATCAACTAGAAACCGCGTTTGCAAAGATCAATGACCTCAAGAACAGATTGAGACGTTACAACTTTAGGATCTATAAACGAAAAAGAGGTTCAATCGGCAGTCAAATCACTCATTAAAGGACTCATCCCAGATATTGCAGAGCACCGCCTGGAGCTTGACAGGGCGCACAGGGCCCTGCAACCCCCCCCTCCCCCCACACTGACAGTCTCCCAGAGACATCATTGTAAAGCCCCATTTTTATTCAGTAAAGGAGGGAGTGATGAAGAAGTCTAGGAGCTCTGAATCCCTCTCCTTACACGGACACAAGATACAGATTTTCGTGGACCGTGGATCTCCTTACATGGTTCAGAAAAGACGATTGCTTAAACCCCTACTACAGATCCTCATCAATAAGGAAATCGCATACAGATGGTCATTCCCACTCTGAAAAATTTACCAACATGAGTGGTAAGCTACCCCAATTAGACCAGGGCTCTGGTCTGTGACTTTGTCCCCCCACATGATTGGGGCATGTCCCCAGGTCCCCTCTTCAGAGGTTTTCCTCCGGGACTGATTTCTCCTATCTGTTGACCCAGAAGGAATTCCTTCCCCTCTCCCATACAGACTCGGGTCTTTTGGGGTGACAGGGAACTTCAGCTCTGGGCCTGAGGGAAGGAGAAGGAATCTACCCTTAGAGCCCCTAAATGGGCTTCTTTTGACTGCTGGCTGCCTGATTAGACAACATTCCACACCCACATAGTATTTTAGTACATTTAGAGTTTTTTCTGTCTCTATAAGGGAGTTCATAGTTTTGACCCGCCGTTAAGTGGAAACCTTTTTTTATGGTTAATATTTTCTATATAATATGTTTTTCTTACCTCCTACTCCAGCATGGCTATCCAATTTGCTACTCCAGTGGAGCAGGAGCTCATATCCACTATATTAGCGGGGGGCTACCCTTATACAGGCTAACAGGACTACTTATACCCCAGAGCCGGGCCTGAGTGCCCCCTGGCTCCCCTGCTCCTTGGGCTGGGTGGCGACCGGGACGGGGGAGGGGATCCTGTTGTTCTTATTTGTTCATTGTTTGCATTTGTTATAGGGCGCTCTGTTCAGTATGCATTATTATCATTTAATACAAGTTTGTTTTAGTTTTTTTGCTTTTTTTTGGGTGGCGGGGCTGTGGTGGACCCAGTGCACCTACGGTTGTCTCCATGGGCATCTTTGGTGTCCCAGGTGACATTCCCAGAGTCCCTGTAGTCAGGGAGATCTGGTCCTCTCAGGTTAAGGGGTGGAGGGTGGCGAGTCCATCCCTACCCTGGGGTGGGAGGGGGTCCGGGGACCCCCGGGTACTGTGTTATTTACGCTATTGTGTTAACATAATCAGTTTGACACATGATTATACTTGTTTAACCCCTATGTCTTTTTTCATCCCTTTTCTTCTCTGCTTCGCTTTCTCTTGTACAAGTTTCTTCAGGCTCTCCAACAGCTTCCGGCCTACCTTTCCAAGTTCCGGGGCACTGACTCGACTGTCAACTTAGCTTCTCCGTGCTTTCGTTTCTCCAGGTAGAGGTAGGATACATGTATTTTTTGCGGATCTCTCACCTCTGATCCATGGCTAACACAAATCACACAACCCATACTCTCAAAATTATCACTCATAACACCCAGGGACTCAATTCCCCCATCAAACGTCGAAAACTCTTCCAACTTTACCAGTCCATGCACACGGACATCATTTTACTACAAGAGAGCCATTTCCCTGCTACATATAAACCCACCTTTCTTCACCAGCCATACCCCCAATTCTTTATAGCTTCAGCAGATAACAAAACGAAGGGGTGGCTATATGCTTTGCCAAACATATTAATCTTTCACAACCGGAAATTATAGCAGACACCTCAGGCCGCTACCTACTGGTATCCGGCTCTATAGATGGGGATACATACACTTTTGTCTCATATTACACCCCCAACAAGGGTCAAAAACATTTCTTTGAAAATCTGCTTCTCAAACTACAGAAACACTTCAAGGGGTTAGTATTCATCAGCGGTGATTCAAATACCGCCTTTGACTTGTCCCTAGACAAATCAGCAGACGGGAAACCGAAACCCAAACATCCCTCTAAACAAAGTGCGAAAATTGCTCACTTGCTGTTGTCGGCGGGGCTAGTAGATATGTTGAGAAAAGTTAATCCCCATATGAAAGAGTATACCCACTTTTCAGCTCCCCACAGCTCCTTTGCCAGGATAGACCACACCTTCACACACTCCACAACGATCCCGTTGATTAGAGGATCCACGATTATAGATTCCCCCTTGTCAGATAACTGGATAGTAACCCTGATTTCACAAAGATCGTCAGGATCTAGGGGACCCGGCCGTTGGCGTCTGAATGAGGCCCTCCTGATTGACCCGATACAATGCTCCTTTTTAGAGCAAGCTATTAAGGAGTACTTCCTTGACAATAACAACAATGAGGTCTCCCAGTGGACTGTTTGGGCAGCACACAAGTCGGTCCTCAGTAGGAAATTCATTCAGCTCGCATTCAAACTTAAGACAGAGCACAGGGCATATACCCAGAAACGTACGGAGGAATTTCGTGCTCTAGCGAAGGCTCATAAGCACAAACCTACACCGGAGTCACTGGCGAAACTAGACACTGCTCATGCCCTCCTCAATCTGACCCTTACGGCGGCGGCAGAGAAACACCTCAGATGGACCGGGGCAAAATGTTATTCCCAAAAGGACGGGATTGGCTCCAGACTTGCTGTCAAGCTGAGCCCCAAACAGCCTTCCCTAAAATCTGCTCCTCCTCAGGTGACTTAACACAAAACCCAACAAAAATAATGGACACGTTTTTACAGTTCTACTCTGACCAGTAAAAAAGTATGCCAGCACCCCCCCCCCCCCCAACCACTTCAAGACATCTTTCTTGATAATCTCCCTTTGCCATCACTAATTAGGGACCATAGGGAACTGCAGGAAGGCCTGTTCACTCTCGAGGAGGTGTTGGACACCATCAACTCCCTTAAATTAGGATCCTCACCCGGGCCGGATGGTCTCTCCACTGGATACTACAAAAAATGTGGCCCCGCACCTGGCTCGGTTCTTCAATTCTCTCAGGGATGGAGCCCCTCTAGGAACTGATCTCGACTCTGCTTATATCTCAGTCATCCCAAAACCGGGAAAGTACCCGAGTGAGGTTGGTAACTATTGTTCGATCTCACTTATTAACAATGACATAAAAATAATGACCAAGATCCTTGCGAATAAACTGGCACATTTTATATCTTCTTACATTCACAGAGATCAGGTGGGCTTCATCCCTGGAAGATAGGGAACAGACCAGATCTGGAGAGCAATAGATATTATCTCCTTACTCAAATCACAGTGGAAAGGGGGCCCCCCAAAAAGGTTTTCTACTTTCAATAGACCTTCACAAGGCCTTTGATTCAGTGAATTGGGCCTATTTGTCTGGAATTCTGAGTAGATGGGGCTTTGGCCCTTACTCCTTGAACATAATACACTCACTTTATTCAACCCCGCTCAAGGACGCCTAATTAGCAGATATTCAGACTCCTTCCCCATTGGCAGGGGCACAAGGCAGGGATGCCCGCTCTCTCCCCTCCTCTTTGCGATGTCCATAAAAAACTTTGGTCATAGCAATCAGATCGAGTCCTGACATCAAGGGGGTACTCTGCGGAGACCATGAACATAAGTTCACATTATATGCGGACGACCTACTCCTTTTTATCACCTCCCCACTGACATCTACACCTACGGTCTATAAAATACCGCAGGACTTTAGCAAGATCTCTGGGTTGCGGGTTATCTTTTCTAAATCAATAGCACTCAATATATCTGTTCCCCCGGACCTTCACAAACAGCTTACACACAACTTTGCCTTCTCCTGGGCTCCTGCCGCAATGCCGTATCTATGCATCAAACCCACCCTGACATCAAACATCTCTTCCAAGCGAATTATCCCCCAATGATACATAAATGTATGGGGGACCTGGAGAGGTGGTCGAAGTGTGGTCTATCCTGGCTGGGCAGGGTTCATGTGATTAAGATGACGCTGCTCCCCGACTATTATATTTATTTTGCTCTCTCCCGATTCCGATAAAGAAACAATTCCTCAGTAAATTCCAGTCCTCTATAGTGCGCTTTGTCTGGGGTAACAAAGGCTATAGACTCTCCATAAGGACTCTTCTCAGACAAAAATCTCAAGGTGGGGTGGGTCTGCCGAATCTATGGTGGTATTACCAAGCAGCTCAACTGTCCCAAATATCCACGGTTTTCTCTAGAGGCCCAAAGCCTGACTGGGTCTCCATGGAAAGACAAGCCATCCCCTTAACCACCTACTGGGCACTTAAACCCCCCTCCTGTCTAGACCAATTTTCAGCTTTCGGTGCTCTAACACTTTGAATGACAATTACTCAGTCATGCAACACTGTACCCAAATTATTTTTTTGGCCTTTTTTTTCTTACAAATAGAGCTTTATTTTGGTGGTATTTGATCACCTCTGGGTTTTTTATTTTTTTTGCGCTATGAATGTAAAAAGTTGGAAAAAAAATGAATTTTTCTTAATTTCTGTGATAGAATTTTGCAAATTAGTAATTTTTCTTCATACATTTTGGCCACAATTTATACTGCTACATATCTTTGGTAAAAATAACCTAACATTTGTGGAAATTATTTGGTCTGTGTGAAAGTTTTAGAGTCTACAATCTATGGTGCAAATCAAAAATGTATCACATCTGATGTACTGGCAGCCAGGAAACAAGTACAAATGCCTTCCAAATGACCCCTTTTTGGAAAATAGACATTTTAATGTATCTAGTTAGAGGCATGGTGAGAATTATTTGAAGTTGTAATTTTTTCCCACAATCCTTTGAAAAATTAAGATTTTTATTTTTTATTTTTTCACAAAATTGTCATTGTAATAGCTTATTTCTCTCATATGGCATGTGCATACCACAAATGACACCCCAAAATACATTCTGCTACTCCTCATGAGTATAACGAAACAACATGTGTGGGACTTTTTCACTGCCTGTTCACATACAGAGGCCCAATATGCAGGGAGCACCATCATGTGTTCTAGGAGCAAAAATGACACATCTCATTTCTCAACCACCTAATCTATAAGGCATAATGAGTCTTTTGAATGGTTCATTTTTTCAGAAGTTTTTGGAATATGTGGAAAGTTGTCAATTTATAAGATATTTCCAACACATAGCATTTAGATAGCAAAAATTACACCCCAAAATACATTCTGCTACTCCTCCTGAGTATTACGATACCACATATGTGGGACTTTTTCACTGCCTGGCCACATACAATGGCCCAACATGCAGGGTTCTAGGAGCATAAATTACACATTTCATTTCTCAACCATCTATTACACTTTTGAAGGCCCTGGAGCACCAGGACAATGGAAACACCCACAAAATGACCCCATTTTGGAAAGCTAACACCCCAACATATAATCTATGAGGCATAATGAGTCTTTTGAACGGTTCATTTTTTTCCAGAAGTTTTTGGAAAATGTGGAAAAAAAAAAATGAAAACGCATTTTTTTTTAAACAAAGTTATCCGTTTACAAGATATCTCCAACACATAACATTTAGATAGCAAAAATGACACCCCAAAATACATTCTGCTACTCCTCCTGAGTATGACAATACCACATGTGTGAGACTTCTACATAGCCTGGCCACATACAGAGATCCAACATGCAAGGAAGATCGTTGGGTGTTCCAGGGACACATAGCATGCACATACCAAGAATTACAACCCAAAATACATTATGCTGAGCAAAGCGTAAACAAAAGATTACCTGTGGTTGTAGTAGCACAGTTGTACACAGGAGGATAGCACTGGTCCAGGCAGCAGGCAGGGATTTGGTCAGCAACGGCAAACACAATTGTCCAGGGTCAGTCCAGGGTCAGTGCAGGCAGAGATATTGTCAGAAGTGCCAAAAATATTGGTCCTGGTAGTAGGCAGGAACATGTGGTATGGTCAGTGCGACAAACAGAGACATAATGGCAGTAAGTCCTACAGGCAGCAGGCAGAAGTAGAGCCTCGTTCAGGACAGAATGGGGACAGGGGTAGAGGCTTCTCCCACCCAAATCTCTTTGAAGCCTCTGAGTCTCCAGACCCTAATCTAGGAATGAGAAAACAAAAAAAATAGTTTTCTTCATCCAGAAAAACAATTCTGGAGCCCCTCACATATGTGAGACCCCTGTGTTGAATCCCACTAGTCCAGTTGCAGGGTACAAGATCAGTCCAAGAGGCATACAAATATCATGGTCAAACAGTCCAAGGTCAGTTCAAGATCAGGGAGAGGTATGTACAGAATCGTCAGGCAGAAGCATGGTCGAATAACAGTCCAGGGTCAGTTCCAGATCAGGCAGAGGTATGTACAGAATCGGCAGGCAGAAGCATGGTCAAATAACAGTCCAGGGTCAGTTCCAGATCAGGCAGCGGTATGTACAGAATCGGCAGGCAGAATGGTGGTCGAATAACAAGCCAGGGTCCGTTACAGAGCAGGCAGTGGCATAAGGGGTGTGAAGGTGTGTGAAGGCAGGAGCTGAGGATTACGTTTACCATACTTCACTAATAATTTATTGAAGTATGGTAACGGCGAAAACATTCACCTATTCAGAGGCCTGGTTGGGAAGGACATTGGGCACAGTAATAAGATGTGTCTCTTCTGAATCCTGCTATGGTAACGTCGTTGGCCTGTTGGTCTGGGAGGGAGTCTATCTGCAAAGTGGTGTCCGTGGAGTCGACTAAGAACATCTGATCGGATATTTTCTGGTGGGCCGTTTCCGGAATATAAGGGCAGTGAAAACTTCCTCCTGGTAGCCAATGAAGCGTTTGGGGTTTTGGGTGGACTTGCGGTAAATTACATATGAATTGTATATGGCCAATTGAAAAAAATAAATTGCGACTTTTTTATACCAATGGTATGTCCGTCTTTTGGCAAGGTATGGTTCCAGCATTTGGTCATTGAAGTCGACTCCCCCCATAAACAAATTATAATCATAGATGCATTTAGGTTTTTGTATGGGGCCATACCTTCTGGGGATTTCCACAAAGGTATCATTGTGGATTGAAGACAACATGTAGACATCTCTTTTGTCCCCCCACTTCACTGCCAAAATCTCCTCGTTTCGCAGACTTGCCGTTTCTCCTTTTCTCAATTTCTTATTGACAAGACTTTGAGGAAAGCCCTTCCGATTCTTTTTTACGGTACCACATGCTGGCGTCTTATTTTCCGGTGAAGGTTGTGGAACAGGGGCAGAGATTTGTAGAAGTTGTCTACGTATAAATTGTAGCCTTTCTCCAGTAGGGGGTATATGAGGTCCCAAACTATTTTCCTGCTTGATCCCAAGTAGTCTTATCAATTAGGGGGTTGGAGCTGGGTGTCCTTCCCTTCGTACACTTTGAAGGCATACATGTACCCTGTGACTCGGTCACATAATTTGTATTACTACACCCCATAGCGGGCCCTTTTGCTGGGAATAAATTGTTTTACTTTAAGCCTGCCACAAAATTTAACAAGGGACTCATCCACACATATGTGTTGGTCTGGGGTAAACAGCTGGGGGAATACTTCAGAAAAAGAATTTAGAAGTGGCCAAATTTTGAAAAGCCTGTCATAATTTGGGTCATTTCGGGGAGGCCACTGGGTGTTATCACTGAAATGGAGGAACCTCATTATCATTTGGTATCTGGTTCTGGGAATTACCTTGGAGAAGATTGGCATGTGGTGGAGGGGGTGGGTTGACCAATAGGAATTCAAAGTGTTTTTTTTTTGTTGAGTCCCATATTAAATGTGAGGCCTAAAAAAACCTTCAACTCCTCCTCCAGGTCTCTCCACTCGTAGGGACGGGCATAATAGGACGTTGGATTATTTAAAATAAATTGATGTACATAAAGGTTGCACTGGGCCACAATTGATGATAGCATGTCCTCGGTAAAAATTAAATAAAAAAAATGGATTGGGGAAAAATTCTCCGTGTCCACCTGGACTCCTGGCTGGGCAGTGAAAGGGGGCATGTTGGCTTCTCCTGAATTAGGAGGAAGCCACAAGGGGTTCTGTAGGGCATAGGGAAGGCTGGTCTTTCTTGCCGAGGTACTGCGGTGCTGGTGGATGGCACTGCAGTGCTGGTGGATGCCACTTCAGTGCTGGTGGATGCCACTGCCTCCTCACCAGAACACCTTTGTTTGGCGGGCAGAATATCTTCCTCCTCTGAGTCACTCAGTGTTCCACTACTGAAGACTGGTTCATAATTTACGTCCGAATTGGAGTCTGAAAGGGAATCCGAAAAAGAGAGCTCCCCGTTGCTCTCGTCGGCCTGGGAAAGTATTTTGTAAGCCTCCTCGGCGGAAAAGCATCTTTTGGACATGGTTGCTGGTGGTGATGCGACTACACAGGTATGTGCTAAGCCTGCACTGATGGGCACTGATGAGGTGGCACTGATGTGCACAGATGGGCACTGAGGTGGGACAGATGGGCACTGATGAGGTGGAACAGATGTGCACTGATGAGGTGGAACAGATGTGCACTGATGAGGCGGCACAGATGTGCACTGATGAGGCGGAACAGGTGTGCACTGATTACACAGATGGGCACTGATGAGGCAGCACAGATGGGCACTGATGAGGCGGCACAGATGGGCACTGATGAAGCTGCACAGATGGGCACTGATTGATTGCACAGATGTGCACTAATGAGGCGGCACAGATGGGCACTGATTTATGGCACATATATGCACTGATGAGGTGACACAGATGGGCACTGATGTGGCACAGATGGGTACTGGTGTGGCACAGATGGGCACTGATGAGGCGGCACAGATTGATTGCACAGGTGTGTACTGATGAGGCAGCACAGATCGGCACTGATGTGGCACAGATGGGCACTGATGAGGCGGGACAGATGGGCACTGATGAGGTGGCACAGATTGGCACTGATGAGGAAGCACATATGTGCACTGATTGATTGCACAGATGTGCACTGATGAGGTGGCACAGATTGGCACTGATGAGGAAGCACATATGTGCACTGATTGATTGCACAGATGTGCACTGATGAGGTGGCACAGATGGGCACTGATTAGCACAGGTGGGCACAGATGAGGTGGCACATGTGGGCACAGATGAGGTGGCACAGGTGGGCACTGATGAGGTGGCACAGATGTGCATATTGCAAAGATGTGCACAGATGTCCGGACACTGATCACCAATGGCACAGATTGGCACAGGTGGGCACAGATCAGCACAGGTGGTCACAGGTGGGCACAGATGGTCACAGGTGGGCATAGATTGGCACAGGTGGGCACTGATGAGGTGGCACAGATCCCAAATAGGCACTGTACTGATGGGGCACTGTTTGGGCACTGTTTGGGCACTTTTTCCACTGTAAAAATGTTTTTTTAACTCATTTTAGGCACAGATCGCTGTATAATCCTCTCTCTCCTCACACGCGGTCGCTGTGTGAGGAGAGAGAGAGCCGGCAATGAGAGATGATCTCATATCTTTACATTTGAGATCATTTCTCATTGGCCACACCGATCGCACTGTAAACGGCCGCTGTGATTGGCCGTTTACAGGGTTCTGTGACTGGCTGTGTCCAAGGGACACGGCCGGCACAGAATTTCCCTGATGTGCGCTGGTGAGTGCGCATGGGGAACGATGAAAGGGGAGGATGCCCTATGATGGCCTCCCGGAAATTGGCCCGGACCTCAAGTGGTTAAACACCATAGATTACCTCTTATGGTGTGAACCGAAATACAGACCTGCTATTATGTCACCTACCCTCTCCCACTCCATAGCTCTGTGCTCCACACTCTACACACAACATTCATTGATCTCGCCCTTGAAGCCGTTATCACACAATTTCCATAACACAAGATTTCCCTCGTGTCTGAATATTAAAGCCTTCCAATGGTGGACGGACATGGGCCTCTATCGAATAGGTTATTTTCTCACCCTGGCTGGCCCTTTTACCTTAACTCACTGTAGGAAGTCATTGGAAAGGCCCAATTCTGAACTATTCTGATTCTCCCAAATATCTAATTTCCTACACTCCATTTGGCTCAATAAAACAGAACCCCCCACAATCACCCCACTGGTGCTCAAACACTTTGGATCAGAGGGGAGGGATCTCACTAATTTACTCAGCCCTGGCGAAAACTGAGGACACTCCGTCATATGCTCAGGCCTGGGAGGAAGACACAGGCTGCTCCCGGACTACCTCGGACTGGTTTTGCGCATTTCAGCACTCATTTAAAGGTATTCTCAATATATCCCTTATAGAGGCCAGTCTTAAAGTACTGATGAGGTGGTATTACGTCCCTGCCAGACTGGCAGTGATATACCCAGGGTCCTCTCCCTTGTGATTTAGGGGTTGCGAGATGGAGGGCACGATATTCCACATATGGTCGACATGTCCCCGCATCAGAACCTTCTGGAGGAAGCTATTCCACACCATTAGGGTCATAACAAATGCCAAGGTCACTCCTGACCCCAACATAGCACTGCTCAATCACCTCATAAATGGCTTACCTAAACGCCAGCAGGAATTTACTTTCTATGTTCTATTAGGAGCTAAGATAACACTAGCCAAAGCCTAGAAAAACCCCAAAGTATCCTTCCAGGGGTTCAAGCGGAAAGTTTCTTGGATAATGGCACAAGAAAATATAGTAGCAAAACTTCACGATACAGTAGGGAAGTTTAACACCATATGGGAACCCTGGGACTCCTACTGCAATATCTCTATCTGCCCAGGCATTCCACCTAGAGCCACGGTAGAGTCTGGACAACTATGAACCCATATTGTTACACCTTCTTTCCTTTCCTCTCTCCCTCAAACGTTTTCTCCTCTTCTCTGTTTTGGACACTCTGTTCCCTCTCTCCTATTACCTAAACTAAAGCAAGGCCTCTTGCAACCGATGAGTTTGAATAAGAATTATTTTGAGGCAAGCAATCAGAGCGGAGTATCCCCTGTTGTCAGAAATCAGGGGATACATTGGGCCAGAATAAACCCGAAAACTGGGCAATGATACACTAGCCACTCTTATCTTTAGGCCGGAAGCTACCAAAGGAAGGGGCGAGGCTTGGGGCGAGGCTTGGGGCCCGGGGAGGATCTGGGCGCTACCACATAGAGTTCCCAAAGGGGGTGGGGTGCCTGGGGCTTCCTGAGGCAGACAGCTGTCTCCTTTGAGAAATTCCCAGGTTTTAACCCTGATCGCCACTGTATTGTAGTATGACCAGCCCTGAGTGCCGGCTCTTCCAGGTAGATAGGTCTCCCCATGTTACAACCACAGGAATCAGGGTTGCATAATGGCCTAGGCCACGCCTCAGGTGATAATCTCCGATTATTTCATGTTATGAAAATTTTGATTATTAAATCAATCATTAAATATTTGATGATTCAATTGTTACTGCTTTGATTCTTCTGTCCTAGAACCATTTAGTTCAATGATAAACTCAGCACTGTACTATGTTTTGTCTGAAAAATCCAATAAAAGTTTTTAACTTAAAAAAAAAAAATGTATTGAGATTAGTACACAGACACAACCAGTGTGCTGTGACAGCAAAGCAGGGGCATATATTGCCCAGAATTGCCTGTGTTCAAGAGTACATTTACCTTTCACTGTGCTGGTGAGAGTGCAGACATCACAGTGGCCTTGCTCGAACCGAGACATGCCAGCTATGTGTGAGCACTATAAGTAGGGAGTAGCCCATTAAGGGAGCCAATCCTTGCAGGGGATGGTGCTGGTTTTCCGGCCTCATTTGAGGCCAGGTTCAAAATGGTTCTCTGACGTGGAGACACGCGGCATAGCCCTGCCCCTTCAATTGCCATTTGTAGGCTTTTCCATCTTCAAAAGCCTTCTTATCACGCTGAAACTTTTTATCCTTTTTGATCAGAATATCTTTATTAAATTGTTCTAAATGATCTTTGAGTTTTTCTTCAAAAAGCATATGGGTCTGTAAAGGTATCATTTGATTTTGTATTTTCTCCCATTTACCATCTAGATCAATCATACATTTGCGATATTCATCAATTAACAGTGACATCATTGTTTTGGAACATAATTTCAAGTTATTTTCCCAAACAACTTTAAATACAGGATTGATGTTATCAAATGAGGGAAAATTGAGGGAAAAATCTAGACCCTGAGCCCAAATGGGTTCAGGTTCTCAGTAATATAATCCTCAAATGATTTAATGTGCCAATATATTAAAGATATATTTCTCATAGTACAGCTTTTTGACTGCATGATTATCTTTATAATTACATGTACGTAACATGGATTGTTTATCCTATTGCAAATTATGTCTATATGGTATTCACTTGTTATTCTTTTTCCCTTTTTGGTTTGTTTTTGTCATTGTGTTTTTTCTATATTATAAACATGTTGTTGTCATTGTCCTTTTGGTCCACTGGGTGGCGCACTGTGTGCTCCATGGGCTGCCTTGTTTTCACACCACCTGGCGGGTAGGATCCACCTGCGCATGGCCGATGGATGACAGGGGTTCCCCTGCCTCCACACCAAGCCATATGTGCAGGGATGAGCTCCTACCTGTCCCCACTGTGTCTCTGACATGGATGGGGATTTTTCTTTTGATGGTGACATGCCGGTGAGTGGCGTCATCCCGCCCGAGGGGCGGGGCTATGTCATGCGCCTCCACATCAGAGAACCATTTTGAACATGGCCTCAAATGAGGCCGGAAACCCAGCACCATCCCCTGCAAGGATTAGCTCCCTTAATGGGCTACTCCCTACTTATAGTGCTCACACATAGCTGGCATGTCTCGGGTTCGAGGAAGGCCGCTGTGATGTCTGCACTCTCACCAGCACAGTGAAAGGTAAATTAACTCTTGAACACAGGCAATTCTGGGCAATATATGCCCCTGCTTTGCTGTCACAGCACACTGGTTGTGTCTGTGTACTAATCTCCAATACATTTTTTAATCTCCTTTCGTTCTTTCTGGCCTTTTATACTTTATTACTCTTTTGCTGGTGCAGCCATCAGTGTATTTCTTGTGAATGTCAATAAGTGGCTAATCCGGGGTTGCATGCTTTTTCACCTATATTGTCCATGCGAACTCTCTCAGCCAACATGGATCCCCTGTAATTGTTTTTATAATTTCCTCATGTTTTATTAGTGAACCCTTTAGGTACCGTATATACTCGAGTATAGGCCGTCCCGAATATAAGCCGAGGCCCCTGATTTACCACAAAAAAACTGGGAAAAGTTAATGACCCGTGTATTAGCCGAGGGGGGGAAATGGAGCAGCTACTGTAAGTGGAAAAGAGTGTCAGCAAATGCCCATCTACATGTCCCCTGTGTCCTATACAACCCCCCGTGTCCCCAGTGCAGCCTACCTGTGCCGATCGATCCGGTGTCCCGCTGTCCCGTGTCCCTCGGGGGCCACTGTCCGGTGTCCCGCTGTCCGGTGTCCCTTGGGGGCCGCTGTCCGGTGTGCGGTGTCCCTCGGGGGCCGCTGTCCGGTATGCGGTGTGCGGTGTCCCTCGGGGGCCGCTGTCCGGTTGTCCTGCCGATCAGCGTACACGCTGAGGCGCCAGGCGCCATTGCAGGTTTGAAAGCCGCGCCTCCTTCTCCTCCTCGTCCGTGATAGGAGGAACACTCGGTTTTCCCAGCAGTCATGTGCAGTGTTCCGCCTATCACAGATATTCTCTCATCCTCGTCCATGAGATGAGAATGACAGAACATCCGTGATAGGCGGAACACTGTACTGCTGGGAAAATTAGTGTCCGCCTATCACAGACGGGCGGGAGGAGGCGGCGCGGCTTTTGAACAGTGCCGTCTGTCTACATGACAAGCTGTTCATGTAGGCAGACCGCACTGACTCGAGTATAAGCCGAGAAGGGGACTTTCAGCCCTAAAAAAAGGGCTAAAAATCTCGGCTTATACTCGAGTATATACGGTAAGTACCTCTAAGCCTAATACTATATAGTTTATTATGTAAAACTACTTGCTCTTATGTATTATAGTGCAACCACTATGTAACTATATCTATGTTTCAGATAAAGACAAAGTCCCCCAAATGTAAACCCACCCTGATGAAGGAAAATACATACCAATACATTTCCAAAACATGTTGGGTTACATGCTATAAATCTTCATGGACTGACCTCAGCTTGACTTTGGCAGTACCTGTATTATTCGCTTTGGGTTTGATTAAGATATATATATATATATATATATATATATATATATATATATATATATATATATATATATATATATATATATATATGTGTGTGTGTATATATGTGTGTGTGTATATATGTATATATATATATATATATATATTAATTGGTTTGTATACTTTGTATATTTTAATGTTATTGCTTATTTTCACAATTTTTACTATATTGTGTACTCAATAAAAGTGGCACATTTCTGCCTTAAAAGTCCAAGGGGGTGGCTCATGCTGCACTTGTTGCATATCTTTTCTTTCTATGTTTAGCATGTTGGCAGTCCCACACATTCAATTCCCATCAAACAGTTTTTCTGTATGGTATCTTTGTTTGTGTTAGCCAATGGCATTAAATAGGCTCTATAGGCCTCATCTTCTAATCACTTGAAGAACCCTTTAACTAAGAATTTTTTTATCAGTATCTGACTTTGTTCTTGGTAATCCTCAACCAAAGTACAGTTTGCTCTTAGTCAACAACACTGGCTCATAGGAATATTTTGCTTCCACTTAGGATGATGGCAACTTTAAAGATGGAGATAAGAATTTCCACCTGAGGGTTTAAAGTGTTTTTTTTTGAGATTATACTATCACCCTGAAAACTTAACTCCACATCCAGAAAAGTCAATATACTAATTATAGTTGAGACAGAATTCTGTACAGTCAAAAATGAAGTTACCCCTGTGCTACCAGTTAATAAGTGAATAGAGGATAGAAGAAAAATTAAACTAAATATAGGTACAGAGAACAAAGGAAAGGTTGCTGCAATACCTAAAGTGTTTCCACAGTGATCAGTGTATAATAGAAGTAAAAGTTGGAGTTGCGCAAACTGAAAAAATGTACATCCTAAAATGAATTACCTCAATATATCACTGTACCTTCTATATGCATTCAATATAAAGGCTAAGATCCCATAACATGCTTTAATAACTTTTCAAACATCTGAAAGCAACAAGATAAGTATACAAAGTGCATGAATAAGTCCTATAATAATGTCCAATAGTGACTATGTTCAATCACGTGAGATAATGATAACAGTTCATTCATAGGTGATGTCACATGTGTGTACTTCCACCGCTTTTGGTCACTAATGTGCTCCCAGAACTCTCACCTTAAATAAGACCCCTTAAATAACCCCTTCAAGCCTATATCTTTTTCTGACACTAGTTGCTTACAAGTTAAAATTAGTATTTTTTGCTGGAAAATTATATATATTTTTTGCAGAGACCCTAGAGAATAAAATGGAGATTGATGCAATATTTTATGTCACACTTGATTTGCGCAGCGGTCTTTCAAATGCATTTTTTTTTTGGAAGAAATACACTTTCATGAATTGAAAAAAATAAAGAAAAAAAATGAAAAGTTAGCCCAATTGTTTGTATAATGTGAAAGATGATGTTATGGTGAGTAAAGAGATACCTAACATGTCATTCTTTAAAACTGCACACACTCGTGGAATGGCGTCAAACTATGGTACTTAAAAATCCCCACATTTTAAAAATGTTTAATGGTTACCAGTTTAAAGTTGCAGAAGAGGTCTAGTGCTAGCATTATTGCTCTCGCTCTAACGATCATGGTGATACCTCACATGTGTGGTTTGAACACTGTTTACATTTGCAGGCACGACTTACGTATGAGTTCGCTTCTGCACCTGAGCACTGAAAGCACTGCTTTCCTTTTTTTTTTTGATTATTATTTTAAAATTTTTACACCCTTTTTTTTAACACTTTTGATTGCTGTCACAAGGAATGTAAACATCCCTTCTGACAGTAATAGGCAGTGACAGGTACTCTTTATGGAGGGATCTGGTGTCTATAAGACCCCAAATCCCTCCTTTGCACATAAAAGCATTCAAAACACCAAGTTTAACTGTTTTGAATACTGTATTTTTTTTTAAATCTGGCGCCTTTAAGGCTCCAGTACAGCAGAAGTGATGTCATGACCCAATCAATGATGATTCCAGCTTTGTTCGGGTCTGTGGCCAGCCAGTGGACATGCCAGCTGGTCGCTTGGGCCTTCCAGTTGACCCGTGGAAGACAGTGCTGATTAGCCGCTTTGGTTGTTATTACAAGAAAGCCAACCGTCAGCGCTAAAAAACGGCACTGGGGTGATGCTTGCAGCTGCAGGTATCACCCCGGGACAACCCCTTGAAGCAGAAGGCTGTATATTTGCGTTGTGTCAGCGTGAAGAGTTAAACACGCCTTATGTACATTTCCATCAAGTGGTCAGGTCAGCCAGGGTACAGGAAGCCCTCTTTAGCCTCCCCAAACAGTTGATCCAGATTGGGGTGATTGTCCCTTTAAACCGCCAAACTCGTATGTATATATGTTAGGGTAAAAGATAAATAGTACCTCCCATGGTGTAGTATGTTTAAAAAGTAGGGTTTATTAACAAGAGAAAGCCGCTTACATCAAATAAGTTTAAAATCTGTATAAAAGGTAAGTATACTCAGTTTTGAGTGCCTAGCACAGTGTTTTTCAACTCCAGTCCTCAAGGTGCCCCAACAGGTCATGTTTTTAGGTTTTCCATTATTTTGCACAGGTGATTTGATCAGTTTTACTGCCTTAGTAATTACCACAGCTGTTTCATGTGAGGAAAATCCTGAAAACATGACCTTTTGGGACGCCTTGAGCACTGGAGTTGAGAAACACTGGCCTAGCATGTCACCCTACTGAAAATTACTAAAAGTAATTTAGTGCATTAAGTCCTATCTCATGTGGTATCGAAGTATAGGGAGCAAATATTCAGAGATACCCATATGTAGGATGGTTCACAGTGATAATTTTCCAAATTATCCAAAAGGCAATAGATTCTCAAACCTAGGATGGCAATGGCCAAACTGTGGTATCGAAGTATAGGGAGCAAATATTCAGAGATACCCATATGTAGGATGGTTCACATTGATAATTTTTCAAAATATCCAAAAGGCAATAGATTCTCAAACCTAGGATGGCAATGGCCAAACTGAGGGTTGTAGAAAATAGTCAATGTACATGGAAAGACTGGTTAGGTTGTCTATGGCTGCCACAATCGGTCTTATTGGTGGATTCTGTGTATCTTTTTGTATTTTGGAAATATGGTAAAAGTAGGGAACCCGGTATATATCTTGGTACAAGAAATAACATTTCTTCTTGTTTATCACCCCATCTGAAAGGGCAATGTCCACCAGATTCTTAAGTTCAGCTTGTCACCCTAGGAGTGGGTCACTGACTAGTTTGACATAAGTCTGTTGGTCAGAAAGTAATCTTTCAAAGGATCCTTTAATAACAACCCGTGGGAGGGACGAAACGCATCAGCTACTATGGGTGGTAATGTCAGATCCAGCCAGTGAGACGCAAGTTGCCAAATACTTCCGGTTTCCGGTTTGTAAGCATTACAACATGTTTTCAGATGTAAGTGGATATTATTTGTTTTAAATAAAATAAGACAGAATTGCACTATCAATTTCTCTCTGCCATCTCTTACCTATTACCTGAACATATCTCAAGCTGCCATTGGAGTTCCAGCCTGCAGGACAACAAAGCCCAGCCATCAGTTCAAGCTTTTGAGACTTCTGTCATGGAAGTCCATGATATCTGGTGAGTGTAAGGGCACACAATCCTAACATCACTTGGTACTTTATGTTTTGCACATGGAAATGGTTATACAGTTCACCGAACGGCGAACACTGTTAAGGTCTATGGGACACAAACATGGGAAATCAAAAGTGCTAATTTTAAAGGCTTATATGCAAGTTATTGCCATAAAAAGGTGTTTGGGGACTGAGTCCTGCCCTAGGGGACATGTATTGATGAAAAAAAAGTTTTTAAAAAGAGAAGTTTTTTCGGGAGCAGTGATTTTAATAATGCTTCAAGTGAAACAATAAAAATGAAATAGAACAATACCACAGCAAAATTACATTTCTAAAGGAAAAAAAAAGGCATTTAAAACTGATCGTGGCTGTAATAAATTGTCGGGTCTCGGCAATATAGATAAAACTCATTGAAAAAAATAGCATGGGTCCCCCCCAGTCCATTACCAGGCCCTTTGGGTCTGGTATGAATATTAAGGGGAACCCTGACCCAATTTTTTTTTTAAATTGCGTGGGGGTCCCCCAAAATCCATACCAGGCCCTTCAGGTCTGGTATGGATATTAAGGGGAACACTGCACTAAATAAAAAAAAATGGCGTAGGGTCCCCCCAAAATCCATACCAGACCCTTATCTGAGCACGCAACCTGGCAAGTCACAGGAAAATAGGGGGGAGAAAGAGCCCCCCTCCTGAACCCTACAAGGCCACATGCCCTCAACATGGGGAGGATGCTTTGGAGTAGCCCTCAAAAGCAAGGGCCTCATCCCCACAGCCCTTGCCTGGTGGTTTTGGGGGTCTGCAGGTGGGGGGCTTATCGGAATCTGGAAGCCCCCTTTAACAAGTAGACCAGCAGATGCCGCCCCCTCGTGTGAATTGGAAACGGGTACATTGTACCCCTGCCAATTCACAAAAAAGTGTCAAAATGAGTAGAAATTACAAGAGACACTTTGGGACAAGTCCTTTATTAAAAAATAAAAATGTCCCGCAAAGTAGATCCATCTCACGCCACCCGACGGACGGAAAAAAGAAAAATAAACTGCAACAGCTTTGCCTCCATGGGAGACTCCTGCCGAGTGACGCTTCTTCTCGTTGACAGCTGTTATATAGCTGAGAGCCGGGCCACCCGAGGAGGTAAATGGGTGACCCCGCCCCCCTCTAATGCCACGTGACATGGGGTGGGATCTGGGGGTCCCCTTGTTAAAGGGGCCTTTTAGATTCTGATAAGCCCCCGCCTGTATACCCCCACAACCACTGGGCAAGGGTTGTGGGGATGAGGCCCTTGTCCCCATCAACATGGGGACAAGGTTCTTCGGGGGGCTACTCCAAAGCATCCTTCCCATGTTGAGGGCATGTGGCCTAGTGCGGTTCAGGAGGAGGGGCACTCAATGGACTGGGGGGCCCATGCCGTTTTTTTCAATGAATTTTATCTATATTGCCGAGATCCGACAATTCATTACAGCCACGGTCAGTTTTAAATTTCCTTTTGCCTTTAGAAGTGTAATTTTTCTGTGGTGCTGTTCTAAACATGGGAAACATGCGCCGCTTTACAGGCATACTAAGGACACCCCCCCCCCCCCCCCAGGCACGATATTTAAAGAAATATTTAAATTTTTATTGTTTTATTGTTAAAATCACTGCTCCAGAAAAAAATACAGTTTTTAAAACTTTTTTTTTTGCATTGATACCTGGGGCAGGACCTGGGTCCCCAAAAACTTTGTTTGACAATAACTTGCATATAAGCCTTTAAAATTAGCACATTTGGTTTTTCATGCTAGTGTACCATACATTTTAACAGTGTTCCGTGGCTTTCAAATTTGCCTTGTTTCTTTGTTCGGCGAACACCCGATGTTCCAACATCAGGCTCATCCCTAGTTATACACTAAGAAGATTTGGATGTCTTTTGTGAACTTTTTGTGGACGTCATGAACTATATATGAACTTCATTGCACATGCACTATAATTTGATTTGATATTTGCACAGCTTTGTTGTATTTATAATTTTTCACGTGGGGTAGTGCTTTCTAACCAGTTACATATATTAAGGCACAAGCACCTTCAGAAAGCAGCAACCCATTTAACTCACTAGCATATACACATAATTCATGTAATTTGAATCACATTATTGTTGTTGCACATATTCTCTAATAAGCGCAGGAAGTATCAATTTGGTACACACAAATTGATCGGTACATAATTTAATGTTGTCATTTGCCAACTGATGGGGCAAGTGGCAAATTTGTATTCATATGCAACATTTCATATTTAACTGGCTACAAAAAAAACAAAATAATTAGGTTGCATTCACAACTATACGATGCAAAGTTTTTTTACAGTGTTGTTTGACACGTTATCGCATGACAGCATAGGGTAGCCCATTCACTGAAATGGGCTTCCCTACGCATGACAAACAGGCCAAAGTATCTTATTTTTGATAATTTACTGTGAAGTGACTAGCACCCCAAGCATGATGTATGTTTTGTTGCATTTTTTGCACAGTTTTAGAAACATTGGCAGGAACACCCATTTCTATCCCCATTTCTGAAATGCTTATGTAGCACCCTCTAGTGTGCTATAAGTGATAGTGCTGTTATTTTTGGTAGAGTAGGTAATTTTCGAGGCTTGGCTGGCAGCCAAGCCTGGGTGTGTTTTGATCTGGGTTGGGAGTGACACAGGCAGAGCTGGGTGACTCACAGGCAGCATCACCAAGGCTCACATCTCTTTCAAGAATGTTCTGGTGTCTTCTGGAAAGGAAGGAGGAGAGGAGAGGTGGAGCTGCCTAGGGTATTCTGTGGAGCCCTGACCAATCCCCAACTTGGATTGGCAGGGGACAGGCCTCCTTATATTTTTTTGCCATGAGGTGCCATGTTGAACTTTCAGTGACCAGTATGAGAGAGTGAGAGCGATAACACCAAATGTAACACACTTGCTCCCCATTCACACCTGAGACCTTGTAACACTAACGAGTCACATGACACCGGAGAGGGAAAATGGCTAATTGGCCCTAATTTGGACAATTTCACTTTTGTTGGCAGCGGTTTAGACATTAATGGCTGTGTGTTGAGTTATTTTGAAGGGACAGCAAATTTACACTGTTATACAAGCTGTACACTCACTACTTTACATTGTAGCAAAGTGTAATTTCTTCAGTGTTGTCACATAAAAAGATATAATAAAATATTTACAAAAATGTGAGGGGTGTACTCACTTTGGTGAGATACTGTAAGTGTAGATCTAACTGTGACTTGTCCAAGAACTGTTTTGTATTTTAAGATTTAAAGAGTATATGTACAGTATATTGTTATAATGTGAGGCTCTGTCACTATGGAAATGGTCAGGAAAAGGACACAGGATGTGCACATTTGCTGAGTGCAGGACTATCAAGTGTTAACTTTAAACAAAGGTAACTGCTTTTGCAAATTCTCTGGATTTTGGTATTTCTCGATGGCACTCCATAGTTTGCAGATTTCATATTGCCTTGGGAGGGAAGAGATCTCTAACCAAGTATCTAGTATTTGTGGAAAACCAACAGGGTGTGTGCCGAGATGCACAGAGCCCTTAAAATGATGGTCTAGTGAGAGTTGCAGGTGGAGTGGGAGTTGCAGTGGCTGTATCTGCCATGTGGAGACAGACCCCTGTCAGCAGAGCTGATGGTACCTTTCAGAGACTAAATCCTTATGTGGAAGACTTCTTGCCAAAGAAATAAGAAAACTAGGACAGTTACGCAGCTTTGGGAGACCAAGAGAGGGTCTGAGAAGCCGAAAAAACTGGGGCGGTTAGCGGGTCCAGGAGGGCTGGAGGAAGTGTGGAGGTCTCTGAGATGGTGAAGGAACCTGGCTGGAGAATCCTGTTGAGGCCAGGATGAGGAACTGCAAACTGAGGCTACGTGAGACGGAAAAAGGCAGTGTACTAGCAGCAGTCGTGCAGGCATCTCTAGGAATGCAGGCATCTAAATGCAGCCCAAAGTTTTCAATATGACTGTGCACACAGGTGCACAAACATGTTCTACGTATAGATGAGTAAATAAAAATACTGAAATTTGAGTTGCCGCTCAGTATTTTACACGCGTACACACATATGCATGCAAATATGCATGTACAGTACATGCATAAAATTTTAATTTTAGGAGGTTAAAATTACATTCTGAGAGCTAGAAATTATTTTACTCATGTACATGCATACGTTCAAATACAAGCAAATACATGGAAATGAATTAAGAAATGTTGTTACGCAATACTGATGTTCAAACATCAGTACCGTGTGTAAGTACCATTATTATGTCAAAATGAACAAGGTCACTTCTGCCCTTGATCCTGGTAAGGGCAAAATATTTCTTATGCCCCCGTACACACGGTCGGAAAATCCGACCACAAAATCCATCGGATTTTTTCCGACGGATTTTGTCCGACACTGGTGTTGCATACACGCGGTCGGACAAAGTTGTCGGAAAATCCGATCATTCTGAACGTGGTGACATTTGTTGCCTACGATGGGACTACGTAGAGGCTAGTAGCCAATAGCTTTGGTCTTGTAATGTGATCTGAGCATGCGTGGCACTTTGTCCGTCGGAATTCGCTACACACGATCGGAAAAAGTCCGATAGGACTTTGTTGTCGGAAAATTTAAGAGCAGGAGATAAAACTTTGTCCGTTGGAAAATCCGACGGAAAAAGCCTACACACGGTCGGAATTTCCGACAACATTGTCCGATAGGACATTTTCCATCGGAAAATCCGACCGTGTGTATGGGGCATAACAGAATGTCAGACAATACAAATCTGAAGAAAATAAATCCTACACCTGTAAAAATAAATAGATAGCAGGACAGAAGACAAGGGATTATTTCCATTTTGACATTTATTACCTAACAGAAACTGTAAATGTACCTTGTTAAATAAAGGTATAATGAATGGTAAATGAAGGTAAATGAAATGCACTCTTAAATGCTCAGATTCATTTACTATAGTTGTTAATAATACCAACATTATATTTCTAATTCTGAAAAAATAAATATTTGGAGTGCCAAGCATACTGCAAAATATACAGATGAAAATACACCAATGTTTATTGTTTTTCCCTGCCAATGTATTTCTAACTATGTTCAGCCAGTTGTGTGATTTACACACCCCTGTCATATTGCACAGCTAGTAAGATCCCCTTTCTACTTCCAGCTTTAAAGTTACTTCTTCCTGTTTTACAGGACAGATGCGGCGATACGTTTTCATTGTCAAATCAGTAGGTTAGAGAGGTATCGTAGGAGAACTGCCTATGTTACCTCTCTAGCCTACTGACTGAGCAATTGCCAAACCAGGAAACAAGCGTGCCATGTGTCTGTGCAGCGTGACCAATGTGTAAATCACAGAACTGGATAAATGGAATTGCAATTATTTTAGGTAGAAAAGTAAAATTTTGGATGTTGTATTTAGCTATTTACCTGGATTTTTGTTTTAATTTAGGCTTGATTGCATTGAAAAAATATCATAGTGTGCGCTGTAATGTTTAATTCATTTAGATGTCGCTATTTGTTTGCAGCATGGCCACACAAAGACACCAGGTCTGCTGCAATTTATATTATCACCAAGAAGACTTGTTGCATGTCACTCTCTTCTGTATGTGCCTTTGGAATTGATTGCTTGTAACCAAGGTTTGCAGTTCACAACAGTCTAGGCTGAGTATAATTGTCATATTGGAGGATATGGCACAAACAGCCTTCAAAGAGGAACACGGGATGAATGTTTATTTAGATCTCAAGTTATTCTTTGACACAGTACGGCTAAAATAGCTAATCCACATGATTACAAGACACAGGTGGAGTAAGTTTTTACTGTGCTACAAATCTGTTTAATCAAGAGCAGCATAGATGGAGAATTTGAAAAAAACAAATGCCGTTCCCTGGGGTGCGCAAATTGGTAAATGTATTTCTTGTTTGTATACTGCAAGGAAATGGCCCAGTTAAACTTTAGACTAGCAGACCTCCCACTCCATATCACAATTTATTACCTAAACTTAGCTGATTTTCTTATCTTTTTTTTTTTTTGCGAAAACTTGTCCTGGTGGAAAAGGTTTACTGCAAACATGCTCCTACACATACAATACCCTTATGTACCCACAATAAGACAGTTGTACGAACGATTGGCTGACTATCTGATCGTTAGTGTAGTGCTTTCGACAGCTGATTCTGACTGTTCAAATGACAAAAACTGAAGGTGCAGGGAAGAAAATTTTTATTGTACATGACTTTTGTTTAATTAGTACAGTTTTCGTCCAAAACAAATCAGAAGAGCAAGAATACACATGCACAGAAACAAAATAATACATTACAATACAATATATTATATCACTTCCAAAGTATATTGTATTCTATCATATGAGAATTTACATAACTTTAGTAACCTCTTCATTTTCGATATGAGATTAGTATGCAACAGAAAATGGAAGATCATTTATCCGATATTCTCATTGTGTGTACGAGGCTTTAGATTCAAAAACATTTAGGGGTCTAGGGCAAATTGACAGTGTCTGTGTAAATCTGTACTCCCAACCCACTGATACTCACCTTTCTCCATCACAGCTGATGCAAAATACCTTGCCATGCTTCTGGGTATGAGAGAGGATGTGACCTTTTTCCTTAGTGGCTAATCGCTGGCCTCGATCACTGTTACATGGCAGAAGTAGTGATATCACAAGTACCTACCGGCTCCAACAAGAGCCATTATGAGTATTCTGTCTAATTAACCAGTATTTTATCTCCACCTCAAATGCCTTTTTGGAATGTGTCATAATCTTTTGTGAACTGACTTAACAACTTTAGGACCAGCGCACGACGATGTATGTCCCTTTTTTGAAGAGGGATATCTCGGTAATGGCTGCAGCTGCTGCCACAACCGAGATATCCATCTCTTTAGGCGCCGGTCGTATTTACGATAGTGGTGGTCTCTGCAGTGGATTCACCGCAAGATCACTGTTATCGGCGGCGGGAGAGGAGCAAGTTCTCTGTTTAGGTCAGAGCAACTCTACTCAAAAGTGTTGCTACCAGACTGAAAGATTTTACTTCAGGACTATCAAATACTAAAATATCCAAATATCTAAATCAATTATGGGATACATTTTTTTTTGTCTTATCCTAATGTTCATTTATTTGTTACGATGGCAACAAGAGATGTGGAAGCCATATCTATCGATTCCATTTCTAGCAACTTAAATTAACAACATCAAGCTATTACTAATTTTAATAGCCACGAAGATTTGGTTATAGAACCCACAAATAGGGCGGAAATGTAATTCTTCTGAGTAAAATTCACGATATAAGAATGTGGCATGATGATTTATAAATACAAAGTCAATCTCACAGGAAAACGTATTGGGTCGGTGGTTAACTGTTTAATAAAAAATGCAGGTAGGATTCTGGGTGATGCTCTGCTTCCCTGTGGAACACTTACCAACTGATGTGAAAATATATTCAAAATATATACTCGCACTGGTGGAATATGAAATAAAGATAATAATATACAGCTGCTGTACACAAGGTGCTAATCACTTGAAAAATTTTGATAAAGAAATACAGCGCTAACAACACACAATATAAGTGAAACAAAATAAATAAACATAAAAGTCCAAATAATGATAATCTACAGTGGAGAAAGTGCAAAATGCTTCACAAATTTTCAGGTGTACAATAACACCCCCTCACGTGTGCCCACTCACCGGAACGGCACGACCCCCAGCTTTTCAGTCTAGGGGTCACTTCAGGCTTGTAAGTAATATCCTGGAATAGTAGATTTGATGTCAAGTCATCAGATAACAGATTTCAAAGTAAAGACTCTCATCCGGATAAACAGGCACCCAAAAATGAAAGAGGATGGACTAATAGTGAAGTACTGTTATAAAAAAGATTTATTGCGCATGGGTATCAGTACTTACAAAAAATACGATAAAAGCAGGCATAAACATGGAGCTGTAGATGCGGAAAATGACGTTCATAGCGTTCGTTCCACAAGACATGACGTCAATCGAACCTGGAAACTTTACGTAATTTGACGAGAATATCGGATGAGTGATCATCCGTTGTTTTTTTTTGTTTTTTTTTTGCATGCTAGTCCCATATTAAAAAAATAAGAGGTTACTAAACTTACAAAAATTCTTGTACGACAGAATACAGCTTAGGAATTGATGTAATGTGTTGTCTTTTATTGTAATGTATTCTTTCATTTCCAAGCATGCGTAGTCTTGCTTTTCTGAAACTTTTCGGATGAAAACTGTAATGATTAAACAAAAATCGTACGATCTGGTATAGCGCAAGCAAATTTTTTTTCCATTTGGATAATTTCACATGAACAGACATGTTCGGCTCACGAAAGCTGTGTACTAACAACCAGATTATTGTATGATCCCTTCGAAAGTGGTGTTTTCCCTTTTTTTTGATTATGTGTACTAGGCTTAAGGTTAATTTCACCTGCTACTTTCTACTTGTCTCAGTCACAAAGAACTCTGGGAGCATGTTTTCAGAGAGAAAATCCTCTCCTTCATCAGCCAGTGCAACAGCATAGGCTCTGGGTTGTGTGGTATATACTGTACAGTCAACCAGGACACACTCTTCTCTTACATGCTGGTCACTCCTCATATTCTGAGTGCCAATAAAGCTTTGCTACGCTATGAGCCTGCCTTGCACCCTTCTCTGTTTATATTTTTTTGCATATTTCAGTCTTCCAAACTGGTTCCAATTGGTAGGAGAAGACCTCCTCCTATATTCTCCCCTGGTGATAGGGTGTGGCTTTCCTCCAGGTACATCAGGTTCCGCATCCCCAGTTATAAGATCAAGGCTCGGATCAATTCCGTTTCCTACAAACTGCACCTTCCTCCTTCCCTCCGCATCCCCAACTCTTTCCATGTTTCCCTCCTCAAACCCCTTGTTCTTAATCGCTTCTCCCCCAAGGTCACTGCTCCTGCTCCGGTCACGGCTCCTCCGACATCTTCTCCGTTAAAGAGATCCTCGCCTCTAGAAACCGTCCGAGGTAAACGCTTCTATCTTGTTGACTGGGAGAATTGTGGTCCTGAGGAGAGGTCCTGGGAACCTGAGGGTAACATCATTGACAAGGATCTCATCCTCAAACTGGTTCCAGTCCATCCCGCCCTTGCGGCGGGCTGGTGAAAACCAGTAGCAACATTAGAACCAGTCCTCCAATACAACCCGTGCTATCGCCTCATTGACATAGGGGATCCACCTCCTGTTCCCCGCCATACCCGGAACGTGACAAGCGATTTATTATTTAGCACACAACATGACCTCCTTGATTTTCTATTCACTATGAAGCCCCATACACACGGTCGGATTTTCGCATGGATTCTGTCCGATCGGACAATGTTGTCGAAAAATCCGACCGTGTGTATGCACCATCGGACAGTGTAACGTCGGATTGTTGGTATGCAATGCTGTCAAATCGCACTTCTCACAAACTTAGTTCTTTATTTAGTTTTCAGGATTTCTACACTACATGTTTATTTGTACTCAGATCGTAAAAGAATCTTTGTTATTTTTTTTGGATGATTTGTCATTTTTATTTTTTTGTTGGAAGACATATTTTAAGGAGCTTTTTTTTTTTTTGGAGGGGGGTTGTGTCTCAACTTAGCAAACAACTTTATTAACATTTGTATTTGTTGCTTAAATTTACTAGAGTTTGTTGGTTGTTGGTGCCCCTTGTTAATTATACTTTATGATTAGTGAAATGTACCTGCCTACTCACAAAATAAACTGTCATTGTAGAAAAGTAAAACACATAGGCAATGATTATTTCAAATCAAAAAGACCTTTATTTAGGTGTCAGCAACAAACCAAAGAGGAACGCAGCGATGAAGAAACTTGGGGAATTTGCAAAGCCTTGGACCCCCACGGCAACCATCATTTTTGAAGTGTCTAAAATTGGGGGCCTGAGGAGTACGTATCTAAATAATAAGGGAGTGCAATCTGGTCCTGAAGTCCAAAACATCCGGAACTGCAGCAGATGCCATCTAGGTCCCCAGGCTCTGGTACTACGAGAGGCTCCATCTTCTCTCAGACCAGACTGAATCCAGGTCGTCACTCTCAGGTCTTCCTTCCACGCTTCCTTGCACGCTGTGGCTGTGTTGCTGGTGGGGTGGCAGAAGGAGGAGGAGGAGGCAGAGCATGGTCACTATGGCAAACATGTGTGAGTGGGTCATCTCCCCAGCCATACCCATATTTAGTACCTTGAGGATGAGCCCCTCACACATGTTGCGTTGCCTCACCTCCATATCCTTCATTTTAGTGACAACCACGGAGCCAAAGGCCTCCTCGTCGGTGAGTGTGGCATGTAGGGAGGCTGAAGCCTCTCGGATCATCCGGAGCGCTGACTCTCCCGCCTCACCCCCCCTTCTCGCCCTTTTGTAGGGAAGGCGGAGGGGAGGGACTTGGGAGACAGTCAGGCTCCGAGGCCTACCCCCCTCTTGGCTGCCACTACCCACCTCTTGGCTGCCACTAACCCCTTCCTCCTCCTGACTGCCACATTCCACAGCCTCCTCCTGGCTGAGGTCTTCCTGTGTATGAAAAAGGGACATAGTTTCAGTTATTTGTTCATCAAACACACACAATTCTCATCTATAAAAAGAATATATAATCCGCGCTCAGGACAGAAATTTAAGGTAGGTATGCAGCCTCCCCTGAGTGGACTCCCTAGGAAGCCAGTAAGTGGAATAAAAGTGATAGGAGGGATAATGGCGCTCCCTATTAAAGAAAAAAGTGTATAACTACACTACCCCAACACACCCAGTGCAAGTAATTGTATCATATATAAATGTGTAACAGTGTTTGAGACCCAGTGTTGGGTTATCACCAGGGGCTAGTCAAAAGGCTAGTCATCCAAGCCATGCATGGCTTGGATGACTAGCCTTTTGACTAGCCCCTGGTGATAACCCAACACTGGGTCTCAAACACTGTTACACATTTATATATGATACAATTCTCATCTAGTGACTGTTGCAAAATGGTTACAAATCGCAAACCATACAATTCTCAGACCTGCAGTTTAGATTCTTGCCCCAACTGTCTCCAACACTACTGTCAGTTGATATGTCAAACACGTTATGAACTAAGCAATTGGTGATCCTGAATTCAGTGAACATCATTCCTTTTTCACAAAAATGGTTCCCAAACTACTATACCTGGAACAAGCTGGGCTCCTCCACCTCTTCCAGACTGGAAGGCCCAGGTTGCTCCTCGGAAGCCTCATCAGGGGTGGCCTGCGCGCAAGGAAGCGTGGAAGGAGGAGGCGAGAGTGGCTCCGTGACATCAGCCTGGTCTTTGAGAAAATGGAGACTGTCATAGTACCAGAGCTTGGGGACATAGACATCTGCTGCAACTCCAGATTCTAGGGACTTCAGGACCTTCTTGCGCTCCCTGATATACGCACTCCTCAGGCTGCCAATTTTCTTTCTTAAATCACCAACAGTTGCCGTGGGGAACCTTGGCTTTACAAATTCCACAAGTTCCAGCAGGGCTGCATACCTCATTGGTTTGCTGCCGTAATTGGGGTATTTGGCCTGCCATAAAAGGGGAATTTCCCTGTATTTCTCAATGAAGAGGGGGAGAAAACTCACGTCGTTGAATCCCTGCATAATCTCTGCAAGACACAACACCACACAAAACACTATAAATAATGTCAGGCTTAACTCTCCTAATCTTCTCCATAAAGAAGCCTCAAGGTCTAATCAGTCTAGGCTAGTTATGTACCAAAGTCAAATTGTACCTTCGTTATAGCGATCGTCTCGTGCGTGAGCTTTCTCTCCCCTCGTCGCACAGATCGTGGCTACGACACAGGCGTGTGACGTTTTATATACAGTGCGCAAGCGTCAAACTCCGCCCGCCCCTGACGATCTTTCTCGTCTATTCCCCACCCCTTCTCTTTACGGCGCAGTGAGGAGAGCACATGGCGGGGACACAGCAGGTGCGCCCGAAATATCCCACCAACGAGGAGGAGCACGAGGAAAGTCCGGAGGCAGAAACGTCCCGATCCCGGAGCCTGAAATTCAAGGCCTCCAATATGTCATTTGGAGAAATGTTGGAGATGGTGGACATATTAAAGAGGAGCGACTAAGATGGGAAGTATGGGCCTTACCTCAACCCCAATGTCCGAAAGGCCAAGATCATGTCTAAAGTTGTGAGGAGGCTGTACAATCATTTTGTGTTACAACGATCCAAGGAGCAACTGAGGAAACGCTGGTCAGACCTGAACTGAGGGAGCCCGATCAGTACCGAAAGATCAAGCGAGTTCTTCAAAAAAGTAAGTAGTTGTGTTTTGTGTTTTTATTTCTTGCTTGCATACTGCTCCATGTGTTTGTCTTTTTCCAAAGTTGTACATTAGAAAATGGCCACTTTCATGTTCGTCTGTGCATTCGATCGTACTCAACCTCGATCTTTCTGCCACTGTCATGTTCGTGTGTGTGTGTCCATTCGATCGTACTCAACCTCGATCGTTCGGACACTTATAATACGAGGTTTGTTGTTTTTTTGGAGAAAGGAAGTTTGTTCTCATTACAAATGTCATCAAGAATGTAAAGCCAATTTATTCGATGTAAAGGAGAGGTGACCCAGTAGCTGATTACCCATCTGGACTCTAGAGCACTAGTGCTGGGACACCCAAACCCCACTTTTTATTATGCTTTTCTACACATGTGCTCCAGTGGATACTAGAGGGGGGTCTCCATCAAACCAACTTCTGACAAAAAGCTACTAAGTTTAGCACCTTTAAAAAGTGTCTACATTCATGTTGTTGTCATTTGTAACTGGCCACCAAAATATCCAATTGGTCAATAGATTGTGTTGCTAAATCTTCCTTTTGTACCTTCTCATAGGGGAGCGAAAACACGTCAGAGGAAACCACCAAACCAGCACCTCCCAAAGAAGGGGAAAGACCAGAAGCAGAGGAGGAGGAGGAGGAAGGAGAGATAATAGAACTTGTCACCACAACAGGTGAGTTGGGGAGAACACAGCTACTGGTAAGCTAATCAATGTATGCCTGCCTCATTTCCAAGACATTTTTTTGGTTTTTGTTTGTTTTTAGGTGACGTGGATGTTGTGGAAGAAGAATCGCACTTTACCACAGAGAGTGCCACGTACTCATCGGGGAGATAATGGTCTGCAATAGAGATCTAGATGACATAAAGCATAATAATTTATTATTTAGCACACAACATGACCTCCTTGATTTTCTATTCACTATAAGACATGTTGTATGGTGGCTTTATACATTGTTTTTTGTGTGTATTTGTTTCTCTTTACTCTCATAGATATTGATCTCTTGTTAACGCCAACCAGTGTCTTGGATGGTGCTAATTGTGCATATTAGGAGAGTTGATATCATGTTCTGTTCTGTGCGCCTTGAATATTTTTCCTTTTTTTATGTGTTTCAGAGTCATTATAGCAGTAAGAATCTGACAACGCCCAAAACATTGGCAGACGTTTGCAGAACATCATAAATATTAAGCAAACATTTTAAAGCTCCTGACCCTAGATAAGGTTCATATTATTGCTGGGGCGGGGGTGATATTGACAAGAAAGCTCTCCAAGTTGGGTGTCCCATACATCTGGACTTGTGTCTGTGGAATTTGCACTATAGTTTACCTAGGAACCCAGCTCTCTATTTGTCATAGGGGGATGGATTGTTTGCTGTGGTACTTGAATCAGCATTTTTTCGAAGGTCAGAACATGCATTCCAAGGTGGAATGCACATACCATATTTCTTGTGGAGCATGGTGTCCTTATCTCAACTGGCTGGTGCTATGTGAGATGCGTGTTGCCAGGGATTTACATCATCTGTTGACACTCACACATGCACTCCATGGTGTATTGCATACAAGCTTTTTGCACAGTTTTGTCTCCTGCCTGTGGGATGGGTGGACCGTATCAGAGGGGTTTATCATTGGGAAAGAGAGTGACAGAATAGACACTATTTCTCTTGACCCTGATGTGTGGCTGCTATCCAGTGTACCATCTGAATCTGGAGTGTTTGTATGATTTCTCCCATTTTTAGGGTTATTGTCATCAAGGGTGACCATAACAGCATTCTGGGTGTGGCTCTATTAAGCCTTATTACTATCCCTTTGCACAGCCAGATAACTCATTGGTGGGGAGCTCCCTGCTGTTAACATCTGAGGGGATCAGATCTTCTTAATTGGTAAATGTTGTGGTCCTAGGGGAGATTAGTGTTTATATTTTTCCATGAACTTACCATCCAAGAATAATTAATCAATGAACTTTGTCAGAACTATGATAAAGAAATGCATATTTCATAAATTTCAGATGGAGATGTAAGGTTAAATAGACCTCGAAAAACAAGGTCAGCCTCAGGTCAGACACATGAGTGTTTTTCAAAACAGAACATCCTGCATTTTTATCACCTTGTTAGAGATCTACAAACAAGCTTGCTTACAGAACCGGAGATAGAAACAATGGTTTATGATTTACTCACATACCTGGATAATAAACAAACTGGCCTGATGTTTACACAAAGGTAGAGTGTGAAGGCCCCAGGTGGATCCAGATAAACCTATGGTTACAATTCTCTGCAAAGCTAGTTATTAAGTAACCCGCCATTGCCTCGGCTTCGAGAAAGATACATACCGAGGAAGACCGTACACAGAAATAATTTTTCTTTTCTTTCTTGTAACAGATTTATATATATATTTAAGATATAGAAACTATACAATGAAGATACCACTATAAATATTAACACAAATGTTGACGTATAACTTCCATGGTTCATAGTATGCCTAATGCGAATGCTGGAATTTTTGTTATGTGTTTAGGACAATATTTTACTGAGAATCGTGCCATCTTTGCATATAGTATGAGTACTGCCATCATTGCTGCAGAGGTTGAAGGGTGGGAGGGTCAGCCTGTCAGTGCTCAGACCATACGCCACACACTGCATCAACTTGGTCTGCATGGCTGTCATCCTAGAAGAAAGCCTCTTCTAAAAATGATGCACAAGAAAGCCTGCAAACTATTTGCTGAAGACAAGCAGACTAAGGACATGGATTACTGGAACCATGTCCTGTGGTCTGATGAGACCAAGATAAACTTATTTGGTTCAGATGGTGTCAAGCATGTGTGGTGGCAACCAGGTGAGGAGTACAAAGACAAGTGTGTCTGCCCTACAGTCAAGCATGGTGGTGGGAGTGTCATGGTCTGGGGCTGCATGAGTGCTGCCATCACTGGAGAGCTACAGTTCATTGAGGGAACCATGAATGCCAACATGTACTGTGACATACTGAATAAGAGCATGATCCCCTCCCTGCGAAGACTGGGCCGCAGGGCAGTATTCCAACATAATAAAAACCCCAAACACACCTCCAAGATGACCACTGCCTTGCTAAAGAAGCTGAGGGTAAAGGTGATGGACTGGCCAAGCATGTCTTCCGACCTAAACCCTATTGAGGATCTGTGGGGCATCCTCAACTGGAAGGTGGAGGAGCGCAAGGTCTCTCACATTCACCAGCTCTGTGATGTTGTCATGGAGGAGTGAAGAGGATTCCAGTGGCAACCTGTGAAGCTCTGGTAAACCCCAAGAGGGTTAAGGCAGTTCTGGAAAATAATGGTGGCCACACAAAATATTGACACTTTGGGCCCAATTTGGACATTTTCACTTAGGGGTGTACTCACTTTTGTTGCCAGCGGTTTAGACATTAATGGCTGTGTGTTGAGTTATTTTGAGGGGACAGAAAATGTACACTGTTATACAAGCTGTACACTCACTACTTTACATTGTAGCAAAGTGTAATTTCTTCTGTGTTGTCACATGAAAATATATATTAAAATGTTAACAAAAATGTGAGGGGTGTACTCACTTTTGTGAGATACTGTACATACACCACGTGTTAGCCTTTTCTTTAAAAATCAAAAGTACATTAGTTGTACCTGCTTTTTTTCATTCCTGTGCACAGTCAGCTGAAAAATGCTGGTCGGTGGGCGTGTCCACGGACCGAAGCTCGGGAGGCAAAGTCCTCCCATCTGTACACTCCCCCTGCCCCCTGGCAATCACACTAGCTCAGCTTGAATGCCAAGCTGAAGACACATGATAGGAACTTTTACTGTGTAACTACTACTTGAAAGTAGGGCATTACAGTAAAAGTGCCCAGCCATTGAGGGGTTAATTGTATCCTCCTGCTCAGCTCTCTCCCTGGCAGCTGTGGGGTTAAATCTGTGTGACGCTGGTTGGCTCTGTTGATAATGATGACAGTGAAAGCATGTCTCCTGCTTCCTCCTTCGTTAGCAGACATAAGCACATATAAGTGACTGATTCATGGCAGTTGCTCGGCTCCTTCCTGCTATGAAAGTCTGCACCAGTCTCCTCTTGTGATTGGCTGTGGGATGTACGCCCCTTCTCTCATGCTCATGCATAAGTCTCCTAATTAGTCTGTCAGTCACAGGAGAGAAGGGGTGGCGAAACAACAATTTTTTTTGTGTCAGGTTTCTTTACTGTAGGAAATCGGAGAGGACTGTAGATGACTGGTTGCTCCTTTTCTGACCAGACTGGGGGCAGATGGCTTCTATTGCTTTGCTGTATGAGGTAGACTGGTTATTTCAATTTTGATGTTTCGGGTTTACATCCACATTAATTCTTAGTGGCATAGGTATAAAAAACATTTTGGTCCATATCAACATGATAGCATCACAAAGTTGCTGCAGATTTTTCGGCTGCACATCCATGACATGACATGGCTCCACCACATCCCAAAGGTGCTCTATTGGATTAAGATCTGGTGACTGTGGAGGCCATTGGAGTACAGCGAATTCATTGCCATGTTCAATAAACCATCTTCCTTTGGGGTTTGCGGACTCTGATTGTGTGAGTGGCCGGAGCTGCGATGACTTTACTCCTGTGCATGCATGTGGGAGCCACCGTTTATGGCCCCGGACCAATGTGGAGTGATGGGGAGAAGTAGCGCTCACCTGGTGGGGCCGGGCGGGAGAGACCACTGGGGGAAAGAGTATGAAGATGCATGCCGCATCACTGATTGCCTGGTTGGGTCACTCCATGCCCAGCTCTCAGGAGGGGGTCAAGGATGGTAATGGGTCTCTCCAAAGAGGGTGGTGATGTATCCCTGGGGATCAGCTCTTTCCGGTCATAGAGGAGGCGATGAGGATTGGGGAGGGGAACTAGAGGGGGACCACACACCCTCCTCCTCCTCTGCTTTACCCACCTCTGTCTGTCCTGTTATGTTGGATTTGGCTCTGGAGGCTGCAGGACTGCCCTGAAGGAGCATGGGGACACCCCTCTAAACTCAGTGATGTCACTGGCGCATGTGCTCTGAAGGTCAGGTATACGTGGCAGACTTTCAGAGTCTGTGCCGTAAACAGTGTAAGTGACGTCATCACGCCCCCAGCCACTCTTGTAGCCAGAGGCCGCAAACCCAGGAGGAAGACTGGGAGAAGATGGAAGCCCTGTCAGCGGTGACAGTGTGCCACTTAAGGGCTTCATTTTAGTCTCTGTTAACACCTGAGCAATCCGGATTGCGGGCGGAAACGCAGTGACTCCAGAATCACAGCATAATGCGATGCATACTAGCACATTATGATATTGCCTTGAAGGGGATTTTTTTTTTTTTTTACTGCAGTTTACTACTACTTTAATGCAGTGCACAGAGCACATGTCCACCCTGCCCCAGTTCCTGTCCAGTTCCTGCACAACTGTAAAAATTGGCTGCGCGGAACCTATCGTAGCCATGATCCATCGTGGCAAATATCAGTGGGAATAAACCCATTGCGATCAGTTGGTTTAAAGTGAGTTTTGAACTTAAACTGACGATCACAAATCTCAATCTCCAAATCTTTTACTATGACTAGATTCATAAGTCAGAGAAATTCCCCGATCATTCCCATTTAGGGAAATTAAAAACTGGTCAAGGGAATCAGACCTGCCATCACATAGGAGGAGGATGTTGTCTATGTACCTGGCCCACAGGATTTTGTAGCAGTACAAAATCTTTAGCGCTGTACTTATTTTTGTTTCTAGTTTAATTATACTGGAGACAGTAGAGAAATCCCCAAAAAGACTTGCAGCTGTAATTGCAGCGAGAGTTGGTTCTACAAGATATTGACTCAGGGGGGCTGAATACAAATGCACACCACACTTTTCACATATTTATTTGTAAAAATAATTGAAAACCATTTATCATTTTCCTTCCACTTCACAATTATGTGCCACTTTGTGTTGGTCTATCATATAAAATCCCAATAAAATACCATTACATTTGTGGTTGTAACTTGACAAAATGTGGAAAATGTCAAGGGGTGGGACTACTTTTTCAAGGCACTGTAATAGAGGCTAAGATGACATTGATATCCACTGCACAGGATAGGTAGGTTCAATAACACATTAAAAGCATATCCCAAGTAAGGATGAGCCCGGTGTTCGATTCGAACCCATGTTCGAATCGAGAACCGGGTGTTCGCTCGCTCGGCGAGCCCAGAACTATTGGGGCCGCTCGCATCAAATTCGTGTGATGCGAGCGGCCCCGCAATGCATTGCGGCCCGCGCAGTGCAATGCTGGCTGATGATTGGCCAAGCATGCACTGTGACCCCGCATGCTTGGCCAATCACAGCGCCGGCGGCCTCGCATATTATGTTTCAGTCAGTGTCAGCGTGTCAGCGTGTTAGTGTGCTGCTGACAATATGTGCTTTATTTCTGGGGATATGTGTGTGCATGCTGTTAGAACAGCATTGCAGTATCACATCTGGGGGGTGTCTATAGGTGGCCTGTGAAGGGGGCAGGTTTCCTGTGCTTAGAACTTTCCCTGCAAAAAAGTGTCATTTTTGCAGGAAAAAAGCTATTTAAAATCACTCGTGGCTAATGAATTGATGGCTCCTGTAACACAGAGAACTGTCATTCATTAATAAAAAACAAAAAAAAAGCGTAGGGGTCCACCCAAATTCAATAACCAGGCCCTTCAGGTCTGGGATGGATATTAAGGGGAACCCCAGCCAAAAAAAAAAAAAAAAAAATGGCGTAGGGTCCCCCTCAAAATCCATACCAGACCCTTGAGGTCTGGTATGGATTTTAAGGGGAACCCTAGCCAAAAAAAATGGCGTGGGGTCCCCCTCAAAATCCATACCAGACCCTTATCCGAGCACGCAACCTGGCAGGCCACAGGAAAAGAGGGGGGGACGAGAGCGGCCCCCCCTCTCGTCTGAACCGTACCAGGCCACATGCCCTCAACATTGGGAGGATGCTTTGGGGGTCTAAGACCCCTAAAGCACCTTGTCCCCATGTTGATGAGGACAAGGGCCTCTTCCCCACAACCGTGCCCGGTGGTTGTGGGGGTCTGCGGGCGGGGGGCTTATCGGAATCTGGAAGCCCCCTTTAACAAGGGGACCCCCAGATCCCGCCCCCCCCTGTGTGAAATGGTAAGGGGGTACAAAAGTACCCCTACCATTTCACAAAAAAAGTGGCAAAAATTGTAAAAATGACAGGAGACGGTCTTTGACAATTCCTTTATTAAAATCTTCTTTCTTCTTTCTTCATCCTTCGGTTTCTTCATCTTCTCCTTCCTTCATCTTCTTCCATCTTCTTCTTCCATTTTCTTCTTCCTCCGATACGCTTCTTCTTGCGCTGGTCTTCTCGTCCTTCTCGTCCGGCATCTTCTTCCGTCGGCGTCGGTGTCGGTGTCTCTGTCTCTTCTTGGGCCGCTCCGCGCAATGGGAGGCTCCCGCTGTGTGAGGCTCCGCTCCGTCTGACAGGTCTTTTATAATGGAGGGCACCTGGTGACCCCGCCCCCTCTGACGCACAGGGACGTCATGGGGAATTCCATGATGGCTTTCCCCATGACGTCAGAGGGGGGCAGGGTCACCAGGTGCCCTCCGTTTTAAAAGACCTGTCAGATGGAGCGGAGCCTCACACAGCGGGAGCCTCCCATTGCGCGGAGCGGCCCAAGAAGACACCGACGCCGACGCCGACGGAAGAAGATGCCGGACGAGAAGACCAGCGCAAGAAGAAGCGGATCGGAGGAAGAAGAAAATGGAAGAAGAAGATGGAAGAAGATGAAGGAAGGAGAAGATGAAGAAACCGAAGGATGAAGAAAGAAGAAAGAAGATTTAATAAAGGAATTGTCAAAGACCGTCTCCTGTCAGTTTTACCATTTTTGCCACTTTTTTGGTGAAATGGTAGGGGTACTTTTGTACCCCCTTACCATTTCACACAGGGGGGGGCCGGGATCTGGGGGTCCCCTTGTCAAAGGGGGCTTCCAGATTCCGATAAGCCCCCCGCCCGCAGACCCCCACAACCACCGGGCACGGTTGTGGGGAAGAGGCCCTTGTCCTCATCAACATGGGGACAAGGTGCTTTAGGGGTCTTAGACCCCCAAAGCATCCTCCCAATGTTGAGGGCATGTGGCCTGGTACGGTTCAGGCGAGAGGGGGGGCCGCTCTCGTCCCCCCCCCTCTTTTCCTGCAGCCTGCCAGGTTGTGTGCTCGGATAAGGGTCTGGTATGGATTTTGAGGGGGACCCCACGCCATTTTTTTTGGCTAGGTTTCCCCTTAAAATCCATACCAGACCTCAAGGGTCTGGTATGGATTTTGAGGGGGACCCTACGCCATTTTTTTTTTTTTGGCTGGGGTTTCCCTTAATATCCATCCCAGACCTGAAGGGCCTGGTTATTGAATTTGGGGGGACCCCTACGCTTTTTTTTTTCATTTTTTTTATTTTTTATCAATTACTTTTTTTTATGAATGAGTTTCAATGAATCACTGTTCTCTGTGTTACGGGAGCCGTGAATTAACATTAGCCGCAAGTGATTTTAAATAGCTTTTTTACTTTCAAAAATGACACTTTGCGCAGAGACAGTTCTAAACACGGGAAACATGCGCCCCTTTACAGGCATACTATATAGACACCCCCCAGGTACGAAATTTAAAGGAATATTACACTTTTATTGTTTCAATTTAAGCATTATTAAAATCACTGCTCCTGAAAAAACGGCCGTTTTTAAAAAAAAAATTTGCATTGATACATGTCCCCTGGGGCAGGACCCAGGTCCCCAAACACTTTTTATGACATTAACATGCATATTAGCCTTTAAAATTAGCACTTTTAATTTCGAACGTTCGCATCCATTATAACTAATAGGGTTCTAAAGCTCGCACGGACTTTAGGTCCGTTCGCGGGTTCTGGTGCGAGCCGAACGGGGGGGGGGTTCGGCTCATCCCTAATCCCAAGCATATAATTTAAAGGACTGGGGCTTTTTCCCATGTTATCCTCAAAGTCACATTAAACCGTGGATCCTCTCTCTGCTCCATAACAATTCCAAGTTCCCCTTGCCTTTTTTTTTACAATATTTTGCCTATTAGCCTTTAACATTGGCAGCTTTGATTACCAACATTCACCCCAATAGACTTCAATGTGGTTCGATTTTTACTTTTAGAATTTTTGGACTTCACGTAAGATTTGACAAATCCCTCATAAACCGAACCCATGCATTTATACCTGCACATAACTGCAATAGGGGGTAATCTCTGTAAAGCTCTGGGTTGCTTTGCCCATAACTCTGTAGGAGCACCCACACAGTGATAATTAACCTGCATTGTTCAGATCTCAGATTTATGCCGCGTACACACGGTCGGATTTTCTGAAGGGAAAAGTTGGATGTGCACTTGTTGTTGGAAAGTCAGACCGTGTGTATGCTCCATCGAACATTTGCTGTCGGACTTTCCGCCAACAAATGTTTGCTAGCAGGTTCTCAAATTTTCTGCCAACAAAGCTTTGTTGTCGGAAAGTCTGATTGTGTGTGTACACAAGTCCGTCGCACAAAAGTTCACGCATGCTCGGTTAGTCATACTTCTTGTATGTCACTGCGTTCCCATGTTCGGAATTGTTGGCCAACATTTGGGTGACCGTGTGTATGCAAGACAAGTTTGAGTCAACAACCTTCAAACAAAAATCCAGGGTTTTGTTGGCGGAAAGTCTAATCGTGTGTACAGGACATAAGAGTGGAGCAGATTGCAGGGAGCCTCCTCTAGTAACCTACTTGGCCACTTTGGTTCTGCGGTCTGGTTAGTGTTTTGGAGGGAGATCTATGCTAAGTAAGTATGTTTTTGCTAAAGGGGAGGGGGATTTTTTAGTTGATGGGTAGCCAAATTGGTGCTGTGGGAGTTATGCATAGATTTTCATGATTGCTCATTTGTTGCTCCCTTATTGTGACCGTTGTTAATGTGTTGCCAGCTTACTGTAAGGCCTCATGCACACGAGACGCTGTTAAACGCGCGTTCAGAGGCAGTTGGACACTTTTTTCAACTGCACCTGAACGCATGCAATGTTATCCTATGTGTCCATGTACACAGTCTAGTTTTTTCCCGTTTTTATGCAGTTGCGTTTAACCTCGTTTTTCCAGAAGCAAAAAAATGCGTTGAGACACTTTGCTTTTCCACGTTTTAGACGCAAAACGCAGCTAAACGCGGCTAAACGCGGGCACCTGCGTTTAGCCGCGTTTGCGCTTATAAGCCTTTTTAAAGGAACCCAATTTTTTGGACCAGAAAACTCAGAATTATGATGGTAAACCATAAAAAATACTAGAAAAATTGGTTTAAAATGTCGTAATTAGTTTAGATAGTTCATAGAGCGTATATACTCACTAATGCATACATGTTTGTGAAATGCATACATGTTTGTGAAATATCCAACGGACATTCGCTGTGCCATCAATGGATGGGTCCAATATCGACAAGCTCTGATTCTGGACCTCTCATGCCAATTTGCGACGACATTGCTCCCTCAATAAGAGCAACATCAGGAGCATTTCCTGACATATATTCAATATGGGATCCATTTAAAAAAAAAAAACACAGAAAGAGAGGCAAATGCAAGTGTACAACTGCTCTCTCTGCTGCTGCTGCTGCTCACTCTGATCAAAATGGCAGAAATAGTTAATAATACATGCTTTCTGAGCTTGGGGAGGGTCTATATGATGTTATCTTTACAAATGCTTATAGACGCAAATGCGTCTAAACACGTCTAAACGCGGCATGAAAACACAGCAAAACGCGCGTTTTTAAACGCAGGTTTCTGCTTTTTAAAACACGCGTTCAGCAGAGTTTGCATCTGCGTCTCGTGTGCATGGGGCCTAACTGTGACTGAAAATAATTTTGATGTACAAAGAAGCAAGAGAGATGAGGGGATTTTAAAAAATAAACTGCCTTGGGTGTCAATTATGCTTGGTATGCAACTGCAAATAGGGTATTTGGATAAATCACAACAGCAAAAAAATAAAAGAATGTACTTTAACTTAAAGTAACATAAACACTTTCAGCCCATCTCTTACCTCTTATGTATTTTATAGTTACATTTATATTTTGACCACAACATAGGAGTCAATAGCCCCTCTTGCTTGTAAGCACTATGTTTGGCAAAAAAAAAAAAAATGATAAAATCACGGTTTATTTGTACTGTTAATTACGTAAGCTATGTTTATACAAATCAAAATAATTGCATTTGTTTATTAATTAATATGCCAGCATTTAGCCTTTTTTTCCAATCAATTTTTTATTTATTTTTAGTAATAAGAGATCATTTGAATGCTCAGCATTAGGGCCAGAACAGTTGCAATATTGGGTACATTAAAGACAAGTTGACAACCAAACAGTTTAGAGATAAGCAACCCAGTGTTCATTTTAGTAGAAGCAAATGTTTCTCACAAGTATCTGTAATGCATCTGACCTATGTTAATGGAATGAGATCTTTAGCAAACGATATTGAACGAAGAAGAACTATATTTGATTTCTTAGGCGTTTTGTTTTCTCGTTTTTTTTTTTTTTATCAGCATTATGTGAGATTACACACACGAGAAAGAAGCCACATTTTTTGTGTTTAGTCTTTATGGGATATTGTAATGGCAAACATTTTAGACCGAAACTGCCTATTATTAGTGCAAGTTACATTTTCTTCAACCATATCATTTAATGCCAGTTTACACTAGCGTGATGCGGGAACCAGCGCAATTCCAGTGCCGATTCTCGCATCACATAAGACTGGCAGGCATTTCACACTGCCCTATGCAAACCGCTGCGGGTGTCAATAGAAAGTTAATTACACCCCCAGATCGGTTTGCATATCGCAGTGTGAACTGTCAAACGATGCAGGAATCAGATCGTATGGGTGCTCACATCTGATTCCAGTGCTGACCAAAAAAAGGGTCCTGCACCACTTTGGTGCGAATGCAATGCGAATAAAGCCATACAATCTGTATGGCTGAATTCTCATCGCACAGACATTGCATGTGATCGGCACAGTTGTGCAGTGTGAATCATGTGATATCTAACATCGCAGCAGTGTGAACCCAGCCTTAGACATATAGCGGTTGATTTACTAAAACTAAAAAGTGCAAAATCTGGTGCAGCTATGCATGGTAGCCAATCAGCTTCTTACTTCAGCTTGTTCTATTAAGCTTGGACAAAATATCAGAAAGCTGATTGTCTACCATGTGAAGCTGCACCAGATTTTGCACTCTCAAGTTTTAGAAAATCAACTCCATAATGTCAACTTTGGGGTTTCATCAGAGACAGCATAAGCATCCTAGATTTTTGTACCATCTAGAGCAGCCTTTCTCAACCTTTTTACTCCTGAGGTCCTCCGTAGCCCCTGCAAAAAAGGATTATACTTAGTGTTCACTCTAACATTAGCGGTCAGATTTAAATAAGTAGTAAAGTGCTTTTTTTTTTTATTTAAACCTACAGGGAAGCCTATAATAAGGCACCATTTAGGAGATATTTACTTTAGTAACAGCCAGTGACATCACCAGCACATGCATACTGCATTCTTAATGGACCATGATATAAGGAAACATTAGCTGGATTTAATTTATTTCCTCTTGAGAAGAAGTGATTAAGGGAGATATGATCACCATGTATAAATACATAAAGGGCCCATTTAGTGAACGTAGGCCATCTTTATGCCTAGAGGAAAATAGTAACCTTCACTTAAGGAATGGCTTCTTCACAGTAAGTAAGAACGAAAGAAAGAATGTGACAATGCAGCCAATGGAAAACGAAAATCAATGTAGCCTCCCTGGAGGTATGATTATGTCAGATTTTTGCGTCTCAAAGCGGTACAATTATTTTGCATAGAAATTTGGCGTTTTATATTGTAGGCCTGTAATTCTTAGCAATAACACACTTACATCTGTCCACCAAGAGTCTAGTAAATATTCCAGGTATGATGAAGTTTGAAACACAAAATCATAAATTATAATATAATAAATAAATATAAATAATTATAAAAAATAATAACAATAAAATAAATTTCCCCACGATTCACTATCACTCAATTCTGCAAGTGTTCTAACTATCGCTATTTCTAGCTGGTCTAAAATCACTTTTGATGTAAAGGGACACTTTTTGGTTGCTATGGACTGAAAGGAAATAAATCAAGATTAGGGCTTACTGCTTGGTATGCTGTACAATCCGAAACCAGGCCTGGGAGATTTGCCCTTTGAGACAATGAAACATATATACACAGCAAGTTTCTCTCCGAGCAAATCTAAATCTTTATTCTTGGGTGTGAATATAAGAGGAGCTTTCAGAAAGTACCGCCCTTTAACAGATTATCCAATCATATACAGAGACGCACAAGTACAGTCTGACGCCCACAGTGAAACAAATTATTTCTAAAATATCACATGCTTTATAAGAAATGAAACTCAACAAGAAGATTACAGTATTATGGAAAAACGAAACTAGATTAGCAAGACTTGAGCATATTTCACAAAATGGATGTTAGAGACACACAAAATGTAAGCTGACTATAATACAAAGAAGTAGTTAAACTAAATATCCCTTCATGGACAATCTCAAGTTTCCAGGCAGGAAGAACAGTATATATAATATAAAACTGCACGCAGGGCATTGGACAAAGCACTGGGGACAAAAGGGATGTGAAATAATTTCATACAGTAATGTAATCTGTAATATTACAGTGTACTGTATGTATTATGATTTTTCACTTTTTTGAATTTGCCGCCGGGCTCCGCCCCTGTGCATTGCGGCGCTCGCAGGGGACAGAGCCCGGCACAGAGAGGCTTCGGGCAGAGGACAGAGCCCACAGACACAGCGGGGGGACATCGCAGGATCCTGGGAACAAGGTAAGTATACCTCACCAGAATCCTCGGCCCACAGTTGATCCAGAGGAAGGTGATAATGGGTATAATAGAAAGTAATGAGTAGGGTTTTAAACTACATCAGGTTCAAGTTATTACTGTGTGTATATTGCATAAACTAAAAATATATATATATTTCATACCTGTACCAGGTAGGAGCAGGTTACTGATGCAAGAATAGTATGAAACTGTACAGCTGGTATATACTGAAAAATTATAGATGTATGACAATGTTACGTGGATATACATGTAAATATCTATGTTTTGTTTTAATTCAATATGTTAATTTCTTTATATTTAAAGATCAATAGGTCTTCAAACATGATAGAATGTGTTATATGTTGAATGTCTATAGTAGGATTTATATGTATCTAGCGCACATATAAACAAGTCTGAGTATAGAAAACCAAACACTGTGTCTATGTAGGCAACCCCCTAATTAATTGGCCCTATTGTTCGGCTTCCTATAAGATTGTGATGCATGATAAACCATATAATTTAACTTCCATCAGAGTCAATATCATATAAAATAGCAAGAATGTTCAGGCTTGTAGATATTTGTAGTGCAGTCACACATTGTTACCAATGGAACAGACAGTAATAATGCAAGTAATGGGAAAGAGAGAGTATCTGAGTGCGACAAAAATGTTCCATAAAATCCTACCTAGTAAACTAAGAGCAGCCGTGTGGAGACACGTCCTGTCAACCAAACCCTCAGGTGGATGTCCGCCATGTCTCCAAGGGCATCTGTGATATACTCTTCCCCCTCCAAGCATCAGCTCTGTGGAATGGTTTCAGCTGAGCCTGATAGGGAGGAGAAGATCCATCCTCCTCATAACACCCCTGAAAAAAGAGACATTGAGACTCTGAAACGTGTCGATGGATTACGAGATTCTCAGAGGCAATCTTTGTGGTGGCTTTGTATTTTGTACATAGCAACTGTTAATCATTCCAATGTATTCTGTTTTTATTTTTGACTCTGTTTATCATGTGTAATAAATTATACTTTTTCAAATCAATTATGTAAGTGCCTTTAAAGTCCACTTAGGGGATATCCCTGTTTTGTCTAGCAGCAGAAAAAAAGGATAAGCGTGCCCCACGGCCACCTGCAGAGGATGCACCATATCCACGACCACCACTGTTTGCCCTCTTTTAGTGGCCTGTGAGTGTCTGCCTCTCCTTGGTGGCCTTCTGGAAATGATGTATTTTTTGTTTTGCAACACCACACTACACTGTATTAGATACTTTGTACACCGCCTGAAGTGTATTAGAAACTGTACACACTGTATTAGAGACTGTGTACACCACCTGCACTGTATTAGCAACTGTACAGCGGCTGTACTGTTCTGTACACTGTGTACACCACCAGAAGTGTACTAGAAACTGTACACACTGTATTAGATACTGTGTACACCACCAGAAAAATAGTAGAAACTGTACTATGGCTGCACTGTATTGTGTACTGTGTACGCCACCAGAAGTGTAGTAGAAACTGTACACACTGTATTAGATACTATGTACACCGCCTGCACTGTATTAGAAACTGCACAACGGCTGCACTGTATTTTATACTGTGTACACCACCAGAAATGTAGTAGAAACTGTACACATTGTATTAGATACTGTGTACACACCGCCTGAAGTATATTAGAAACAGTACACCACAGAATGCACTGTAGATATAGGCTACACTGGATGCAGAGTATATATACAGTATCTCACAAAAATTAGTACACCCCTCACAATTTTGTAAATATTTTATTATATCTTTTCATGTGACAACACTGAAGAAATTACACTTTGCTACAATGTAAAGTAGTGGGTGTACAGCTTGTATAACAGTGTAAATTAGCTGTCTCCTCAAAATAACTCAACACACAACCATTCATGTCTAAACCGCTGGCAACAAAAGTGAGTACACCCCTAAGTGAAAATGTCTAAATTGTGCCCAGTTAGCTATTTTCCCTCCCCGGTGTCATGTGACTCATCAGTGTTACAAGGTCTCAGGTGTGAAAGGGGAGCAGATGTGTTAAATTTGGTGTTATCGCTCTAACTCTTTCATACTGGTCACTGGAAGTTCAACATGGCACCTCATGGCAAAGAACTCTCTGCAGAAAAAGAATTGTTTCTCTACATAAAGATGGCCTAGGCTATAAGAAGATTGCAAAGACCCTGAAAATGAGCTGCAGCATGTGGCCAAGACCATACAGCGGTTTAACAGGACAGGTTCCACTCAGAACAGGCCTCGCCATGGTCGATCAAAGAAGTTGAGTGCACGTGCTCAGCGTCTTATCCAGAGGTTGTCTTTCAGAAATAGACATATGAGTGCTGACAGTATTGCTTCAGAGGTTTAAGGGGTGAGGGGGGGGCCGCCTGTCAGTGCTCATACCATATGCCGCACACTGCATCAAATTGGTCTGCATGGCTGTCATCCCAGAAGGAAGCCTCTTCTAAAGATGATGCACAAAAAAGGCCACAGTTTGCTGAAGACAAGCAGACTAAGGACATGGATTACTGGAACCATGTCCTGTGGTCTGATTAGACCAAGATAAACTTATTTGGTTCAGATGGTGTCAAACGTGTGTGGTGGCAACCAGGTAAGGAGTACAAAGACAAGTGTGTCTTGCCTACAGTCAAGCATGGTGGTGGGAGTGTCATGGTCTGGGGCTGCATGAGTGCTGCCGGGGAGTAGGCGTGTTTATCGCCTTTCCCCCGCTGCGCAAAGACCCCTGGGAGCTTTGTCTGAGTTTTCCCATGAATCAGTGGGGAACGCCGTCATGCCGAAATCTCGCGAGGTCTCTGCATGATGCCGAAATCTCGCGAGATCTCGGCATGATGCTACAGCGCTGCTTGCTCTTATCATTGAGCATGCACGGAATTGAGCGGTGAATGCTGGGAGGACAGCATTCACTGCATCCCAGAAATAAATGCTTGTGGGCTTCAAATGCCCACAGGCAAAATTACATCAACCAGGATTCAATTTTGTAACTTATTTTTGATGACGAAATCGGCAAGTGGGGGAACTTGAAACACCAAAAAGTAAGTACCAGGGTTACATTAGTAAAGTATATAGATGAGCATGAAAAAAAAAAATGATAGGTGGGCGGAATCCCGCTTTAAAGAAGCTGAGGGTAAAGATTATGGACTGGCCGAGCATGTTTCCATACGTAAACCCTATTGAGCATCTGTGGGGCATCCTCAAACGGAAGGTGGAGAAGAGCAAGGTTTCTAACATCCACCACCTCCGTGATGTCGTCATGGAGGAGTGGAAGAGGACTCCAGTGGCAACCTGTGAAGCTCTGGTGAATTTCATGCCCAAGAGGATTAAGGCTGTCCTGGAAAATAATGGTGGCCACAGAAAATATTGACACTTTGGGCCCAATTTGGACATTTTCACTTAGGGGTGTACTCACTTTTGTTGCCAGAGAGCCATGAATGGCTGTGTTTTGAGGGGACAGCAAATTTACACTGTTATACAAGCTGTACACTCACTACTTTACATTGTAGCAAAGTGTAATTTCTTCAGTGTTGTCACATGAAAAGATATAATAAAATATTTACAAAAATGTGAGGGGTGTACTCTATATATATATTCTAATTAATTACACATGTATTAATTACATTAATTACACATCTAGGTAAGAGTAAAAAGCTGCATATATAGATAGTTATAATATATATCTAACACAATAATTTGTAGAATTAGACCATTTCTACATATGAGATATTTCTAAATCAGATTAATACATCGGCCGGTCGTGGAAACCAGAACTTTGTGGGCCATTCGCATCAAATTCGTGTGATACAAACGGCCCACAATGCACTGCACCAGTCGCAGTGCATTGCTGGCTGATGATTGGCCAAGCATGCACTGTGACCCAGCATGCTTGGCCAATCACAGCGCTGGCAGCGAGGAGAGCCATAATTGGCCACAGGCAGGATGTCTGTAGCCAATTATAGCTCAGGGGAGTTTAGTACATGCCCCACACTATATAAGGCCGCCAGTGCAGAAGCCTTGTGTAGTGTTGTGCGGCGTTCATAGAGAGAAGGATAGGCAGGGACAGTGTCAGCTGTGCTTTATACTTCTTTAGATAGCGCTGTTACAGTGAGTGTAGTGTTCAGGGAGAGAGCAGGATAGGCAGGGACAGTCTCAGCTTTGCTTTGCTTCCTAACCTAGCGCTGTTACAGTGGGTGTAGTGTGCCTCCTGCACACTGCACAGCATACACCTGAATCTACCCCCTCATTGCTGGTGTTGTGTAGTTAATTTGTGCAAACACAGGCATCTGACTAATATTCAGTCAGTGTAGTGTGCCTCCTGCACAGCATACACCTGAATTTAAATAGCACTGATTGCTGTATAAATGACAATGGTCCCAAAAATGTGTCAAAAATGTCCGATGTGTCCGCCATAATGTCGCAGTCACAATCAAAATCGCTGATCGCCGCCATTACTAGTAAAAAAAAATATATTAAAAAAAGGGTATAAAACTATCCCCTATTTTGTAAACGCTATAACCTTTGCGCAAACCAATCAATAATCGCTAATTGTTATTTTTTTTTTACCAAAAATATGTAGAAGAATACGTACCGGACTAAACTGAGGAAAAAATATGTTTTTTTATATATTTTTTTGGGATATTTATTATAGCAAAAAGTAAAAAATATAGAATTGTTTTCAAAATTGTCACTATATTTTTGTTTATAGTGCAAAAAATAAAAAACGCAAAGGTGATCAAATACCACCAAAAGAAAGCTCTATTTGTGGGAAAAAAAGGTTGCCAATTTTGTTTGGGAGCCACGTCGCATGACCGCGCAATTGTAAGTTAAAGCAACGCAGTTCCGAATCTCAAAAAGGGGCCTGATCCTATGGGAAACACATGCCACTTCACAGGCATACTTTAGACACCCCCCAGGTACGATATTTAAAGGAATATTTCACTTTTTTTTTCACTTTATGCATCATTTAATGATGCATAAAGTGAAAAAATGCATTAGTGCTCCAGAAAAAACTTCCGTTTTTAAAACTTCTTTTTGCATTGATACATGTCCCCTGGGGCAGGACCCGGGTCCCCAAACCCTTTTTAGGACAATAACATCATACATATTGGCCGTTATAAATAGCATTTTAGATTTCGAACGTTCGCGTCCATTGTAATTAATAGGGTTCTAACGTTTGTGCAAACTTTTGGTCCGTTCGCAGGTTCTGGTGCGAACCGAACCCGGGGGTGTTCGGCTCATCCCTACTCACTATATGGACCACTTCCCCTCCATTTCTCAAGAAAGCATAAATTCAGTTCATCTAATCTTTCCTCATGGCCTAATCTCCTCCATGCCTCTTATCAGTTTGTTTGCCCTTCTGTGCACTTTCTCCAGTTACCAGATAACCTTTTTGAGAACTGGTGCCTATAACTGAACTGCATATTTCACATGAGGTCTTACTAATTATTTGTACAGCGGCAAAATGATATCTCTATCTCTGGAGTCCTTACCTCTCTTAATACAAGAAAGACTTTGCTCGCTTTGGAAACCACAGCTTGGCATTGCATGCTAATATTCAGCTTATGATCTACCAAAACACCCAGATCCTTCTCCACCGTTGATTCCCCAAATTGTACTCCTCCTAGTATGTAAGATGCATTCATATTCATAGCCCCCAAATACATAACTTTATATTTTTTAACATTAAACTTCATCTGCCACATAGTTGCCCAATTAAACAGTGCATTGAGGTTGGTTTGTAAGTTGGAGACATCCTGTAAGGATGTTGTTCTGCTGCATAGCTTGGTGTCACCTGCAAAGACTGAAATTTTACTTTTAATCCCAGAAAAAAATATTTTAACTTGTAAACAACACGTTTGATACAACAAATACAATAAAATAAAAGAACAAAAAGATAATAGGAAACAAAACACAAAAAATAAAGTATTGGATTACTGTATCCAAACCATGCAAACTCAGATAGTTAGAGTGAAACTGTAAATTGGTAGCCCACGGCACATTTTTATTATTCCCATAGGTCTTGTGCATAGTGTAGCTGTGTTTCAGGTTATCATCATTACAGTCATCACTGTAGTTTTGTGTTAATATACACATGCGATTGTGTTTTTTATCAAGTTCTCTCCTTATTATGTCATGTTGAGATTAGAAACTCAAAATCTGTAAGTATTCTTTATAGTAAGACAGAAATCTATACAGTAATGGTTCACACTTGATTGCTGCTGTAATTGCAAGAACACATACATCAGGAGTTGATATTTATGAGTCGTGTTTAATTTCAGGATGCAACATCTCATTGCGAATGATTTAGTAGAGAGCATTTTACGCAGCAGTCGAGAAGCACTTAATTTGATGCTTAAATGCAATTCTGAGAAAACTTTTTTTTTAATTAAAATGCTACGTGAATCAATTTACTTGGACAACAGGTGTTACAGGGAAATTCATAGAAATGCTAATTATTAGATTTTTTTTTTCCTGCCAAATCTAAGGTGCCCTGGAGGACTTATAGCAACATAAAATGTATAATATACAGTACAATCCAAGAAAAAAGAGAAAGCACATTAGTATATCTACAGGAGGCTCACAATAAAATAAAAAAAACATGAAAAACAGATTAAACAAACGGCCTGTTTATCTTTTGCCGGCTGTAGCCATACTGTAAAAAATCTACTGAAGCCACAACTTCTAATGGTGATTTTAATGTCTATAACTCCTAAAGCAGGTTATAGTTACCCTTAGATATGATTAATGCTTCACTCTGTGATTAAAAGATAATTGCTAACCTTTTTGTCTCTTACATAATTGCTTATTACTACATGTCAGGTGGCAAATGTTACCATTTTATCTTAACAGCTTTTACAATACAACTTAAGCTGCTTTCACACTTGAGCAGAACATTTTCAAGCAATTCTTGAGTGGTTTTTCTTTGCACTTTTTTCGTGCTATTTTCATGTGTCACTGCACACTTCTGAGGGGACTGTTTGTGTTTTTATTTTTTACAAATAGAAAATGAATTCTTCTGTGACAGTTGTTGTCTTGTTAGTATCTATTGCCGCGTACACACAAGCGGATTTTCCGTCAGAAAAATCTTGGATGGTTTTTCAGACGGAATTCCGCTCAAGCTTAGCTTGCATACACACGGTCACACAAAAGGTCACTGAACTTTCGACCGTCAAGAACGCGTTGTAGTACAACACTACGACGCCCGAGAAAATTAAGTTTAATGCTTCCGAGCATGCGTAGGAATTTTGCGTGTCGGAATTGCTACAGACAATCGGAATTTCTGATCTGTACTTTTTCCGACCGAAAAATTGAGAACATGCTCTCAATCTTTTCCTGGCTGGAATTCGGCCAGCAAAAGTCAGATGGAGCATACACACGGTCGCATTTTCCGACTATATGCTCTCATCTGTCTTTTGCTGGCCAAATTTCCGATCGTGTGTACGTGGCATTTGTCTTGTTTTTTCTTTGTGGTGTCCTGTCTTTTCAGCACCCTAATTTTTTTTTCTGAAATCCCATTAAAAATAACCACACAAACACACATGTGTAAACAAAAAAGTGGAGCTTTGTTGCATCAACTCCATGTTCTCAAAACTTACAAACAAGAAGGCATTCCAGGAGAGTGGGCCAAAATAACTGTTGTTGGGTAATAGTGGGTATGTAGAAAAGATACCCAAAAATGTTAGAGTGGTGCAAAAAAAAATAGCGACAGGGAGTTGTGAATGATGTTGGAAAGGATTAAGGTGTAACAATATTGCTTTTGGATATATGTGAGTGAACTTCATCTTTCTGATTGTATAATCTTTATTTTGTCTAACTTGTCTAACAATTGAACACACAATAAACATTTTTGACAAGGAAAGGATTAAGGTGGTGGAAAGGTGTAATTACTGTAGGAGGGGTGTGTGGTGGGAAAGTGGCGTGCGTAGCGTTGTTGGTTGTTGGTTTGGATGATATAGGAAGTGGTGAGGGTAGTGGATAGAGGGAGATGGATAGGTAGATAAGGTGGGGGAGAGAAAGAGTGCTGGTCTTTTGGGAGGAAAGAAAAGGTGTGCTAAAGAGGGGTTGGGTGTGAGGCATATGCACCTGAAGATGGTGATTATGCAGAGTTGAATTGAATGGAAATAGTGGAAGGTGTAGATAGAGGCGGAGGAATGAAAAGGCAATATTGCATTATACAGCCTGCATGTCCACCTAGTATTCTTTCTGCATCTTTTAAAGAAGGTCCACTAAGATATGAAGAATTGCTCATTACAATGTTGGCTTGCGGTCACTCAGACATTGATTACATGATATCCAGGACGTGGTTTATTTTGGCTGGTTGCTCTCCCTCTTATGGGACGTCTCACTGCCCTGGGACATACAGGGGCAGGGCTTTGGAATGTTGCTCCACTGGGATTCTGGCTCTTGTTGGCCTTCCGCCATGTTGTCGCCCACTTCCTCTGCTGGTTCCCAGCTGCAAAAACAAATAATGCATTTGAACATCCACATATTCCTGATATGTGCCTGCTGTACCATGTACTTGTATGAGATATTATCCTGTTTTCTTTGTATTGCTTCCTTTGTGTGAGATCCCTAGTGATCCTGCCAGTCCATCTTTGCTGTACTATATAGCCAGCAGGTGCTAGCTACAGCCCCTGAAAACCACACCCAATTTTTGTTGCACGCGCCACACCTTTTTCTCTGGCATTAGAGTCCAAATTATGATCTTGCAACCAGTGGGCCTCTTTCATAAACCACACCTGGTTGCGTCATAAAGATGGCTGCTGTGTGGCAGCCATCTTTAAACCTGGAAGTGCCCAGCAGCTTCTACAGAAAGAAGCCAGGAACTTCCACGCATGCCATTCTGTGGCCTACGGTGGATATTTAAATGCCCCCTCTATGCAGCTGAGCTCTACGGGTTTCTCCTTTACAACACGGTCCACAGTGTTCCCTTTTACATCAGGGTCCGCAGAGTTCCCCCTTGCACTGCAGGGGGAACTCTGTATTGGGCTATATTAATCTGGCCTTCGTGTAAATGGAGAAATATTTGTTTTGCCTGTTGTTTTACCTTAAACACATTGCTAATAGCACTAGATAAATGTATGTAGCTTAAATATTGATGTTTTGCACTTAAAATGGTAATTTTTATGTAATTTTTTTGAAATTTCGTAAAATATTTGGCACTGTCAAAAAAAATGTATGTATTGTTTCAGTGATAAATTGGTGTTGTCAGTAAATTCTGGGTGTCATGTCAGTAAATTTTCACTTCAGGAGATTGGCAACACTGGTGTACTGTGGAAAAAGTAAACCTTTGGACAAGAAGCTGGGATTGCCTTTTAGCAGAAATTACTTCCAGTAGGTGTTTTGTATAACTAACAATCAGTCTCTAACAATGATTTTGTGAAATGTGAAATTATTCATCATAGCAAAATTCCTTCATTTGCACAATGTTTGTAGGTTCCCTTGTATGAACTATCCATTTCAAACCCCAAAGCATTTCAATGAGATTCAAATTAGGACTTTCAGTAGGTCAGTTCATAACCCTCTATTTCTTCTTGCTGAGACATTCCTTGATAGATATGCCAGTGTTCTTCAAATCATTATTATGTTGAGAGATCTAGTTGCAGTTCAACTTTAACTTCAGGGCAGAGACTCCCATTCTCATGAATTTCTTCCTGCCCATGCTATAGCCGAAAGATGGCTACAGCGCGGGCCTTAATTGCTGGGATGGCATCAATAGATGTCCACCCGAGCGTGCGCTGTGGCCGTGCGCTCTGTGATTGCAGAGTCTATGAGACTTACCACGTGATCAGCTGTCAGTCAGCTGTTAGCGTGAGGGGGAAAAAAAGATGCAGGATGCATGCATTGCATGAATCTATCCATGGCCACCGCTGCCACCCCCTATTCAGGCGCCCGGCCCCTTTTTGGGCGCTAGGCTCCTGATTTACAGTGGGGGGTGTTTTTGAAGCAACTGATTAGAGCCACAGGCTCTAATAGGCGTCAAAAAAGGTGACCTGCGAGCGTCATGCTTGGCGGTGGTTCACCCAGGTGTTTTAGAACAGCAAATTAATATTCTCTTTCCTAACACTGAACCGCCTCCCCGCCAATCAGGTGCGTGTTATCCGTCACCTGAGGCATCATATAACATTGCCTGTCATTTCAGCCAATCAGGAGAAGAGGACAGGAGGAGAGGATGGGAGAAGACGCATGGAGGACACCGCTCACCATCACCCGCCGTGCCCCATCGAGACAGGGTAAGTGCCGGGCAGATTGCGAGCAGGTGGAGGGGTCACAGTGGCGGCATTTGATGGCATAGTGGCAGCATTCAATGGGCACAGTGACAGAATTTGATGGGCACAGTGGCAGCAGTGGCAGCATTTGATGGCACAGTGGCTGCATTTGATGGCACAGTGGCAGCATTTTATGGACACAGTGGCAGCATTTAATGGGCACAATGGCTGCAATTGATGGGCATAGTGGCTGCATTTGATGGGCACAGTGGCTGCATTTGATGGCACAGTGGCTGTAATTGATGGGCACAGTGGCTGCGTTTGATGGTTTCTTTTTCAGCATTTTTCAGTTTGTTGGCACCCCCCCAAAAGTTTTGAGCACCAGCCGCCACTGGTCGAATATGGAAACAAGTGATAGTCCTCATAGTCCTGATAGGCATCCTATAACAGCACCTGTCGTTTTAAAGCCAATCAGGAGAAGAGGACAGGAGGAGAGGATGGGAGGAGACGCATGGAGGACACCCGCTGCGCCCCACCGAGACAGGGTAAGTGCCGGGCAGATGGCGAGCAGGCGGGGGAGTCACAGTGGCAGCATTTGATGGCACAGTGGCAGCATTCGATGGGCACAGTCGCAGAGTTTGATGGGCACGGTGGCAGAATTTGTAAAATATTGTATCCATGGATTCCAAACTCTTTTGAAGCGCTTGGAGGTATCTCTTGGGCTGCTAACTAACTTTTCATTGGTCATGATCCAGGTAAGCTTACGCCTCATCACTGCCAAGTCAACTGAGTTTTTTTTCCAAGCAGTTGCAATGGCTATTTGGCTGCAAGGAACAGAAAGTAAATCAAGGTTTAAGTGTGTTTGGGCACCTCCGCTACAGTTTCATTAAGTAAGGCTACTTTGGGATCCTTTATAATTAGTGATGGACGAACATCTGATGGGACGGTTCGCGAACGCGATCGCGCGAACGTGCCCAAATGTTCGCGAACCGCAGGTTCACAGCGGGCCCCATTCATTTTATTGGCAGGCGAACATTGAAAACCTCCAGGTCATATTTGCAGCCATAAAATACTTACTAGCTGTGCACACATAGTCCCACAACATGGACACTGACGTACCAGAAGTAGTAAGTGAATCTGGGATCGACAACGACAAGCATTATTTTTTTATCTGTGAAATTTTGTCAATTCAGGAGCGCATGAAGGCCATGGAGGAGAGGCAAGGTCAGGCCAGGCTATGAAGGGGGTGCAGGAGATAATCAGTGCCACAGTCAGGGCAGCGCAGTCCTCTGCCAGTGTCCCAGTGTGCCAACCTGTGCTTGAGCCCCTGACCCCTCCCTCTGCCCGGCCCTTACCCCCACCTATGCAGGGCTCCACTGCGGTGGTCTGGAGGTGCCAGTCCAGTGCTGATTCTCAGCCATGGTGCTGGCACTGCCTGCTGATTGGCTTCTCCGCTGCTATCTCCCTCACTGACACCAGCATCGAGATAGAACACTGACACCAGCACCGAGATAGAACACTGACCCCAGCACCGCGATAGAACACTGACACCAGCACCGCAATAGAGAGCACTGACACCAGCACCGAGAGAAAGAACACTGACACCAGCACCGAGATAGAGAGCACTGACACCAGCACCGAGATAGAGAGCACTGACACCAGCACCGAGATAGAGAGCACTGACACCAGCACCTAGATAGAGAGCACTGACACCAGCACCGAGATAGATGCTGGATACGGATGACACCTGTCGATGGGATTGGAAATTCGCTGTTGGATTGGTACCCGCAACTCTTTCTCTGGGAGTGGAAATTCCTCTGCCAGCGTACGCAAAAGCAGAATGCAGCATTTCTCTAAGCAAGGCCTGAAAGTGCTCCATTCTGACAGCCCTCTGTAAAGGTGGTAACATTTCTGCCATTTTTTGTTTGTGCCGGGGGTCTAAGTACGTTGCCACCCAGTACTGGTCCTTGCCCTTTATGCTTTTTATACGGGGGTCCCTGTTAAAACACTGGAGCATGAAGGCCCCCATTTGCACTAAACTGGAAGCGGTGTGGTGGCCTGGCTCCTGCTCATCATCCAGGATAATGTTGTCCTCCTCGTTCTCCTCCTCCCATCCACGGACAACAACAGCGATCCCAGAAAGGTTTAAAGCATGCTCTTCTTGCTCCTCCTCATCCGCCCGGCACCATCCTCCTCTGACTCCTCTTCAGACTCCTGTTGTTGACTTGTCTCAGATAGAGTAGCCCCCCCTGGGAATTCATCCAGCATTGTGACTTCCTCATCATCCTGCTCCTGTTCCTCAACGGCTTGATCAATGACACGACGCAATGCACGCTCCATAAAGAAGGCGCATGAGCAGCCACTGGCGCAGTGAAAAAAAAACAAGCTCCCCAGAACCTGTTCTGCTGCAGAGTTCGTACAGGTAGTCGTTAACTGCACGTTTCTGCTGGAGCAGCCTATCAAGCATATACAAGGTTGAGTTCCATCGTGTCGGGCAATCACAAATAAGACGTCTGACCGGCAGATTGTGTCGTCACTGAATGTCAGCAAGGTGAGCCATGGCCGTGTAAGATCTTCTGAAATGGGCCGAGATTTTCCTTGCCTGCCGCAAGATGTCCTGGACCCCAGGGTATTTGACAACTAATCGCTGCACGACCAAGTTTAAGACGTGTGTGATGCATGGCACATGTGTAATTTTGCCCTGTTTCAACGCGCTCAGCAGGTTGGTACCGTTGTTGCACACCACTTTACCAACTGTCAAATTGAGCGGTGTTAGCCACTGATCTGCCTGTGAACGCAAATCTGAAAGGAATGCAAGGCCAGTGTGGCTCTTGGCTTCCAGGCACAACAGACGCAGCACAGCATGGCAACATCTCACCTGGCATGTCGAATAGGTTCTGGGGATCTTGGGCGGTGCAGCGGAAAAGGAGGAGTCAGCCGAGGAGGAGAGGGAGGATGAAGGAGGAGAAGAAGAGGCAGGCCTGCATGCAACCCGTGGCGGTATAACCAAATCTACACAGGTGCCACGGGTTACATGCTTGACGGCCGTCAGAAGGTTCACCCAGTGGGCAGTAAAAGTTATATACCTTCCCTGCCCGTGTTTGCTAGACCACGTGTCTGTGGTCAGATGTATCTTGGCACCGACACTGTGTGCCAGAGATACATTCACTTGCCGCTGAACATGGCCATATAGCTCTGGGATGCCCTTCTGTGAGAAATACTTCCTTCCTGGGACCTTCCATTGTGGTGTTCCAATGGCCACAAATTTTCAAAAGGCCTCCGAGCCCACCAGTTTATATAGCAGTAGTTGGCGGGCTATCAGTTCTGACAAGCCAATGGTCAACTGTTGGGCAAGAGGGTTATCCGGCGTCCCCTTTTTTTTACGCTCGAACATTTGGCCCACGGAAGCCTGCCTTTTTCCAGAAAAACGTGAGGATGGCATGATGGAAAGTGGAGTGGAGGACAATTCTGAGGAGAGAGGAGAAGGAGAAGTAGAAGAGGCTGGACAGTGAGAGCCTGGAGTGTGGCTTTGTGGGTTCTGACGGCGTTGCTCCCACTGGGCTCGGTGATGGCAGTTCATGTGCCTTCTTAAGGCGGTCGTCCCTAGGTGAGTTTTGGGCTTACCGCGACTTATGCGTTGACTGCAAAGGCTGCAGATGGCAACACTATTGTCAGCAGCGGACACGTTAAAAAAAGCCCACACTGCGGAGCCATGTCCTGGCGTCCTGGGAGAGCCAGCTGTGACCGTACATGGTTGATGGCTCGCTCCTGATACATTAGCAGTCTGGTTCTGTCCCTCCTGTGCAATGTAAGTTCCGCCTGCTTCTCTTCCCTATCTGCTGGTCCATCTCTCCCTCTGAACTGCCCTCCTCTTCCTCTCTTGTGGGCACCTACGGGACGTCCCTAGACACGTCATCATCGACGTCACCTTCCCCACCACTATAATTAGAGATCTCGGAGTAGGCTGCAACAGTGGGGACCAACCTCCTTGGGCTGATCTGGGTACTGTCGTCAGACTGCTGAGTGGCGGTTGTTGCAAGAATGGCTGCGCATCGGAAATGTCTTGTGATGGATTGGAAAATAATTCCTGTGACTCAAGCAGAGGGTATATGGTGGTGGTGGTGTTGGTGGTAGTGTCTTTGGGGGTGCACACAGCAGAGAGTGAAGAGGGTGCAGATAGAGAGGATGAGGAGGGGGCAGAAGAGTAAGCCTGAGTGAGCCACTCAACCAAGTCTGGTGCGTCCTTTGACGTAATCGAACGCACCTTCTGTAACTTCCCACTTTGGCTCAAGCCTGGTGCTCCTGCCCTACCCTTACCACCCCTGCGGAAGGGCCCGCCTCTTCCTTTGCCTGTCATTTTTTAAATGACCCTGTGACAAAAGTCTCTAGAGAAGTGCAGTATATGTGGAAGAAGGTATATAACACCCCGCTTCAATCTGTCGTTTTGGGGGGCCACTGGTATATCACACCAGTTATAATACTTTTTTCTAATTGCGTTTGTCACTCTTTGTAGTATCGCTGCAGAACCGCTCAGCAGTCACAATGCTGCACAGTAGAAATGCACTATACCAGGGATCCTCAAACTACGGCCCTCCAGCTGTTGCGGAACTACACATCCCATGAGGCATTGTAAAACTATGACATTCACAGACATGGCTAGGCATTATGGGAATTGTAGTTCCTGAACAACTGGAGGGCCATAGTTTGAAGACCCCTGCACTATACTATGCTTTCTATATTTGAAAGTATTTTATACGTGTATTACACCCCTATATACTGCACACCAAATAGTACACCTTTACCAGTCCTTAAAAGGACTTTTGTGGACCTATATTCGTTAGCGATTTGTGTTGCTACAATCTGTCCCTGCGCCACACAGCAACCTCTCCCTACACTGACAAAAGAGCTGCAGAACCGCTCAGCAGTCACAATGCTGCACAGTAGAAATGCACTATACTATGCTTTATATATTTTAAAGTATTTTATACATGTATTACACCCCTATATACTGCACACCAAATAGTACACCTATACCAGTCCTTAAAAAAACTTTTGTGGACCTATATTCGTTAGCGATTTGTGACGCTACAATCTGTCCCTGCGACACACAGCAACCTCTCCCTACACTGACAAAAGAGCTGCAGAACTGCTCAGCAGTCACAATGCTGCACAGTAGAAATGCACTATAATATGCTTTCTATATTTGAAAGTATATTATAAGTGTATTACACCCCTATATATTGTACACCTATACCAGCCCTTTTGTGGACCTAATAGCTAGTGATTACAGACTGTCCCTGCTCGACACAGCAACCTCTCTCCCTACACGGACAAAAGACAGCTGCAGAATCGATCAGCACTGCAGTCACAATAGAAATGAACTATAATATGCTTTCTATATTTGAAAGTATATTATAAGTGTATTACACCCCTATATACTGTACACATATACCAGTCCTTAAAATAACTTTTGTGGACCTAATAGCTAGTGATTACAAACTGACCCTGCTCCAAACAGCAACCTCTCTCCCTACACTGACAAAAGACAGAATGTAAAAGTGCAGCCAGATCAGGTCTATTTATAAGGTAGGGGGTATGTCCATGTGCTGAAATGTCTCAATTGGCTGTCCTGTACCCCATGATGGATGTGTCATGGGTCAAAGTTCTTCACAATGTAAAAGAATATGGCCGCCGCAAACAGCGCCATATGTCCGCCGGTTTGACGAATCGCGAACGAGCAAAGTTCGCCTCAAACCGACCACCGGGGGAACCGCAAGGCCATCTCTATTTATAATGTTTACTATTGTAACCGTGTATATAAGGGCATGAATTTGTATCCAGAAGCACTTGATTTACTACACGACCATCACGTGTGAAACATAGAACCCACTTGCACTTTCAATCATTTTGAATATAGGAATGAACACACCATGTAAATTTTATGAGTTATGTGTTCAAAGTATACAAGCTTTATCTGTAGGACCTGTTTGAAAGAAAATCTAATGTTTCCCACTTCATTTTCACATAACTGTATGTTTGGAATCTTCTTCTCTGAAGAGATATACTCATTATGGAAAGGCATAAAGAGTTATATTAATTGCTGTATCTATTAAGCATAAACATGGCAAATGTTCTAATTATACAACTATTTAAAGTGATCTCTGCTCCCAGTTTGAACTTCGATGGTAACCTGAGCTGTAAATAAAAGCTACAGGACATAATCTACATACAGAAATCTATAGTGATCCTTTTCTACCCTTTAGCAACACATTTTTTTACAAACCAAATTGCTATGGTTTTTGGTATGTGGTATTACACTGTGGACCCAACAAAACAAGACCAATTGAGGCTGTTTTGGGTAGGGGGTACTTGTCTATCTATATATAACTGTATGGTGCACTATTTCTATTTGTTCATTATACCTGATCTAATGTATTTGTGAAAAATATGTCAAAAGATATATTGGTTTCAAACCGTTATCATTTGACAAACATGGTTATGATCTATACCAGTGTTTCTCCACTCCAGTCCTCCAAGGCGCCCCAACAGGTCATGTTTTCAGGCTGTCCATTATTTTTCATATGTGATTTGATCAGTTTTTCACTGCCTTAGTAATTACCACTGCTGTTTTACCTGAGGGAAATCCTGAAAACATGATCTGTTTGGACACCTTGAGGACTGGCATTGAGAAACACTGATCTATACTATATATAAAGTGCTGTGTGCAAATATCAAAAAGCGTTTGTATGCTGTGATACATTTGCAATTACTGTATTTATCGGCGTATAACGCACACTTTTTTTCGCTTAAAATCAGGGAAAAATCGTGGGTGCGTGTTATACACCGATTCCCGCCGATCCCCCGCTGATTGTTATGAAACGAGCCCACCTCCACTGATTGTCAGCGGCGCTCGCTCCTCTCGCATACAGAAAGCCGAGAGTACTTCGGGTATTCTCGGCTCCTCTCGCAGTCCCGCCCCACCTCCACTGATTGCGAGAGGAGCGAGCGCCGCTGACATACAGAAAGCTGAGAGTACTTCGGCTATTCTCAGCTCCTCTTGCAGTCCCGAGAGAGGAGCCGAGACTAGCCGAAGTACTCTCGGCTTTCTGTATGTCAGCGGCGCTCGCTCCTCTCGCAATCAGTGAAGGTCTGTATCTCGGCTCCGCTCGCTCCTCTCCGCTCACAGTCAGCGGAAATCGGCGCCAAATTTAAATCAGGGAAATGCTGCAACGGCACTGGGCAAGGCTGAAAAGGCACTGAGCAAGGCTGCAAATGCACTAAATAAATCCAAAGTGCTTGTGCATCACCACCGTGCTGCAAAAAAAAGGTTGGCCTCTTACCAGACAAATTGATCCCACTAATGGGATATACAGGATCACATATAAGGATTGGTTGTCAGCTGGCCCCAGAAGATTAGGATAGAGCTAAGCTCACGTCTCTTACAGCGTGTTATAATGAAAGCAATGGAGAGTGCATTAACGTATGAAATTTATAAAAAAATAAGGCTCTTACAACATAGTTGCTTGTATGCGGCAGATAAACATCAATAGTGCATGGCCGCCTGCAGAACGGTCCGTGCATGTTGATGTCACACTGGCTCCTACTCAACACGTTTCCTCTCAGAAGGCATCGACTGGGAATGGAGGCTAGCGCACAATGTCATCATTCAAATTCAAACCTACATTCCTAATGGAACGTTAATAATATAAAAATATTGATTTTCTTTAAAATTGTATGAAACAAAAATGTAATTAATATGTAAAATATGAAATAAAACAATTGAAAAGAAAAAAGAAAAGAAGAAAAAAATGTAAAAGTAAAAAATGATATAACCTAATCCTTTTGCCTATAAATATATATATATATATATATATATATATATATATATATATATATATATATATATATATATATATCCCCATTAAATCATTCTCTGCAGCTATACCTTTTGTACCACCACCCCCTCCCTTTAGAATGTAAGCTCTATGAGCAGGGCCCTCATGTACCTTTTGTATTGAACTGTACTGTAATAGTGTTGCCCCCCCCCCCCCTATACATTGAAAAGTGCTGCATAAACTGTTGGCGCTATATAAATCGTGTATAAAAATATATATATATATATATATATATATATATATATATATATATATATATATATTGTATAACAGATTGCAATAATGTTCATTATACCATGGGTTCCTTGTGTGCCTGCCGTTCCACTCTCAAATTTACTTACAAGTGATATATAAATCAATATTCATGAAATTATAGATGTTTAAACAATAACCACACTGGTTACTGTATATACTTAGACATCATTGAACAAAGCATCTTTATATATTTTCTACCCTAATTAATGTATTACCAAAACAATGATAGTATTCTTTGCTGCTTCCTGTTCATCTTTCCTCATTATTGTCTATCACTTTAAATGGCAAGAACTGTATGGGATTACTAGTTATTGTGACTACCTTGATGGACCCTCCACTTCTTATTCTAAATGATATGGCTAACATCCAGCCTTAATATAATATATATCAGTTTTATTAAGATTATGATTTACATCTCAAAAATCTGTGAACTACACAACTTCCAGATGGATCAATAGCTAGATATTTATTACATCCAATTTTAACGTTAAGAAGGGATAACCCAATGGCGGACATTAACATCCTCAACAGTTGTTAATGAAGTAGTTGATGCCCCACTCAACATTAAGGCCCCAGGGACGATAACATTTTAAATCAAAGATTCAGAAACCATGAAATCAGACCGAGACAGAAGTACAGTTAAATCACACTTGTTTAATAATAAAAGTAAATAGAACAAATGTAGTCAAAACATAGCCAGAGTTCAGGAACCGGAACGGATAGTCAGACAAGACAAAGGTCAGGGAGCCAGAGATGGGCGTAGTAAAACAGCAAGCAGGATCTGGAGCCATGAGGGATGACAGCCAAGCAAGTCTTTAAACAGGAATACAGGAGATCGTCTCTGTGATGTTGACTAAGGCGAAGGCAGAGATCCTCTGGGCTGGGCGGCTTAATTAGGCAGGACTGACTAGCAGTATATCATCAACAGCTGGGTACCTATGGAGAGATAGGAGCTGGCAATTAGCCGATAGCTGAGCGGCCAGCTCAGAGAAGGAAGAGCTGAGCCCAGCCCTGACAGTACCCCCCTCCTCAACGACCCCTCCTCCTCGGAGGACCACGAGGCTTGAGGGGAATACATCTATGGAAATCACGGAGGAGGACAGGGGCATGTACGTCCAAGGATGAGACCCAAGAGCGTTCCTCTGGACTGTACCCCTTCCAATGCACCAGGTATTGTATGCGCCCACGGAACCTACGGGAGTCAACAATGGACTGTACTTCATACTCCTCATGGTTCTCAACCTGTACAGGGTGAGGACGTGGCACCGAGGTGGTAAAGCGGTTGCAGACCAAAGGTTTTGATAAGGAGACATGAACTACATTAGAAATACGCATGTTAGAAGGAAGGTCTAATGCGTAAGCCACTGGGTTAATCCTGTGAAGAATATGGAAAGGCCCAATAAACCGAGGTGCAAACTTCAGTGAGGGAACACGAAGTCAAGGGTTGCGAGATGACAGCCAGACCCTGTCCCCAACCTGGTAGGAAGGCGCGGGCATGCATCTGCGGTCAGCATGGAGTCTGTACCTATCATTAGCATGTCACAAAGCCTCCTGGACTTTGCCCAAGTAGAACGAAGACCACAGAGATGCTCCTCTAATGCAGGAATACTCTGAACAAATGAGTCAGGCAACATGAAAGGTTGAAAACCATAGTTCGCCATAAACGGGGAAGCAGAATTCAAGGCACTATTGTGAGCAAACTCTGCCCACGGTAATAGGTATGACCAGTTGTTATGATGGTCAGAAATATAGCAATGTATGAATTGCTTAAATGACTGATTGGCTCGTTCTGCGGCCCCATTAGACTGTGGGTGATATGCAGAGGAAAAAGCAAGCTGAATTCCCAACTGTGCACAAAAGGCTTGCCAGAACCGTGACACAAACTCACTACCCCCGTCCGAGACAATCACCTTGGGTAGCCCATGTAAGCGAAAGATCTCCCGAGCAAAAATGAAAGCCAGTTCCTTAGAAGTGGGAAACTTCTTAAGTGGAATACAATGAGACATTTTTGAGAACCGTTCAACCACTATAAGGATAACTGTGTTGCCCTGGGAGTTGGGTAACTCCACAATGAAGTCCATAGACAGGTGGGTCCAGGGCCTCTCTCCATTGGGTATGGGTTGTAGGAGGCCCACTGGAAGATGTCGTGGAGTCTTACTCTGAGCAGCAAGAATTTTTTCACCCAAAGGAGAAGTGAGACTGGTGCGAACCATAGCCAGAATACGATCAGGAGGAATCACAGGGCCGGAACCGATTCCGACTTGGAAGTGGAGGATTATTGTCGTGACAAGGCGTCAGCCCTTACATTCCTAGTACCGGGTAAGAATGAGACAATTAAATTGAAACTTGACAAGAAAAGTGCCCATCGCGCCCTTCTGGGAGAGAGGCGTTTAGCCTCAGACAAGAATGTGAGATTCTTATGGTCAGTAAGAATGTGAACCAGCACAGTGGTACCATCGAGGAGATGTCTCCATTCTTTCAGGGCTAAAATGATCGCCAACAGCTCTCTGTCACCAATCTTATAATTGCACTCCGCAGGTGACCATTACTTGGAAAAGTAGCCACAAGGATGCAAAGCGCTCTCAGAGGTTGGACGTTGAGACAGAAGGGCACCAACTCCAGTCTCAGAAGCATCAACCTCAAGGATAAAAGGTAACGTAGGATCAGGATGTGCCAACACAGGAGCAGAAACAAAGGCAGCCTTGAGACTCTCAAAGGCCTCGATGGACTTCGGAGACCAATTCTGTGGATTACTGTCCTTTCTGGTCATATCAGTCAGGGGCTTGACCAGAGATGAGAAGTTATGAATAAACTTCTGATAATAGTTGGCAAAGCCCAGAAAATGCTGCAGAGGACGTAAACCCACAGTTCGGGGCCACTGTAGGACTGAAGAAAGTTTCTCTGGGTCCATCGAATAACCAGTAATGGAAATGACATAGCCCAGGATTTTAACCTGTTCACAATGGAACTCGCACTTCTCCAATTTACAATAGAGATTGTTCTCTCTTAGTTTCTGAAGCACACGACAGACATCTGCGTGGTGGTTCTCCAGACTTGGAAAATATGAGGATATCATTGAGATAAACCACCACACACAACTGCAACAAATCTCGGAGGACATCGTTAATTAATTCCTGGAAAACTGCCGGGGCGTTACAAAGGCCAAAAGACATTACAAGGTACTCATAATGGCCTGTTCTGGTATTAAACACAGTTTTCCACTCGTCGCCCTCCTTAATCCTCACGAGATTGTATGCCCCTCTCAAAACAAGCTTTGTGAAAACCGTTGCTCCCTTGAGACGGTCAAATAACTCCGTAATCAACTGAATCGGGTAGGCATTCTTAATCGTGAAAGACTGAGACCCCTATAATCAATTCAGGGTTTCAGTTCACCACTCTTATTCTTGCACCAGCAGGGGACAAGGATGTGCGTCTGCAACATACTCCTCCATGACCTTATCCTCCAAAACCGACAAAGGGTAAACCCGGCCATGAGGGGGTATGGCACCAGGTTGAAGGTCAATTGCGCAATCATTTGGCCGGTGTGGAGGCAAACTTCCAGCTTGACCTTTGTCAAAGACATCGCTAAAATCACGGTACTCCTCTGGCAGGGAGGAGAGTGAAGAGGTGCACAGGACCTTGGCTAACTTCTGGAAGCATGTCTTACTGCATTGTGGAGACCAGGAGAAAACCTCAGCACGGAGCCAATCAAAAGAGGGGTTGTACCTCTGTAACCAAGGATAACCAATAACCAATGGAAACTTAGGTGAGGAAATAACTTTGAATTGTATTATCTCATGGTGAAGATCCCCTACAGCCATGGACAATGGAACCGTCTAATGAGTCACATGGGCAAGCTGTAGGGGTCTCCCGTCAAGAGTAGGGATGAGCCGAACACACCCCCCTGTTCGGTTCGCACCAGAACCTGCAAACAGACCTAAAGCTCGTGTGAACTTTAGAACCCTATTAAAGTCTATGGGACTCGAACGTTCAAAATCAAAAGTGTTAATTTTAAAGGCTTATATGCAAGTTATTGTCATAAAAAGTGTTTGGGGACCTGGGTCCTGCCCCAGGGCTCATGTATCAATGCAATTTATTTTTTTTAAAAACGTTCGTTTTTGCAGGAGCAGTGATTTTAATAATGCTTAATGTGAAACAATAAAAGTGTAATATTCCTTTACATTTCGTACCTGGGGGGTGTCTATAGTATGCCTGTGAAGTAGCGCATGTTTCCCGTGCTTAGAACTGTCCCTGCACAAAGTGTCATTTTTGCAGGGAAAAAAGCTATTTAAAATCACTCGCGGCTAATGAATTGCCGGATCCCGTAACACAGAGAACAGTCATTCATTGAAAGTCATTGATAAAAAAAAAGTCATTGATAAAAAAAAATTAAAAAAAGCGTGGGGGTTCCCCCAAATTCAATTACCAGGCCCTTCAGGTCTGCTATGGATATTAAGGGGAACCCTGCTTCAAATTTTAAAAAAATTACGAATATTCATCCCAGACCCTTCAGGGTCCCCATTTCTTCTTCCATCTTCTTCCATCTTCTTCCATCTTCTTGGAAGAAGATGAAGAAACCGAAGAAAGAAGGAAGAAGGAAGACCAGAAGAAAGAAGATGAAAGAAGATTTTAATAAAGGAATTGTCAAAGACCGTCTCCTGTCATTTTTAACATTTTTGTCACTTTTTTGGTGAAATAGTAGGGGTACCCTTACCATTTCACACAGGGGGGGGGGGCGGGATCTGGGGGTCCCCTTGTTAAAGGGGGCTTACAGATTCTGATAAGCCCCCCGCCCGCAGACCCCCACAACCAATGGCCAGGGTTGTGGGGCCAAGGCCCTTGTCCCCATCGACATGGGGACATGATGCTTTGAGGGGTCACAGACCCCCAAAGCACCCTCCCAATGTTGAGGGCATGTTCTGGTACGGTTCAGGAGGGGGGGGGGGGGGGCGCTCTCGTCCCCCCTCTTTTCCTTCGGCCTGCCAGGTTGCGTGCTCGGATAAGGGTCTGGTATGGATTTTGAGGGGGACCCCATGCCATTTTTTTTTTGGCCGGGGTTCCCCTTAAAATCCATCCCAGACCTACAGGGGGTCTGGTATGGATATTTAGGGGGAACCCCATGTCATTTTTTTTTAAACTTGAAGCGGGATCCCCCTTAATATCCAAAGCAGACCTGAAGGGCCTGGTAATTGAATTTGGGGGAACCCCCACGCTTTTTTTTTTTTATCAATGACTTTTTTTTTATCAATGACTTTCAATGAATGACTGTTCTCTGTGTTACGGGAGCCGGCAATTCATTAGCCGCGAGTGATTTTAAATAGCTTTTTTTCCTGCAAAAATGACACTTTGTGCAGGGACAGTTCTAAGTACAGGAAACATGTGCCCCTTCACAGGCATACTATAGACACCCCCCAGGTACGAAATTTAAAGGAATATTACACTTTTATTGTTTCACTTTAAGCATTATTAAAATCACTGCTCTTGAAAAAACTGACGTTTTTTTAAAAAAATTGTATTGATACATGTCCCCTGGGGCAGGACCCAGGTCCCCAAACACTTTTTATGACAATAACTTGCATATAGGCTTTTAAAATTAGCACTTGAGATTTCTCCCATAGACTTCTACAGGGTGCTCGCGGCTTTTCGAATTTGCCGCGAACACCCCAAATTGTTCGCTGAATAGGCGAACAGGCAATGTTCGAGTTGAACATGAGTTCGACTCGAACTCGAAGCTCATCCCTAGTCAAGAGCCTCAATGGCAAGTGGAGTGTCACGCAGCTGCAGCGGACTCGAGTGCTTCGATGCAAACATAGCATCAACGAACAAGGCTGCAGCCCCAGAGTCAATTAGAGCCTGTATCTCGACGGACGACTCAGCCCAAGAAAGGATGACCAAAACCAGGGGATTATCCTTCTGGATAACTGGGGACGAAACAACGCCACCTAAGGTCTGTGCGTGACAGGACCGCAAGGTTCAGACGTTCCCTGGTAGGAATGAGCCGAACACCCCCAGGTTCGGTTCGCACCAGAACCTGCAAACGGACCGAAAGTTTGCGCAAACTTTAGAACCCCATTAAAGTCTATGGGACTCGAACGTTCAAAATCAAAAGTGCTAATTTTAAAGGCTAACATGCAAGTTATTGTCCTAAAAAGGGTTTGGGGACCCGGGTCCTGCCCCAGGGGACATGTATCAATGCAAAAAAAAGAAAACAAATTGCTGTGATTTTAATGACGCTAAAAGTGAAAAAAAATTATTTTCTAACGGAAAAAACGTAATTTAAAACTGCTTGCGGTTTTAACCACGTTCAGACCGGACCATTTTGCTGGCTTAAGACCAGAGCACTTTTTCCGATTCGGCACTGTGTCGCTTTAACTGACAATTGCGCGGTCGTGCGGCATGGCTCCCAAACAAAATTGACATTATTTTTTTCCCCACAAATAGAGCTTTCTTTTGGTTTGATCACCTCCGCGGTTGTTATTTTTTGCGCTATAAACAAAAAAATAAGCGACAATTTGGAAAAAAATTCATTATTTTTTACTTTTTGCTATAATAAATATCCCCCAAAAATATATAAAAAAATTTTTTTTTCCTCAGTTTAGGCCGATACGTATTCTTCTACATATTTTAGTAAAAAAATCGCAATAAGCGATTATTGATTGGTTTGCGCAAAAGTTATAGCGTTTACAAAAAAGGGGATAGTTTTATAGCATTTTTATTAATATATTTTTTTCTAGTAATGGCGGTGATCAGCGATTATTATTGTGACTGCGACATTATGGCGGACACATCAGACATTTTTGACACATTTTTGGGACCATTGTAATTTATACAGCAATCAGTGCTATACAAATGCACCGATTCCTGTGTATATGACACTGGCAGTGAAGGGGTTAACCAGGGGGTGGCAGTGTAGGAGTTAAGTGTGTCCTAGGGGCGTGTTACTAACTGTGGGGGGCGTGGCTGTGTGTTACTGATCACTGATCTCTGCTCCAATCACAGGGAGCAGAGATCAGTGTCACTTGTTGCTATGGAGAACGGAGAGATGCTGTTTACTTCCGCATCTCCCCGTTCGTCATCCCGGTGAGACGATCGCGGGTATCCCAGCGGCGATCAAGTGCGCGGGACCCGCGACCTGACTCACGGGGGTCCCGACCGGCGCGCGCACGCAATGGCACGGCGGCATATTCAAAGGGACGTGCCTGTACACCCTTGTGCCTGTCCATGCCATTCTGCCGACGTACATCTGTGTGCGCCGGTCGGGAAGTGGTTAATGTAATGTCTGGATGAAAATCATTGAGAAAAATGGCATGGGTACCCCCCAGCCCATTACCAGGCCCTTTAGGTCTTGTATAGATATTAAGGGGAACCCCCGCACCCAAATTAAAAAAGGAAAGGCGTGGGGCCCCCAGGCCCTATATACTCTGAACAGCAGTATACAGGCGGTGCAAACAAGACAGGGAATGTAGGTTTGTTCTTAAGTAGAATCTGTTTGTAATTTTGAACTGGTACATTTTTAAAGTGTAGCTCCAGCCAAAAAATAAATTTTTAAACTTTTTGGAAAACATAGGGAAGGGTTTGTTTTGCTGTCTGTGCACCTCTTCAGAAGATTTCACCTCAATTTCTGTCCCAATGACAAATGTTTTTAGAAAATTGGGGTTTTTTAGTAAAACAAGGATTGGTAGTAAAGCATCAGTGGAGAGGAGACACGTTTTTCCCATATTAACTCTGCGTACACAATGCGTACACACGTTCGGAATTCTCGTTGGAAAAAGCTCTGATGGTTTTCCCGTCAGAATTCTGACAGAAAAAGACCGATGGGCATACACACAGTTGGAAAATCCGATGAAAAGCTCCCATCGGACGGTTTCCATCGGAAATTTGGGCCGTGTGTATGCGGCATTACAGGAGAAAATTTCCCTTCCTAGGGGTAGATTTAATCTCACTTCCGTTTGCAAGCAGGAATCGTTTGTAAGTTGGAATTAGGGGCCTGCCCTATATACTCTGCAAAAATTTGGGCCATAGATGTTGGTGTTGCCACAACACTGTAAGCTCTCACAGTTACTCTTGGTGGGCGCTGGAACGCCCTGCTGTGAACTATTATATCAAGAATTGTAATTACATGCCATTGTTCAACAGTGGTAGAAAAATTGGGCCTTTGGTGGTGGTGGTGCTTGTGCCACAACACTGTAAGTCCTCACAGTTACTCTTGGTGGGCGCTGGAACGGGCCCTGCTGTGAAATATTATATCAAGAATTGTAATTACATGCACCTGTTGAACATGGGCAGAAAAATTGGGCCTTGGTGGTGGTGGTGGTGTTGCCACAACACTGTAAACCCTCACAGTTACTCTTGGTGGGCGCAGGAATGAGCCCTCCTGCCCATTATTCCACGCAGTGTGTGCTCCAACAGGTGGACAAGAGGGACAGTGTCACTGTTGCATGCACTGTCACTGCTCACCATCCTCGTGGCCTCCTCAAATGGTGACAGGACAGTGCATGCATCCCTGATCATGGCCCACTGGCATGGGGAAAAAAAACAAGCTCCACTGACCCTGTCCTGGTGCCATAGTCACACAGGTACTCATTGATGGCCCTCTGCTGCGTGTGCAGCCGCTGCAGCAATGCCAACGTTGAGTTCCACCTGGTGGGCATGTCACAGATTAGGCGGTTCTTGGGCAGGTTAAATTTCTTTTGGAGGTCAGCCAGCCAAGCACTAGCATTATTTTACCAGCAGAAATGCACAGAGACTTTCCTGGCCTGCCTCAGGACATCCTGTAAGACTGGGTATCTGCCCAAGAACCACGGCACCACCAAGTTAATGACATGAGCCAAACAGGGAACATGGGTGAACTGTCTCTGTCGGAGGGCGGAGAGGAGGTTGGTGCCATTGTCGCAAACCACCATTACTGGCTTAAGCTGACATGGCGTCAACTACCTCTGAGCCTGCCCTTGCAGAGCTGACAGAGTCTCTGCCACAGTGTGGCTCCTGTCCCCCAAGCACACCAGCTCAAGCACTGCATGGCATCTTTTTGCCTGCGTACTTGCCTAGCCCCTTGAACGCCTACGGAGCACCGCTGGTTCTGAGGGCAAAGCACAGGAAGAGGCCATGGAGGAAGAAGAAGAGGAGGGGGTGGAGGACAGAGGTGTGCCAGAATCATCACTAGTAGCATTTTGGAGGCGTGGTGGCGGAATAACCTCCAACACTACTGCACCTTGTCCTGCATCCTTCCCAGCTGCCAGCAGAGTGACCCAGTGGGCCGTGAAAGATAGGTAACGTCCATGTCCATGCCTGCTGGACCATGAGTCAGCGGTAATATCCAAGACATTGCCTTCCATATGCCGGTAGAGAGTCGAATCGCCTTCTGTGAGAAAAAGTGGCGTTTAAGAACCTGCCACTGAGGAACTGCACATTGCACAAACTCACAGAAGGGGGCAGAGTCTACCAACTGAAAAGGCAGCAGTTGATGTGCTAGCAATTTAGCCAAGCTAGCATTCAACCAAGGTGCAGCAGCTGGGCAGGGAGATTTGCCTGGTACAATCCAACGTCGGTGTACCAATAGCAGATTGCCCGCTGTGACTTGGCTGTGACACACCTGATTCTACATCTTCATTGCTCTCAGTGCAGGTTTCAGAGAGGACTTAAGGTATAGTGGGGTTGGAGTTCCCAGCTGATAAGGAGCAATGAGAGGTCCGCTTTGTTCTTTGGTGTGGGTCTTTCAGGTACGCTTGCCAATGAACTGCATGGCAGGTTGACATATATCTGGTCAAGCATGTGGTGCCCAAGCGGCTGATGTTTTGGCCACGCGAGATACGCTTGAGACATATGTTGCAAATAGCAGCGGTGCGATCTGATGCACTCGTCTCAAAAAAGGCCCACACCAAAGAACTTTTGGAATAAAGCGCAGAGACAGCAGCGCCCTGCACATGCAGAGCTCTGCGGTGTGATGCAGTCGGTGTGCTGCCCTTAAGCTGTCCCCTGGAGGGCATCCTGCCTCATTGGAGATGTGCCTCCTCCTCCTCCTCTCTCCTATCAGGCACCAACGTGGAGTCAGTGACCTCATCATCCTCTCCCTCCTCATCACTGGAGCAAACCTGGCAGTATGCTGCAGCTGGGGGAACATAACTGCCAGATTGCTGTCCTTCTTGGGCACCCCCTCTGTCTGGGCTCATGTTACTGCCTTCCTCTAGCTGGGTACTATCATCAGAGCCTTCAAAATGCTGGGCATCCTCCTGGAGCATGTACCCAACACTGTGGTCAAACAGCTCGGGGGACTCCTCAGAAGGACATGGTGGGGCTAGGGAAGGAGTGACTGATGACATGCCTGCGGATAGGATCAGCTGAACACCAGCAATTTTGGTAGCTTTAGGTGCATACTGTGCAGATGACACAATACACCAACTGTAATTACTACAGCTTCCTGCGGATAGGATCAGCTGAACACCAGCAATTGGGGTAGCTTTAGGTGCACAATGTGCAGATGACACAATACACCAACTGTAATTACTACAGCTGTCTGCGGATAGGATCAGCAGAACACCAGCAATTGGAGTAGCTTTAGGTGCACACTGTGCAGATGACACAATACACCAACTGTGATTACTACAGCTGCCTGCGGATAGGATCAAAAGAACACCAGCAATTGGGGTAGCTTTAGGTGCACACTGTGCAGATGACACAATACACCAACTGTAATTACTACAGCTGCCTGCGGATAGGATCAGCAGAACACCAGCAATTGGGGTAGTTTTAGGTGCACACCGTGCAGATGGCACAATACACCAACTGTAATTACTACAGCTGCCTGCGGATAGGATCTACAGAACACAAGCAATTGGGGTAGCTTTAGGTGCACACTGTGTAGATGACACAGGAACAAATCTAGCTAAACTGAATACAGTGTGTGTATATATATATATATATATATATATATATATATATATATATACACAACACCTAGAAAGCATATATATACACAACACACTGACTGCAGCTAACTGACTAGCCTCCTGCCTACTCTATCTAACTCAAATGAAAGAAAATGACACTGTCTATTTCTCTCTCTCTATCACCACGCCGGAACACACTACACAAGGCCGACTTCCAGGCGGTTTTATATAGTGTGGGGTGTGTACTAATCCCCCTGAGCCATAATTGGCCAAAGCCACCTTGGCTTTGGGCAATTACCGCTTGCTAGACAGACGGCGCTGTGATTGGCCTAGCATGCGGTCATAGTGCATGCTTGGCCAATCATCAGCCAGCAATGCACTGCAATGCCGGAGTAAATTATGGGCCATGATGCGCCACTCGAATTTGGCACGAACGGCCCATAACGTTCGAAATTCGGCGAACAGCCAAACAGCCGATGTTCGAGTCAAATATGGGTTTGACTCAAAGCTCATCCCTATTCCCTGGACGGGTAGGACAAGACTTCAAAAAGAGACCTGCCTGGCCACAATAAAGGTCCAATCTCTCCCTCCTCCTAAGGGTTCTCTCATCCACAGAGAGAGAATTGTGAAGCCCAAGTGTATGGGTTCATCTTCACTGACCGACTCGGTACCAGGAGGCATGGGAGGTGAGGGAGGCACAGGTGGGACTGCAAAGCTCAGAGGCAAACGTACAGGAGGCTTCCGCAAGCGCTACTTAAAAGAGAGTCTTTCTCTGAGTCTGGAGTCAATGAGGGTGACAAACGTGATCAACTTCTTCAGCTCAGTGGGTATATCCCGCTGATGGAATCCGAGAGACCATGAGAAAAAGCAGTCACAAGGGCCTTATTGTTCCAAGCCACCTCTGCTGCCAGAGTACTGAATTCAATGGCATAGTCGGCAACAGTTCTATAACTCTGTTTGATGGACATGAGGCACTTGGTAGCAGAAGTGGAGCATTCAGGAACTTCAAATACCCTTTTAAAGAAGGTCACAAACTCAGGGTAACTCAAGACAACAGGTTTTTGTGTCTCCCATAGAGGGTTTGCCCAGGCCAAGGCTCTCTCAGAAAGCAAAGATATCACAAAACCTACTTTGCTCAAATTATCTCAAATGATATCTCAACCTGGTTGAGAAACCCTCTGCATTGAACTGAATTGCCCCCAAATTGCTGGGGAAAGGGGAGCAGAACCAGACATAGAGGTAATACTTGAGGCGGGTGCCTGCACAGAGACTGGGGCAGCAGTAGGGACGGCCTGCAACTCAGATTTAACCGGAGCAGCCACAGTGGGAGATTCCAGGTGAGCCGTGCAAACTGATTCATGCAGTGATCTTGCTCATCCAATCTGGGAAAAATATTACCAAAGTGGATTGACTGTATCTTCTGAATTCATGGCCTTCGCTTACTGTCAGAAACCATGAAATCAGACCGAGACAGAAGTACAGTTAAATCACACTTGTTTAATAACAAAAGTAAATAGAACAAACGTAGTCAAAACATAGCCGGAGTTCAGGAACCGGAATGGATAGTCAGACAAGCCAAACATCAGGGAGCCGGAGATGAGTGTAGTAAAACAGCAAGCATGATCTGCAGTCAGAAGGGATGTCAGCCAAGCAAGTCTTTAAACAGGAATGCAGGAGAGCATCTCTGTGATGTTGACTAAGGTGAAGGCAGAGATCCTCTGGGCTGGACGGCTTAAGTAGGCAGGACTGAGGAGCAGGATATCATCAACAACTGGATACCTGTGGAGAGATAGGAGCTGGCAATTAGCTGACAGCTGAGCGGCCAGCTCAGAGAAAGAAGGGCTGAGCTCGTTCCTGACACAAAGATCCACTGGATTTTACGTCTGGAAATTTGTCATTTCATATTGCTCCCTAGCCAATGAGGAGTGTATTTTTCTATCCCTATCACTTCTAATGTGGAGGGATTTCTCAGATGACATCGAGAGAGGTGTTTAGGCTATGTCCATCAAATACTTTTTTAATATTGGCCCAATGCTCTCCAATTCTAATGCCCTGTACACACGATAGGATTTTCCGATGGAAAATGTGTGATAGGACCTTGTTGTCGGAAATTCCGACCGTGTGTAGGCTCCATCACACATTTTCCATAGGAATTTCCGTCACACAAAATTTGAGATCTGGTTCTCAAATTTTCAGACAACAAAATCCGTAGTCTGACATTCTGATCGTGTGTACACAAATCCGACGCACAAAGTGCCACGCATGCTCGGAATTAAGCAGAAGAGCAGCACTGGCTATTGAACTTAATTTTTCTCGGCTCGTCGTACGTGTTTTATGTCACCGCGTTCTTGACGTTCCAAATTTCCGACCAACTTTGTGTGACCGTGTGTATGTAAGACAAGTTTGAGCCAACATCCGTCGGAAAAAATCCCATGCATTTTGTTGTCGGAAAATCCTATTGTGTGTACAGGGCATAATTGTCATTGTCCGTGTAGTTCTTCCTACATACTGGTACCCGCATTTTCAATGAAGAAGGTATACTACTCCCTTTGTTTGACAAGTAATAAACTCTTTAATGTCATATTCCTTGGTTGTAACACTTGATGAAAAAGAAGTCCTGATTGTTCTAGAGTTATTACACACATTACACCTTCTACAAAGATAGAAACCCTTCAAATTTCCAAACATTATAGGTTGCAGGGGTCTCTCTACTGGGTTGAGGGGCAGCCAAATCTTTTAATGTATGAGTTTTCTTGAAGATCATCCTTGGTTTATCCGGGAGGAGAGGTCCTAAAAGGTTATCCTCTTTCAGGATTTTTCAATGCTTTAGTAAAAATTATTTTTACCCATCTAAAGCCCCATACACACGGTCGGACAATCCGCGGACCAGGTCGGTCGGATCCTGTCCGTCATACTTTGTCTGATGTTGGTTTTGCGTACACACGGTCGGACAAAGTTGTCGGAAAATCCGATCATTCTGAACGTGGTGACGTTTGTTGCCTACGACGGGACTACGTAGAGGCTAGTAGCCAATAGCTTTGGTCTTGTAATGTGATCTGAGCATGCGTAGCACTTTGTCCGGTCGGACAACCGTACACACGATCGGATTTGGTGTGATCGGACCGTGTTGTCGGCAAATCTTTCCAGCAGGAGATAAGACTTTGTCCGTCGGACAATCCGACGTACACTGTCCGATGGTGCATACACACGGTCTGATTTTTCAACAACATTGTCTGATCGGACAGAATCCATGAAAAAGTCTGACCGTGTGTATGGGGCTTAAGTTGACTGGAAAAAGTGGTTAGAAATGCTAACTGATGTTCTGACATATTTAATTTTTTCTTCTTTTTGGGTACCAAAATATCTGTACAATCCAGGTTATAGACCTGTTGTAAATCCTGATCTAAAGTTATTCTGAAGAAACCTCTCTTTCAAGATCCCTTCTTGATGGCTAAAATCCTCCAATTTAGAGCAGTTTCAATGTATACATCAAAACTGACCCTTCGGGATAGCACTCATCCAAGCAGGATGATGACAGCTGTTGATGGGAATGAACCCATTTCTGTCTGTCACTTTAAAATGTTACATAGTTGGGGAGGTTTAAAAAAGCCCATCAAGTCCAACCTGTCTGTGTGCTTTTATGTCAGTTTTACATTGTATATCCTTGTATGTTGTGGTCGTTCAGGTGCCTATCTAATAGTTTTTTTTTTAATTATCGATGCTCCCCGAGGTTCTTCCCCTAGTGAGTAGATTTCATTCATATTTTTACCATTTTCATTACTAAAATCTTGTATATAGTCCCTTATCGTCCCCTCCAAGAGCTTGCATTCTATTTATGTTAGGCTAACTGGTCTGTAATTCCCAGGGATGTATCTTGGCCCTTTTTTAAATATTGGTGCTACATTGGCTTTTCTCCAATCTGCTTGTACCATTCCAGTGAGTAGATGGTTTGTAAAAATTAGGAACAATGGTCTGGCAATTACTTGACGGAATTAGTTAAAATGGTTGTATAGACTTTTTTTGAACTTTTACCTACAGGTAAGCCTATAATAAGGCTTACCTGTAGGTAAAATTAATATCTCTTAAACCTGTACGGTTTAGGAGATATTTACTTTTCATGCAGCCGCTGATGTCATGCAGCGCATGCGCTGTTAAGACCTGGCTGAAGGTCCAGCAGAACTGCCAGACCTCGCTGGGAAAAAGACATGCAAGGGAGTGATGTATTGCGGCTTCGGCCACTCACAGCGCTGGAGCCGCAATACCCGGAAGACACGCAGAGGCAACATGTCAGCTCCCTCGGTGTGGATCGGGTGACATACTGGCGCTTCGTTCTAAGATGAGTATTTCATAATGAGCTAGTATGCCCTGCATACTAGCTCATTATGCCTTTGCCTTGCAGATTTTTTGTTTAAAAAAAAAGTGCAGGTTTTACCGCTTTAAGTATCCTCGGGTGGAAGCCACCTGGTCCCAGTGATGTATTAATAAATATGCACTCCTGGTAGTGTGAAACGCGTTAGCGATTTTTGCTTTGCTGTGACCCACATTTGTGTGATTTTGTTTCACAAATAAAAGGCATTGGAATTTATTTTGGAGTGCAGCCGTCCAGAGTCTGTCAACCTATCGTCATTAGTATGTGCCGTGCCTGCACCTGGGTTTCTCTATCTTAGGAGAAGCTGCAAACCTCAGTTGTGTGGATTATCCTGGAGCGGTGGTTCTCCTACCTAATGTTAAGTTTTTCACATTTATTTCTAATTCCATCCTCCGTTAGCCATGAGGGTGCTTCCTGTAACGTGTCACAAGGATAAACATTGTAGTTTTGGTTACTGAAGCCCCCCATTTTCCTTGTGAAGAGGAGAAGAATAAATTCAATACCTTCGCCATATCTCCATCCTTACTAACCAGAATCCCTTCATAATTCTTTATGGGACCAATATGATCTGACCTCCCTTTCTTACTATTTATATTCTTAATGAGCCCCCCATTTTCCTTGTGAAGAGGAGAAGAATAAATTCAATACCTTCGCCATATCTCCATCCTTACTAACCAGAATCCCTTCATAATTCTTTATGGGACCAATATGATCTGACCTCCCTTTCTTACTATTTATATTCTTAAAGAATTTATTTACTCTCCTCCGCTATGTGCCTTTCGTGTTCTATCTTAGCCGCCCTGATTGCACTCTTACATTTCTTATTGCATTCTTTGTAAAGTCGGAATGCTGATGATGATCCCTCAGCCTTGTATTTTTTGAAGGCCTTCTCCTTTGCTTTTATATACATTTTTACGTTGGAGTTTTACGTTGGAGCTCTTTTAATTTTATTTCCCATTGGGATGCACTGGCTAATACCTATATTTAATATGCTCTTAAAGCATACCCATTTTTTCCTCCGTGTTCTTTGTTCCTAAGATTTTATGCCATTTAGTATCTTCTAGCAAGGATCGTAGTTTATGGAAGTTGGCTCTTTGAAATTCAGTGTCTTTGTATTCCCCTTATGTTTCCTATTTGTGTGATTTATACTGAAACAAATTGACCTGTGATCGCTGTTTCCTAAAATGCCCCGTATTTCCACATCCGTGATCAGATCTGTATTGTTAGTAATCAGTAGGTCTAGTAACACATTGTTCCTTGTTGGTGGCATTACCACCTGACCTTTGAAATTGTCCTGTAAGACATTTAGGAAATGACGAGCTTTAGATGACTGTGTGGTTTATCCACCCAGTCTGTCTGGATAATTAAAATCACCCATTACAATGACCCATCCTTGCCGCTAATCCAAACTGTGATAGGAGTTCTGCCTCCCCCTCCTCCCTCTGGTTAGGGGGCCTATAGCATACTCCCAGTATTACTTTACCCTTAGTTTCCTCCCTTTTGTGTTTTGGTCAGAAGTTGGTCACCCTCTTTATAAATGTCATTAGGCCAGCTTTACCCCATGTATTACAATTCAGATTTTGCATGTATTCATGCAGGTTTCATCACCCCTCCACAGCAAGAGGGCATCATCAATATATAGTCTCCAGAAAAATGCTCTGGAGTCTTTTATAACAAAGATGGTTTCCTCTTCCCAGAACGCTATAAATTAATTCAAACTCAGCACCCAACACCAAACCTGTACGTAAATAATAACTTCCATCATAATAAAAATAATTATGTTCCATTCTGAACTTTTAAAGCTCAAGAATGAACTCTTTCTGTACCAGGGGTATTTTCTTAATTTAGGTCGAAATAGAATTGCACCGCTTCATATCCTTTCAAGTGTGGGATAATAGTATAAAGAGAGGAAACGTCTGCTATTTCCAACAAGATCTCCTCTTCAAGTTTAAACCTAGATAACTCACTAATTCATTGCATGGTATCCTTGAGGAAAGTAGGTGTCCCCATTACCACAGACTGTAAAAATAAATCAATATAACCCCCAATACGTGAGGGGACAGAGCCTATGCCACTCACTATTGGTCAACCGGGTGGTTTATTAGGCTCTTACGGACTTTTGGTAGACAATATATTGTGGGTATCCTCAGGGCTAGTGATACTCAATGTTCTTTTTCCTTTTTATCAAAAATGCCCTTCCTATATCCTTTTAGGACAAGTTGTCTATTAGAAAGACTTAATGACTTAAAGCTTCTCTCTATTGGATTTGGTAAAAAATGCATTTTGAAGCTTAATTTTCTTATATATTTGTGCACATCAATAAAACTTTCAGATTTATTAGGGGGTCTAGGTGGCACAAACTTCAAACCTTTATTCAAAGTGAATTTTTCAGAGTCTGTAAGTTCTACCCTGCTAAGATTAAAAACCCCTTCACCTTTTCCATTTTCTTTTTCTTGGTGTTTCTTCCCCTCCCTCCCCTACACCCCCTTGTTTTTTTTTTTTTTTTCTCCTTCCATGTCCTTTGCCTAAAAACTCTGTGGCTTGACACTAGTCTTGTAGTGAGAATCATATGATGAATCATATTACTCATCGTCCTCCTCATATTGAATATATAGGGGTTCATAACGATTTGATAATTTGATAAAACGATTTGATAAAGGGGCACGGGAAGTATCATATTCATTACGGGGCCCATTATAACCTCCGGTGTAATCAACCTGCCTCCTTGCTGGAGAATGGTAAGAATATGTTCAATGATGTCTAAGTATGTATATAACCAGTGTAGTTATTGTTTATATATCTACAGTGCCTTGAAAAAGTATTCATACCCCTTAACATTTTCCACATTTTGTCATGTTACATCCAAAAATGTAAATGTATTTTATTGGGATTTTATGTGATAGACCAAAACAAAGTAACACATAATTATTAAGTGGAAGGAAAATGATAAATGTTTTTCAAAATGTTTTACAAATAAATATCTGAAAAGTGTGGCGTGTATTTGTATTCAGCCCCCTTTACTCTGATACCCTTAAATCTAGTGGAATCAACGGCCTTCAGAAGTCACCTAATTAGTAAATAGAGTCCACCTGTGTGTAATTTAATCTCAATATAAATACAGCTGTTCTGTGTAGCCCTCAGAGGTTTGTTAGAGAACAATAGTGAACAAACAGCACTGTGAAGCCCAAGGAACACACCAGACAGGTCAGCGATAAAGTTGTGGAGAAGTTTAAAGCAGGGTTAGGTTATAAAAAAATTCCCAAGCTTTGAACATCTCACGGAGAACTATTCAATCCATCATGCGAAAATAGAAAGGGTATGGCACAACTGCAAACCTACCAAGACATGGCCGTCCACCTAAACTGACAGGACGGGCAAGGAGAGCATTAATCAGAGAAGCATCCATAGTAACTCTGGAGAAGCTGCAGAGATCCACAGTTCAGGTGGGAGAATCTGTCCACAGGACAACTATTAGTTGTGCACTCCACAAATCTGGCCTTTATGGAAGAGCGTCCAGAAGAAAGCCATTGTTGAAAGAAAGGCATAATAAGTCTTGTTTGAAGTTTGCGAGAAGCCATGTGAGGGAAACAGCAAACATGTGGAAGAAGGTGCTCTGGTCAGATGAGACCAAATTTGAACTTTTCCACCTAAAAGCAAAACACTATGTGTGGCAGAAAACTAACACTGCACATCACCCTGAACGCACAATCCTCACCGTAAAACATGGTGGTGGCAGCATTATTTTGTGAGGATGCTTTTCTTCAGCAGGGACAGGGAAGCTGGTTAGAATTGATGGGAGGATGAATGGAGCCAAATACAGGCCAATCTTAGAAGAAAACCTGTTCGAGACAGCAAAAGACTTGAAACTGGGGCAGAAGTTCACATTCCAGCAGAACAATGACCCTAAACTTACAGCCAGAGATACAATACAATGGTTTAGATCAAATAATATTCATGTGTTAGAATGGCTCAGTCAAAGTCCAGACTTAAATCCAATTGAGAATCTGTGGCAAGACTTGAAAATTGCTGTTCACAAATGCTCTCCGTCCAATCTGACAGAGCTTAAGCTATTTTGAAAAGAAGAATGGGGAAAAAATTCACTCTCTAGATGTGCAGAGCTGGTACTGACATCCCCAAAAAGACTTGCAGTTGTAATTGCAGTGAAAGGTGGTTCTACAAAGTATTGACTCAGGGGCGCTGAATACAAATACACTTTTTTCACATATTTTCACATATTTATTTGTAAAAAAAATTGAAAACCATTTATCTTTTTCCTTCCACTTCACAATTATGTGCCACTTTGTGTTGGTCTATCAGAAAACAAATTCTAATAAAATACATTTACGTTTTTATTTGTAACATGACAAAATGTGGAAAATGTTAAGGGGTATGAATACTTTTTCAAGACACTGTATATTTTAATGAATATTGATTTATATATCACTTGCATTTAAATTCAAGAGCGGAACGGCAGGCATGCAAGGAACCCATGGTATAATGAACATTATTGCAATCTGATATAAAACTATATGGTCGCATAAGTGTGCACACCCTTACACTAATACTTTGTTGAAGCACCTTTTAATTTTATCACAGCATTTAGTCTTTTTGGGTATGAGTCTATCAGCATGGCACATCTTGACTTGGCAATATTTGCCCACTTTTCTTTGCGAAAACATTACAAATCTGCCAGATTGCGAGGGCATATCCTGTGCATAGCCCTCTTCAGATCAACCACAGATTTTCAATTGGATTCAGGTCTGGGCTCTGGCTGGACCATTCCAAAACTTTAATCTTCTTCTGGTGAAGCCACACCCTTGTTTATTTGGATGTATGTTTTGGGTTGTTATAATACTGAAAGGTGAAGTTCCCCTTCATGTTCAGCTTTCTAGCAGAAGCCTGAAGGTTTTGTGCCACTATTGACTGGTATTTGGAACTGGTCATAATTCCCTCTACCTTGACTAAGGCCCCTGTTTCAGCTGAAGAAAAACAGCCCCAAAGCATGATGCTGCCACCACCATGCTTCACGGTGGGCATGGTGTTCTTTTGGTGATGTGCAGTGTTGTTTTTGCACCAAACCTATCTTTTGGAATTATAGCCAAAAAGGTTTCATTAGACCATAACATAACTTCCGATGTGCTTTTGCAAAATTTAGCCGGGCTTGGATGTTTTCTTCGTAAAAGAAAAGGCTTCCGTCTTTCCACTCTACCCCATAGCCCAGACACATGAAGAATACGGGAGCTTGTTGTCACATGTACCACACAGCCAGTACTTGCCAGATATTCCTGCAGCTCCTTTAATGTTGCTGTAGGACTCTTGGCCACCTCCCTGACCAGTTTTCTTCTCGTCTTTTCATACATTTTGGAGCGGCATCCAGTTCTTTGTAATGTCACTGTTGTGCCATATTTTCTCCACTTAATGATGACTGTCTTCACTGTGTTCCGTCTGTGGGGCTTCCAGATTCTTATAAGCCCCCTGCCCACAGACCCCCACAACCACTGCCCAGGGTTGTCGGGAAGGAGCCCTAGTCCCCATTTTGTTTTAGGCATGAGATTCCACTAAAATCCATACCATTTCACTTTGTTCTATTGACGATTTTTTTTAATCAGCTGTCAGCGTGGAAGCGCATTGACAGCTGATGACTCATCCTTAACATCCAGTTATTACATACAGTAGTTACATAGTTACATAGTAGGTGAGGTTGAAAAAAAGACACAAGTCCATCAAGTCCAACCTATGTGTATGATTATATGTCGGTATTACATTGTATATCCCTGTATATTGTGGTCATTCCGGTGCTTACCTAATAGTTTTTTGAAACTATCGATGCCCCTGAAACCACCGCCTGTGGAAGGGAATTCCACATCCTTGCCACTCTTACAGTAAAGAACCCTCTACGCAGTTTAAGGTTAAACCTATTTTCTTCTAATTTTAGTGAGTGGCCACGTGTCTTATTAAACTCCCTTCCGCAAAAAAGTTTTATCCCTATTGTGGGGTCACCAGTATGGTATTTGTAAATTGAAATCATATCTCCTCTCAAGCTTCTCTTCTCCAGAGGGGATACATTCCCAACCTTTCTTCATAACTAATATCCTCCAGACCCTTTATTAACTTTGTTGCCCTTCTTTGTACTCGCTCCATTTCCAATACATCCTTCCTGAGGACTGGTGCCCAGAACTAAACAGCATGCTTCAGGTGAGTCCAGACCAAAGTCTTGTAGAGTAGGAGAATTATTGCTTTATCCACTCCCCTTTTTAATGCACGCCAATATGCTGTTTGCTTTGTTAGCAGCAGCTTGGCATTGCATGCTATTGCTGAGCCTATCATCTACTAGGACCCCAGATCCTTTCCCATCCTAGATTCCTCCAGAGATCCCCCCCCCCCTAGTGAGTAGATTGCATTGATATTTTTTCCTCCCAAATGCATTATTTTGAATTTTTCGACATTAAACCTAATTTGCCATGTAGTTGCCACCCCATTAATTTGTTCAGATCTTCTTGCAAGGTTTCTGCATCCTGCAGAGAAGTTATTGCCCTACTTAGCTTAGTGTCATCCGCAAAAACAGAGATTGAGCTAATTACCCCATCCTTCAGGTCGTTTATGAACAAATTAAACAGGATTGGTCCCAGTACAGAACCCTGGGGGACCCCACTACCCACCCCTGACCATTCCGAGTATACCACATTTATCACCACCCTCTGAACTCGCCCTTGTAGCCAGTTTTCAACCCATGTACTCACACTATGGTCCATGCCAACGAACCTTATTTTGTACAGTAAACGTTTATGGGGAACTGTGTCAAATGCTTTTGCAAAATCCAGATACACCACATCTGTGGGCTTTCCTTTATCTAGATGGCAGCTCACCTCCTCATAGAAGGTTAATAGATTGGTTTGGCAAGAACGATTCTTCATGAATCCATGCTGATTACTGCTAATAATACCGTTCTCATGACTAAAATCTTGTATATAGTCCCTTATCATCCCCTCCAAGAGCTTGAATACTATTGATGTTAGGATAACTGGTCTGTAATTCCCAGGGATGTATTTTGGCCCTTTTTTAACCACTTCAACCCCAGAAGGATTTACCCCCTTCCTGACCAGAGCGTTTTTTGCGCTTCGGCACTGCGTCGCTTTAACTGACAATTGCGCGGTCAAACGACATGGCTCCCAAACAAAATTGATGTTTTTTTTCCCCACAAATAGAGCTTTTTTTTTTGGTGGTATTTGATCACCTCTGCGGTCTTTATTTTTTGCGCTATATACAAAAGAAGAGCGACAATTTAAAAAAAAAAAAACATTATTTTTTACTTTTTGTTATAATAAATATCCCCCAAAAATATATAAACAAACAATTTTTTTCCTCAGTTTAGGCCGATACGTATTCTTCTACATATTTTTTGTAAAAAAAATCACAATAAGCGTTTATTGATTGGTTTGTGCAAAAGTTATAGCGTCTACAAAATAGGGGATAGTTTTATGGCATTTTTATTAATATATTTTTTTTACTAGTAATGGCGGCAATCAGCGATTTTTATCATGGCTGCGACATTATGGCAGACACATCGGACAATTTTGACCGATTTTTGGGACCATTGGCATTAATACGGCAATCAATGCTATACAATTGCATTGATTACTGTAAAAATGTTACTGGCAGTGAAGGGGTTAACCACCAGGGGGCGGGGAGGGGTTAAGTGTTCGTAGGGGCGTGTTTCTAACTGTCTGGGGGAGTGGCTGTGTGTGACACCACACTGATCGGGAGCAGACGATCAGTGTGCTGTCATTAGGCAGAACGGGGAGATTCTGTTTACATTGGCATCTCCCTGTTCTTGAGCTCCGTGACACGATCGCGGGTATCCCCATGGTGATAGAGTCCGCGGGACCCGCGGGCACGGTCACGGAGCTTCGCAGCAGGCGCCCGCGCCACCGCAGGCACGGCGGGTAATTCAAAGTAACGTGCCGGTACGTTACTTTGCCCAGCCTTGCCATTTTGCCAACGTATAAGTACAGGACCTGGTCGGGAACCGGTTAAATATTGGTGCTACATTGGTTTTTCTCCAATCAGCTGGTACCATTCCAGTCAGTAGACTGTCAGTAAAAATTAGGAACAATGGTCTGGCAATTACATGACTGCATTCCCTCAGTACCCTCGGGTGCAAGCCATTTGGTCCTGCTGATTTATTAATGTTTAGTTTCCCAAGTCTATTTCTAATTCTGTCCTCTGTTAGGCCCCTTTCACACCGGGGCGTTTTTCATGCGGTACAGTGCTAAAAATAGCGCCTGTTCACCGCCTGAAAAAATCCGGCCCCTTTAACTCCAGTGTGAAAGCCGGCGGGCTTTCACACTGGAGCGGTGCGCTAGCAGGACGGCAAAAAAGTCCTGCTAGCAGCATCTTTGGAGCGGTATAGGAGCAGTGTGTTCACCGCTCCTATACCGCTCCTTCCATTGATTTGAATGGGAAACCGCGGTAAAACCACGGTAAAACCGCGGCAATACCGCCGCAAAGCGCCGCTACGGCGGCGCTCTGCGGGGGTGTTTAACCCTTTTTCAGCCGCTCGCGGGGGGTAAAACAGCACCGCGAGCGGCCGAATACCGCGGTTTAAAACGACGGTAAAGCAGCGCTAAATATAGCGCTGCTTTACCGTCACCGCGGCTCCCCGCCCCAGTGTGAAAGGGGCCTTAGCCATGAGGGTGCTTCCTGTGATGTGTCATGAGGACAAACACTGCAGTTTTGATTACTGAAGCCTTCCGATTCCCTCGTGAATACTGTGGAGAAGAATAAATTCAATACCTTCGACATCTTTCCATCCTTTGTAACCAAATTTGTAACCTTCCTCATTCTTTATGGGGCCAATATGGTCTGTCCTCCCTTTTTTACTGTTTAAATACTTAAAGAATTTTATGGGATTTTTTTTGCTCTCCTCCGCTATGTGTCTTTCGTGTTCTATCTTAGCCACCCTAATTGCACCCTTACATATTCTGTTGCATTCTTTGTAAAGTCTGAATGCTGATGATGATTCCTTTAGCCTTCTCCTTTGCTTTTATATGCATTTTTACATGTTCTTTGTATCTAAGATTTTATCCCAATTTATATCTTCTAGCAAGGTTCGTAGTTTAGGGAAGTTGGCTCTTTTGAAATTCAGTGTCTTTGTGTTCCCCTATTCACTGTGCTTTGCCTAATCAGGGCTTAGATTGCACTGTGCAGCCCCGTAAATTTGGGTGTTCGCCAAATGGACGAACAGGCGATGTGTGGGCTGAACTTTTGATCGGTTTGAACTGTTTGCCCATCTATATACAAGACTAGGGATTTTTGCTTGACAAGCTACAATAATTTAGAACTGTCCCCTTTTATACCTAACCACAGCATATTATATAAGTCTATGGTAAGAGTCGTAAAAGTTAGATTTATTTGTTAGCTCCATGCCCAGTTTTCACAGGCATCTTTAAAAAATTTTTCGTGCTTTGCTATTGCTCCTTCTGTTTTCGCTATGGGCATTTGCTATCCTCTTTCTGCCCAAGTTACTCCTCTAATAAAATCTGTGCTAAGAAAAAACATACTAGTATTATTTCTTTTGTGACACAAAGATCTTTCTCGCTATTGTTTATCTCTCTCCTGCAGCCACATCTCCAGCAGAGATCAATAAGACTGATGCATTACTATCCTCACTAGCTTTTTCATAGTTGATGAATTAAAATGAGTGAATGCATAGTCCCTTAGAATACACTAGACTAGCTTAGGAATTCAATAAAATTCTGTGATTCTTACTGACAATTCACTATTTAGAAAATACACACATTTATAACAATATTTAATAGTCTGTAATATATTTACTGAATACACAAATGTTCACTGTATAAATTAACTAATATATCAACTGAAAGCTATTGTATTTATTAGATTTGAACATATGTGTAAGGAATTCTATATTATTCTAAATTCCAGTATATTTTTTGTCCACTTACTGCTTCAGTGTGTTGCAATGTTCTACTGAATGGCCAAATTGATCTATTTTCAAGACAGACTCCTCCCCTCTGCAATGGTGGCCTATCCATTAAGGGCACAGGGGCATGCGTTTGGCCCCCTAATCTACATGCAGGGCACTGGACGCATGGATTCCAATGTTTTTTTTTTTTTTTTTTTTGAAGCATGTGATTAGAGCCACAGGCTCTAAGAGGCTTCAAAAGAGGGTGGGCTCGGGGCTCACAGAGCCCTGCGCCCATCCAATTGTGTGACAATAGCGAATGAATATTCAAACTGATTCTCCTCCCGGCCAATCAGGATGTGGGTTTGAGTCCCGTTTCCCAATTGGCCAAAAGAAGAAGTGTTCCAATTGGCTTCCAGGAGAAGGGAGGAGACGGAACCTGCCGTGATGCCTGCGGAGGAGAGCAGGGGAAGGAGAAGCCGCCCGTCATGCCTGTGATGCCTGCGGAGGAGAGCAGGGGAAGAGGAAGCCGCCCGTGATGCCTGTGATGCCTGCAGAGGAGAACAGGGGAAGCCACCTGTGATGCCTGCGGAAAGCAGGGGAAGGAGAAGCAGCTGCCCGTGATGACTGGGGAGGAGAGCAGGGGAAGGAAAAGCTGCTGCCCGTCGCCCAGGTGAAGCATTGCCTGCCATAGATGGGGTAAGTGCCGGTGCTCCTGATGAACCGGCCAATCGGACGTTGGGTGCGCGTTACCCGACCAAGCGGGGGGGTGGCTGTGGGTGCACTGTTTGCCGCCTCCCCAAAATAATATACCACCAGCCGCCACTGCCCCTCTGTATATAGTTGATTTGGAATTTTTGCATATAGTATTATCAAAGGATGAATGAGGTCTAGTGTAGATTACACAATCTGTTAATTAATGCAATGATGAAGGATGTTATGGAGGGCAGATGCTAATTTCATTACATAAGCATTGCTCTGTTCAGCAGTAAGGACTGCCCACCGCTGCAGTGGACTGCTTAACGAAACAGTGCCAATGTAATGAAATAGAGGAGAGGAAGAAGGACACATTAAGTCATTTATCTTGCCAGAAGTTCCTTACAAAAACATATGTAGTTATGCATATATTAAGAACATTTTACTAAAGTGTGAGGTAAAAAGATGAATTAAAGTTATTTTGACCAAATGAAGGGCAACTGTTTGTATGTTTGGCTCAATAGGTAGGCATATGAGGCACCTGCTTGGATGAATCAGCAGGGTGGGAAAAAACTGCTGTATCATCTGTAATGCTTCAACCTATTTCAGTTCAGTCATTGCTGAATAGCAGACCTACCCAAAATAGTGGCTGCAACCAATTAATGAAGACACTTCAATCTCATAAGCTATTTTATTCTTTTTGTCTAGTGTTGAGTTGTAAAACCAACACAACAAGCATCCCCACCCACTACTGTATAAAACAGTTACAACAATGTCAAATCTAGATGCTGAAGCCTAAATAGTGATCCCTGCATAACCCCCAACTGTTCCAGATTCCAATGGACTGTCCCATGGTTTAAACAAAATCTTGTGGCTTCAGAGCATGACCTGGAGCTGAACACTTCTACCTTTGTTTCAGCACCTGTCTCTGGATCAATGAAGGCACTTTCGAGCAGAGTGGTCTTCTGCTTCGAGCGCTTTCTTTCCTAAGAATGAGCAGTCCCCAGCTGTTTCAATAAGATCTTCTTTAAAGTAAGCTCAGACAAAGTGTTAGCTTTATGTCTTTATTGTGTCTGCAGAAAACTCTCACGTTTGGAACAGAACGTAAAGTGGACCTTTATCCCTTTTACTAAAAGTACATAAGCATACAGCTCTGCATGCCAATATGAAATTGGCTTGCATTTATTAGCTAAGCGAACATTTTTGCCTTTAAATAAAGTTATGCAGCGTACACACGAGCAGACTTTCCCTCCGGACAATCCGCCCGCGCGTGGGCGCCGGCAGACTTTTTCCCGCCAAAAGTCCGACGGACTAAGTTTTAAGTTCAGACTTAAAATTGTCTGCTGGACTCTTTGTGCTAGTCCGTGGGACTTTTGGAAATAAACGGACTTGCCGACACAAGATCGGAAAGTCAGTTCATTTAGAACGTGACTGCAGGTAGACGGGACTAGCGAAGGCAGTGAATGCCGCGGCGATATCCCCTTCACCTGGTATGGATTTAAAGGGAATCCCATAAGCGAAGAAGAGGAAGAGGAAGAGGAAGAAGAAGAAGAAGATGGCGCAGAAAGCGGCGACAGCAGCAAGAACAGAAGAGACCCCGGAAGACCCCCGAAGACCCCGAAGGCGGAACGAGACCCCCAGACGACAGCGGCGACGACGAAGAAGAAAGCCGGGCTCCCCTGCTTGTGAAAGAGCTAGGTAAAAGAGCAGAAGAGAGTGGAGGAGTCCGGCGAGAAGACCCCCCAAGATGGAAGAAGACCCCCGGAGCAGTGCAATAAAATATTTAAAAAAAATTGTGTGTTTTTTTTATTGACACTTTTACACCTTAGGTGAATGGGTAGGGGTACATCGTACCCCATACTCATTCACATAGGGTGGGGGGCCGGGATCTGGGGGCCCCCTTATTAAAGGGGGCTCCCAGATTCCGATAAGCCCCCCGCCCGCAGACCCCGACAACCAACGGCCAGGGTTGTCGGGAAGAGGCCCTTGTCCTCATCAACATGGGGACAAGGTGCTTTGGGGTGGGGGGGCCGCACGGCCCCCCTTTCCCCACGGCACCCCCCATGTTGAGGGCACGCGGCCTGGTACGGAGGGGGGGGGGCGCTCGCTCGTCCCCACCCCTTTCCTGGCCGGCCGGGCTGCGTGCTCGGATAAGGGTCTGAGATGGATCCGATCGCGTGTGGGCAAGTCCGTTCATTTCCAAAAGTCCTGGGGACTTTTTCCCGCGGATTGTCCGCCGGAAATATCCGGGCGTGTGTGGGCAAGTCCACATGCTCGGAAAGTCCAGCGGAGCTTCGCTGGAAAGTCCGGCGGTTTGTCTGCTCGACTATGTCCGGCGGACAATCCCGCCGGGAAAGTACGAGCGTGTGTACACCGCATTACTGTTTTTTTCACTTCCTGGTTGAGTGAGGCACTGGTGATATAACCCTGGCCTCACAGTTGAATCCTGGAAAGTTCCTGTGACATATTTCAGGAGGCAGACCCAGAACTCCAGGCAGAGTTCCAGGGAGTAAAGGGAGATGTGTTCACTATCCTTAGTGAAAACAGCCACCATTTTAAGAATAGGGAGAAAAGAAAAAGAAGTTATACATAGAATAAGAGGCCTGCAATTATCTAAAAGTATCTGTTTGTAGACTGCTATTACTAAACATTTCTTAAGATGTGTTTTTTGCAGTTTGAATGATAAAGGTGACATTACTCTTTTAAGGAGTGTTTTGTGTGTACAAGAACTGCCACATATGTGTGCAATGCCTAAACTTGTAGGCTTAAACTCTGTTTGTTTAATAAAACCCATTTAAAGCCTAAGTGCAATCAAAATAAAAAACACAAACATCAGCATAAGGGACATTACTTAGAGACAGTAGGATGTGTTACCTATACTGATGCCTATTCAATTAGGTAAAATCCTCTTCTTGATGCGGCTCCATAATTATCCTGTGCAGCGAGGGTTAATGGAACTGTGGGAGCAGTCACATGCTCTCATTAGTAGGGTCTGACTATGCCCACCCTTTCTGATCACCTTTTCCATTCAAAAAAGACAGTTCTCAATCTTCTTAGGCTTTAGACCATGCCCAGTCTTCAGCACAATGTAACCACATCCATATTTTTTTATGTGATTTGCTATGCACACAGCATGCTATCTGTGTCAGTATGAGTGATATGTAATGAAGCAGCGCTAAATATCTCTTCAGAAATACTAAATATGGATAGCTGATAATAAAGTGCTAATAACGTTCCCAGGTAACTCTGACCAAATCTTAAGGTATAAAGTTCTAATAGTATAACAATATAAAGTGCTTAAAACAATACAAATTCTCAATGTGCAAAATGATGCAATAATAATGGCATCAAAACAAAAATTCACAGTGATGACTGATGTAACTTTGGATTCTAGGAAAATAGTTTCTATAAGGGTAAATGCATCAAAGAAAGGAAAAAGTTCTAATGCAGATAATATAATGACTAGTAGGAATCCTTCTCCAATCCACACCCTGTGTGTGCTAGCCTCTCACCTCAAGGGAAGACCCCAAATGGGTCTAGTCGGGCATCAACAGATTTACAGATGTCCTTTTCCTCCTCCTTGGGTGTATCTCAAATGAATGGTGACGGCAAACTCCAGGCTATTTCTCCATTAACACAGAATTCCATGACCAGCTCCTTTTAAAAAATCGTCTCCTCTGTACAGTTGTTTTTTCACAGAGCAGTCTTTTCAGTCTTTTTTGTAAATTTATTAAAGTAATTTAACAGGACAGAGGGAAGAGGGTGCAGGATACTCAAAAAACGCAATAAGGAGGACAAATTCTCAAGTAGAAATCCGTTATCAACAACCTTAAATATTGCTGGAGGTAGAGGGGACAGACTGTGCATCAGAAACACTGTAAAAGCAGTGGCAGTGCTTGTAGCTATCTCTAGCATCTAATCCCCAAACCACAGGCACACCTGGTGTCCTGGGAAAACGGGTCCTACGCACAATGTCCAAGTACAGCCAAGCATATGCTGATGCCTAGCAGCAATAGCTCCTCAGTACCGCAGCTGACTCCCAGGCCAGAGGCTCAGAACAGAAGAGAGCTTTGAACAAGCCTTCACAAACATTTATCTTCTTCCCAGCCACCTTCTGGGAGCCCCCTCTCATGGCTGGGAGTAGTTAACCCTCCTACTACATTTCTGGAAGCTTCTTCCGGCAGGCAGGCAGTAGTAATTAACCTGACCAGATCTAAAAAATAAATTGCTGCTTGGCCGAGTACATCAAAGCCAAAAACTACATTGAGCAAAGTTTAGAGCAGGATGTTACATCAGGAAGTGTTTTACTGGCCAGTTCGCCAGGTGAAAACAGAGGGAAAAGCTTGCTGATTACAGATAAAAATCTGACAGAAATGTAAACTTGTTCTCACTTTGTCTAAAATAAAAAGGATAACATTTTGTCTGGAGTTAGGTTTTTATATTACACTATGGTACATCTAAAACGGAGATGGCTATGATGATTACATTCCGTGATTTATTTAACCAAAAAACTTATATAGTACCCCTTAAATGTTAAGGACAAGAAACAATTTATGTAGTCCCTACATAGCTAGCCATTTCTGGGGAAACTTTGATTATATCAGAGTTCTTGAACTGAATTTGACAAGATTCAGTGAAACCAAAGTTGTTGGTATCACACCGTTCAGATGGTAGAGCTCCAGCAGACACAGTACTGTAGATTGCAGATGAAAAGTCAGCTGTATACTTTAAAACATTGCAAATATAGCAAACAATTATCCAATCATAACACAAAAAGTTTTCATTGAAAAATAAAAGTCAGTCACATAAATTATACAGTACATCTAATAATTAATGGTCAACTGTGAACTCAAAACAAATGGAAAAACCTTAGTCTGGGGAATTTATTACAAAGTTACATTAGTGCAGATGAGTTTATTGAAAACTGACAGTACATTCTAAGATCAGAAAACTGTTTCCCACACTGGAACTTATTTACGTGGAAAGAACTTCCAAAGGAATATTAAAAGATAGGAGTTTGATGCCATAAATAGTGTCGAAGGGGTTGTCTAAGAGACTTATCTCCCTCCTCTAGAGTTGACAGTAAAACCCTAAACACAAGAACTATGTTGATGTCTCTCCAAATGCAATTACAATAAATTTCAAAGTCTGTCAAATGCGCTGAAGCGTGTCAGTATTTTATGTATGGAAAAAGGTATCGTTTGAGGTAGAAATCCTCTTTATATTTATCGCTTGTTCTCTTTCTTTACTCAGAAAAGAAGCCACAGAGGACAGATATCTCAAGCTGACACAGAAAGGCAGGGAAATGATCTGACAGCACTTTATGGCTGGGTTAGTTTGGGTCTTTACAGCTTTACAAATCCTTTTGTTGTCTCAATAAATTAGGTTCTGGATTTACGGCCTAGGGAAATGAAGGTCTTAGGGATGAATGTCAATGCAGCATTAATATGCAGATTTAAGACCTCTGCATCCTAAACAATGTGCAATACCAATCAGCTCCATGAATACAGATATATTATATGGACTAAAACATTGTTGTCCTTTAAGCACATACATCATGTTCTAAGTTTTTTTTTATTCATTTTTTTATTCATTAAATACACAACAGAGCGTTTCGAGAGCACTAGAGAGTTTATTTAAAGATCAGCTTGCTTTGTGGCTCTATTTGTCTGATAGAAACTTCAGCCTTCTGATACGCAGGGCTTTTTTTACAGCTGGAACATGGAAGAAGGGAGTCAGTATGGATCTTAGGGGGAACCTCACGTAAAATTTTGTCGGGGTTCCCCTTCAAGATTCTCAGCACACAAGTCGCACCACAAGTCAGATCATCTGGATCCGACTTCTGGTGAGACTTCTATTCAAATCAATGGACTCCCATAGGGAACCATTGATTTTGAATAGAGACAGAGAAACGCGGCTGAAAGCTAGCGTTGCTAAGCGGGTACTGACGCCAATGCAAAACGTGAATAAAAACGCATTTTTTTCCTGGCGTCGGTACTAGCTTTGCAGCTTGTCTTTTAAAATGTCCGTGGGCATGAGGCCTAAGCATGAGGCCTAAGCATTAAAATAAATCACTGCTCCTGAAAAAATGTCCATTTTAAAAAAAAGTTTTTGCATTGATACATGTTTCCTGGGGCAGGACCCAGGTCCCCAAACACTTTTTATGACAATAACTTGCATTTAAGCCTTTAAAATTAGCACTTTTGATTTTTTCATGTTCGTGTCCCATAATTTTTAACGGTGTTCGTGTGATCTTCTGAATTTTTTGCCTGTTCGGTATGTTCTGATACGAACCGAACCTGGGGGTGTTCGGCTCATCACTAGTGGGCAGGCATCCTTGCATTCTTTCACTCTGGAGATACCCAGTGTGCATACTTTTAACTTGCCCCAGATGTGGCTGCAGGTTAAGAAAGCTTGAAGGCAAAAATCCTCCATAGGCTTGGTGTGACTAGTGCGATATGGGAGCAGTGGGTACATGCCTGGGCCTACCACCTGGAAAGTCACCCTGGGCACATATTCTATATATAAACCAGCGCATCTTGTAAAGAAGTGACTCTCGCCAGAGCTCTTGTCGATGGCTCAGGTCATACAATGGCTAACCGTGGACTGTGGGTCCTGTTAATTACCGACATATTGATGAGTTGGTGGAATGGTTTACCAAAAGGCTAAAAGTATGCAGCTTAAAGTAATGGACAAAGCTGGTCAGGACTGGGATTGTCTTCATTCCTATCTCATTTTCGCCATCCGTGAGGTCCTGCAGTCTACTCCCTACTCCAGTTTTTTCCCTTTGAGCTCCTGTATGGTAGACTGCCACACAGCCTACTGGATGTTGTGAAAGAAAGTTGGGAACAAAAGGCCACCCCCTTTAGAAGTGTGAATAAACAAGTCGTCACGCTTGTGGTTTGATGAATCTGTGTCTTTTTTCAACTAGACTAACTATGTTGTCAGCATATGCTAAGGGCTCAGGAGGCTTAAATGGGATTTATGATAGGTCAGCAAAGGTTAGAACCTTATAACCCTGAGACAGGGTCTTTGTGTTGGTCCCAACCATGCAAAGTACATTTCTGGCTCATTGGCAAGGCTCATTTGAAATTCAGGAGGTTAACTAAAGTGTCTGAGCCAGGAATTCATAAGCTAGAATAGTTTTACCATGTAAAAGTCGCCAAGTCATGGAAGGAGAGAGAGCATTGGCCACTCTAGCTAGCCCTCTGACTGGTTGTTTGATGCCAGAATATAACATCAAAAAGTAAAGGAGTTTCTGCAGTGAAGCCAGGAGATCTTCTTAGAGCTTCCAGTTTGTACTTCCATGATTAAACACAACATAATCACAGAAACCAAGGTCTGTGTTTAACTCATACCTTATTGAATTATAGAACTTCGGAGACAGACAAAGGTAGATGAGGGGCAGAACATGTATTAAACCCAAAATGTATTATATTACAGCTTACCAATCCTTATATGTATGTAGTGTATGCAATATTTTTCTTTTTTAGTCTTTTTCTCCTTTTATTTCATCTGGTGATGTGACCAGTAACACAATTCCTGTTTAGGGTGTCTGTATTCTGGATGAAGTAGTAGAGCAAACACCTTTGGACAGCATCACTGTCAGTCCGGAGGGTAGTATTAAGCCCCATACACACTATTAGATTTTCTGCAGATTTTTGTCTTCAGATTTACCAAAACCATGTAGTGCAAGGATCTGCCTGATTGCATACAAATTGAAACTCTGAAGGTTTGACCTCATATTATATGGTTTTGGTAAATCTGAAGACAAAAATCTGCAGAAAATCTAATAGTGTGTATGGGGATTTAGACTAGTAGACATAGATGGACTTCACTAACAAATTGAAGCTGAACTCCAGCTTCAGCTTTTTTGTTTTGTCCTTTTGGGATACATAGGTAAATAAAAGCTGACCATTGTAAACAACCCTCTCAGTGTTAAATAATACAGTGGGGGTTATTTACTAAAGGCAAATCCACTTTGCAATATAAGTGCAAACTACAAGTGCAAAGTGCACTTGAAATTGCACTGAAAATGCACTTGGAAGTGCAGTCACTGCAGATCCAAGGGGGACATGCAAGGGACATGCAAGGAAAATAAAAAACAGCATTTTAGCTTGCTCGAGCTACTGCTGCATAGATGTTGGTAAACTTAACAAGGTGTTAAAATGTGATGCCTATCTCACCTCTTGGCTAGATTAAATAATAGAGAGACTAGGATCATATCCACATTTGACCTGCCTAAAGGATGCTGGCAAATCCTCCTCACTGACAGTGCCAAAGAAAAGCTGCTTTTACTACTCCAGAGGGTTTATGGCTGTATGTCCACAACCTTCCAAAGGGCTATAGATGGCCACATCATCTCCAGTCACACTGAGTCACTTACCTAAACAATGTAGTCATTAGTCAATACACACACACAGTGCAGCTCAGGATCAAGCCTACATGAGTACACCCGGACCAATTGGCTTGCTAGGGGGCACTCAGAAGGCAGAGGGAGCCAGGAGCGCCAGTGGGGGACCCCAGAAGAAAAGTATCAGTGCAAATCCATTGTACAGAGCAGGTAAGTATAACATGTTTATTATTAAAAAAAAAGAAAAAAATGCTTTACAATTGCTTTAACTACATCCAATAGTACAAGGGGATGTCATCCATAAACCTACTAAAGGTCAAGAACCCTATAGATGCCTGGGAAACCTCCCATATGACAAGCAACAAATGAGGCAGTAAACAGTCCCATTCACGACAATTTAAATTAGCTTTTCCCACAAGTCGGTTATGAGAAGGGTAATGACAATCCCAGAATTGAGGAGTGCAACAAGGTCCTGTCCATTAACCTGTATCACATACTCATATGTATTCACAATTTTAGGAGTTAATGCCACTTATGGATACATGGTATGTCTCCGGCCCAAGTTACATTACATTGTCTTGTCCCTGATAACCCACTAGTTCTTAGGAGGTTTAGTTAGTGGGCTACGTTTGGAAGGAGTAATGCACCTCTGGATGGACATACTGCTGTTTTCCACAGACACCTTGCCACCAGACTGCACCTCTGGATGGACATACTGCTGTTTTCCACAGACACCTTGCCACCAGACTGCACCTCCTTGCTCCAGATTGGCCCTCTTGTTAATAAATGGTCCAGAGTGGTTTTCTCCACATTCCTAATGGAGGGTCAGCTCCTCAGGTTGCAGCCAGTCTTGAAACATGTGCATCAGTCTACACAGCGTTGCACAGGCAGGTTTAGCCTTGTGAATCACCAGACACAGAAATGCCTCACCTAAGTCACCCCCAGCCTAGGCCTAGCCCTTCGACACTTTGTAGCCATGAGGATCAGCAATCAGGGAATAGACCACTATATCCTCACAGTCTGTCTTGGGAGACCTTCTCTAGTAGAAATTAGCTTAAAAGCACAAAATATGCTTCAATGCTGCAGTAATTTTTTGTAGGGCTCACCGCATGGCCCTCCATGGGTCATCCAACATTCCAGAGCCATCTTGGAGCCTACTGACTTGCTGGGTCACTGCATTTAGCCTGCAATCCATGTAGCAAGCAAGCAATCTCTTGTTACACTATCTGCTGCTGCTGTGCAATAGCCTCCTCATGGTGGGTCTGTGCTTGCATATTTACCAACACTAGCTGCCTGACCAGCTCTTTCATCTCTTTTTCTGCAGGTCTCATAGTCTGTGTGGATTTAATCCAGAAAATGGGACAGCCTGTACCCCTCAATCTGCCCATTGCATTCTCCACCAATTGTGGGGGCCAGGGTTAAATCAGATGTCAGAAATACAGTCTTGTGAAAAATGTAAGTCTTATTCCTGCTTAGCAGCAAAATATACCTGCTAGGATCAGCAATCAGAGAATGGACCACTATATCCTTGCAGTCTGTCTTGGGCAGACCTTCTCTAGTAGAAATGAGCTCAAAAGCACAAAATATGCTTCAATGCTGCAGTCATTTTTTGTAGGGCTCACTGCATGGCCTTCCAAGGGTCAGACAACATTCCAGAGCCATCTTGGAGCCTACTGACTTGCTGGGTCACTGCATTTAGCCTGCAATCTGTGCAGCAAGCTAGCTGCCTGACCAGCTCTTTCTCTTTTTCTGCAGGTTTCATAGTCTGTGTGGGTTTAATCCAGGACATGGGACAGCCTGTACCCCTCAATCTGTCCATTGCATTCTTCAACAATTGTGTGGATCGGGGTTAAATAAGATGTCAGAAATACAGTCTTGTGAAAAATGAAAATGAAAGTCTTATTCCTGCTTAGTAGCAATTAAGATCCTTCCTCCCAACGTATTCCATTATTTCTACCCCTCACATTCATTTTCCATATTAACCCCTTCTCAATAAGTGCCTGACATGAAAAAGTCTGAAACCTGGCAATGAACCATTTATCTTTTGAAAAATAGAGAGTACGCTTTAGAGCCAACCCAGCCACTGCAGTTATCATTGTTGCCACTGCTTATTTATTTTATAAATCCTTTTATCGTGATGACATTTAACCCACTTGCGGACCAGCTCACACCGATATACGCCAGCAACGTGGCACATTCCCCCAAAACAACCTATGGGTACGTTGTCCCCTTTAAGAGCCGCCAGAGGCACCTGTACCTGCACCTGTGGGCACAAAGGCCAGAACGGGGATTTGCGTGTGTAAGCACACAAATCCTTGTTCTGTCAGGGGAGAGGAGACAGATCGTTTGTTCCTAGTCAGTGGGAACAGTGATATGTCTCCTCCCCCAGTCACTCCCATCCCCCCACAGTAAGAAACACTCACGAGGGAACACATTTAACCCCTTGATCGCCCCCCAGTGTTAACCTCTTCTCTACACAGTAATCAGTTCATTTTTATAGCACTGATCGATCACTGATAAATGTCAATGGTCCCAAAAATGTGTCAAGGGTCTGATCTGTCTGCTGCAATGTTGCAGTCCCGATAAAAATCGCAGATCACCGCCATTACTAGTAAAAAGAAAAAATGCCATACATTTTTCCCATAGTTTGTAGAAGCAATAACTTTTGTGCAAACCAATCAATATACGTCATTGCGATTTTCTTTTTACCAAAAAATATGTAAAAGAATATATATTGGCCTAAACTCATGAAGAAATTTGTTTTTTAAAAACATTTTTGGGGAAATTTATTATAGCAAAAAGTAAAAAAAGTGTTTTTTCCCAAAATTTTTTGTTTATAGCGCAAAAAATAAAAACCGCAGAGGTGAAAATAAAGCTCTATTTGTGGGGAAAAAATACATAAATTTTGTTTGGGTACAGTATCGCACAACCGCATAATTGTCGGTTAAAACGGCGCAGTGCCATATCGCAAGAAATGGCCTGGAAAATCTTCCAGTCTGTAAGTGGTTAAAGGAGAAGTATGACTTTGTAAAAAAACAAACATACATAATTACTTCTATGCTACAGCTGTCCCATGTTGGCCCTAGGCCAGAGAACTGAGCAATCACATGATCTCACATGAGTGCACAGTTTTTGGTCTGCTTGGAGTGGAAAATGGCTACTGTGAGAAGCACGCTGAGAAGTGGAGCCAGCTGTCAATCAGAAAACTAGGTGGATCCCGACAATATTGTTGAGATCCTTTCAGAGCCTGAAGTGGCAAAACCCATCTATCAGCTTACTCTGGGTCACCCCTGTGCACCCCTGTGACCCACAAGAGATGCTTGGCCAAAAAAGCGTTAGCCAAACTTTTCTTTTAAGCATCAGTATTAAGAGAGTTGAACTTAAAAACATATCCCATGGGTACAATCTTGATGACGATTTTCCCTTTTCACTGTTCAAAGAGTATTCATTTTGTCTGACTTTAGAAGTAAGTCTAATATTTGAACATTATATTGTGCATCTCTATGGACAAGGCTGTAAGGGAACAGAGAACAAAATAATTACTTAGGGGGTTATTTACGAAAGGCAAATCCACTTTGCACTGAAAGTGCACTTGGAAGTGCAGTCGCTCTAAATTTAGGGGGTAGATCTGAAATGAGTGGAAGCTCTGCTGATTTTATCATCCAATCATGTACAAGCTAAAATGCTGTCTTTTATTTTCCTTGCATGTCCCCCTCGGATCTACAGTGACTTTACTTTAACGTAAATAACCCCCTTAGTCTACCAGACAATAACTGGTAAAATACTCTCCCGGCTTTAGGCTTTTTCTCTCTACTTTCTCTCTACTTTTTTTTTTTAAAGTGAATTAATACAAAATGTACTGTGCTGATGTACCAGTGAAATTATTTTATACATTTCCATTTGTCCTTCCTCTGACCGGCAAGGACAGAGTAAAGGTCTGGGAAAACAAAAAGAGATTTCCCCTGCTGTATACAGATGTGGCAGTTGGGTTGTGGAGAGCTTTGTGATGTGCCGCGGGCCTTACTTGGAAGGTCCAGTGCAACTTGCTGTCTAATTTAATCTGGCATTTCCTTGAAATCCTCTCCTTTGTTTAAGACAATGTTTAGCTTCATAACAATGGTTGCAGGGTCTAATGTTTAATCTTCTGAATTATGTAACAACGTTGTTTTATTCATTTAATGGAAGACAACTGACAGCTCAGAAGGATCTTGCTATGAGAAGAAATCAGAAATCAATGTGCAAGCTATAGATTCACCTTTGATATGATGGGGTTTGTAAGATGTTCAATTTTACAAATACATTCATTATGCATATTACATCTTTCAGATTCTGTTGAGTGATGGAGATTCAATATGTTTCAAAAGTCTGAAATTGATATGAAACACATGCTTTAAATGTCGCATACATTTCTGTGAGAAACTTGGTAAATACAGTAAATTCTAGCTAATATGAAGGAACACCATTCCAGTCCAGCCTGCTTGTATAAAACAACATATGATTTATAAATATATTTCTTGGGGAAAAGTTTCTGAACCTTTTGCAATTTTCTAGTTATCTGAATAGATGGGTTTTAAAATGTGGAATGATCTTCACTCAAGGCATTTTTTTCTTTTTGACAAATATTATTTTGTATTTGTATATATTTCTAGAACATGGTTTACATACATATTCAGGGTCATTGATGGAACAAGATGTGAGTATCTTAAAAAATAATTTCTGATATGAAGAGACTCAAATTGTATTAATGTTATATATACTGTATACACACATATACAGTTCATATACAGTATATATACTGTATGTAGCACAGTCCCTGACCCCTAGAGGCATGGTGGTACCCAGAGACAGGATAGGCTAACATTTACCTCAAGGGCAGAATACTTAGTGGGCTTTGTAGACAGTTGGGCACCAGTCACTTTAAGATGTCAAACAAAAATAAGTTTATTGCTCACACAGAATACTCTAGGGAGAGAGGGATAGGGCAAAGGACCCCCATAAAGTAGCAGACTAACAAACTACTCAAATAAGAAAAAAGTCCTCACAATCTTTACAGACAACTTTGAAGTCGACCAGTCACACCCTGAATATCTATACCCTCTCCTAGCATGCACCAGTGGTGATGAAACTCCTACTGGTTGACCAGGGAGAGATGAATATTCATAAATTTGGTTAGTGCAGCTATTATGCTATTGCCAGAGGTGGTAGTGTTACCTACGAGCAAGAGAAGGATATATACACTCACCGGCCACTTTATTAGGTACACCTGTTCAATTGCTTGGTAACACAAATTGCTAATTAACCAATCACATTGCTGCAATTCAATTCATTTAGGCACCTAGACGCGTTGAAGGCGAATTGCTGAAATTCAAACCAAGCATCAGAATGGAGAAGAAAGTGACTTTGAACGTGACATGGTTGTTGGTGCAAGACAGACTGGTCTGAGTATTTCAAAAACTGCTGATCTACTGGGATTTTCAAGCACCACCATCTCTAGGGTTTACAGAGAATGGCCCAAAAAAGAAAAAAATATCCAGTGTGTGGCAGTTGTGTGTACAAAAATGCCTTGTTGATGTCAGAAGAGAATGAACAGACTGGTTCGAGATGATAGAAAGATAACAATAACTCAAATAACTACTCGTTACAACCAAGGTATGCAGAATACCATTGAACCTTGAAGCAAATGGGCTACAGCAGCAGAAGACCACACTGGTCAGGTTAGAACACACTTCCGTCAGGTTAGAACAGGAAACTGAGGCTGCAATTCGCACAGGCTCACCAAAATTGGACAGTAGACGATTGGAAAAACATTGCCTGGTTTGATGAGTCAAAATTTCAGCTGCAATATTCAGATGGTAGGGTCAGAATTTGGTGTAAACAACATGGAACAATGGATCCATTCTGCCTTGCATCAATGATTCAGGCTGGTGGTGTAATGGTGTGGGGGATATTTTTTTGGCACACTTTGGGCCCCTTAGTACCAACTGAGCATTGTTTAAATGCCACAGCCCACCTGAGTATTGTTGCTGACCATGTTCATCTCTTTACGACTACAGCGTACTTCTTCCAGCAGGATAAACAACATGGAACATGGGATTGTAGGTCGCACACTCAAACTTAAATATTAATAACACACCACACTGAATTTGGTATTTAAATGGCCGCGGCACCTTTATTGGTATTAAATTAGTTAACTTTATTCGAACAATAAGTAATGAATGTATAATAAGATTTTATTTAAAAACAAACTCTAACATTAGCTCAGTCATAGAACTCGAGCTTTAATTAATAAATTTCAAATAACCAAGTCCCCCCTTGATTCAAGGGTGACAAACCACATAATGATGCCTGCGACATAAGGGATGGGAGGGAGGGAAGCTCAACCAAGCCGATCCAGGACAACTGTGATCGGACCCTGTGACACAAGGGGCTTTTATAGCCCCCAAAGCATTGAAAAAACGTGTTTCCCGCCCGAAAACACGTGCAAAGCCCGCTCTTTTTTTTTTTTTTTTTTTTTTTTAATTTAATAGAAGCCATCTTTATTAAAAAACATGGCGGCCACAATCCCATGCTGCGGGCTCTTGATTGAGCCCACTTAACATGGGATTGTAGGTCGCACACTCAAACTTAAATATTAATAACACACCACACTGAATTTGGTATTTAAATGGCCACGGCACCTTTATTGGTATTAAATTAATTAACTTTATTCGAACAATAAGTAATGAATGTATAATAAGATTTTATTTAAAAACAAACTCTAACATTAGCTCAGTCATAGAACTCGAGCTTTAATTAATACATTTCAAATAACCAAGTCCCCACAAAGCCGCGCTTATTGTAAATAAGCAAGGCTACCCCAGCACCGCGGCCCGTTCAATCATAGTCTGAAGGCCTAAATTAAAAATGTCCAGACCAACGTCAGATAGATGAATCCCATCTGACCGGTAAAGACCAGGGAAAACTCCTTCCAAGTCAACATGACGAAAAGAGAACCCCCCAAGCGATGGCATGAATTTTTCAATAGAATGATTTACTCTCCATCTAATCTTGTCAAGTGATTTTCCATCAGGAGAGCACAGCCAATGTAAGCGAGAAACCATCTCAGAAAAAACAATACATGCATTTGGAAAATAAAACTGTAGAAGGCGTAAATCCTGTCTAATAGAAAACAATAAATCCAGAGTCTTTCTCCTACTGACATCATTACCTCCCAGATGAAATATTAGAATAGAAGGATGAGGCCAAGAATAGAATAAAGGAGATAGATGAGAAAACAGATCAGTCCAGATGAGCCCACGAACACCTTTCCAATAGATATGAAAACGATCAGAAGGTAAGGACAATTTGGAACCATAGCAGCGTAAGGAAGCCCGTTTGTGAGCCCAATAAATATAAGAATGCCCAATTATCCAAATATAAGACTTGGAACCTAAAAATTAAAGAGATAGGTTAGGACGAACATATAAATTATGGGGATGAGAATCCCATCTTCCCAATTGTTTAATGATAGCATCGCTCAAGCCCAATCTAGCTGCTTCAGTGGCGGCTCCGATACGAAAAGAATGAGAAGAAAATTTTAAGTGCGATAAACTGAGCTGAACCAAGCAGCGCTTAAAAACCGCAGCAAATTGAAATTTTGTAACAGGAGATGAGTCATGGTGAATGAAAAATTGGCCATCACCAATTGGTCGCACAGCAAGGTATTTGCGCAAAACTAAAGTAGGGCAAAAAACAGAGTCGCCACAAGCATATAGATTGAGCCAATGACCCTTAGCAGCTTGATCGGTTTTAGATCGCCTAATATAAACCCGAACTGTATCTTGTAGGACCGAAACATCAGACCACTGTAAACCCGAAGAACTGTATTTGTTGCTGGGCAACATTTCACAAATACGAAGAGCTGCAAAGAACATTAGAACAAATGCAGTATGAAAAAGAAGCGCTTCATATTCGGAAATGCAAACAGCTGTGGTGACTAAGCAAAGCCTAGATAGAATATGCAAGGTAACAGGTCTATGGACATCAGGAGCACACCTATCCTTTCATAAACCTTTGAGAGCCTGTTTGACAGAGAAAAAACTATTACATGCCGGCAGATTATATAATTTAAGAAAAAATGAAACCCCAGCCAATAGCTTATGGATATGGTTAAAAGAAAATTGTAATTGCATCAGAGAACACAAGAAGGCTAAAATGGAATGTTCAGTAGGAGAAAATCCTGACAAACCCACTTCAGCTTTGAAGATCATCCATCTATCCCATGCAACTGAATATTCAGTCCATGTTTTTGGAGCGATTGAATGTTGAATAGCAGCGAAAACAGGGGCTAAACCAGACTCCAAAGATGACCCGGACAGGGGCATCCAACCATATCTGCTTCTGGTAAGAGCTGTCTGAAACGAGCCATCTGGAAGCGAGATAAGGCATCCGCCATAATATTCTGATTGCCTGGCACAAATTTGGCTTTAAGCCAGATATTTTTCTTTAAACAAAGAAGTACCAAATAACGTAGCAGTTTTATAACAAAAATGGATTTTGAAGAAAGACAATTTAAGGCAAAAAGCACGCCTTTGTTATCCGTATGGATAACAATGCGTCTATTAGAAAAAAGATCTCCCCAGATTTCCAACGCAACCACCACCGGAAATAGTTCCAGTAAAACTATATTCCTAGTGAGCTTGTTGGAAATCCAAAAAGGCGACCATCTATCCGCACACCAATGCGTGCGAAAGATGGCTGCAAAACCACAAGACCCCGCAACATCCGTGAATAAATCAATATCTGCAGCAAAAATAAAATCATCCTGAAAAAATGATCTACCGTTATAGACTATCAAAAATTGAGACCATACCAGGAGATCATCTTTTACAGCAGAAGTAAGACGGATATGTGAAAAAGGGGATTTAAAACCGGACGTAGCCAAAGACAATCGTCTAGAAAAAATTCTGCCCATGGGCATAACGCGAGTAGCAAAGGCAAGAAGACCTAGAAAGGATTGAAGCTCCTTTAAAAGAATCTTCTTACGACGCAAAAATAGAGAAATCAAAGATTCCAATCTAGAAATTTTTAACGGAGGCAGTTCATACTGCAGCAAAATCGTATCAATTTTAATACCTAAAAACTCAATCACTGGTGATGGAAAAGCAGTTTTTTCAACCGCCAGCGGAATGCCGAAAAAACCCGAAAGAAGAAAAAATAAACGCGAAATCACCGAACAGACAGGCGAATCAGGAGGGCCTATAAAAAGATAATCATCCAAGTAATGCAATATACCCAAGTGGCCAGATACTTGAATCATTACCCACTGCAGAAAAGAAGCAAAAACTTCAAAATAATGACAGGATAAAAAAAAACAGCCCATAGGAAGGCATTTATCATAGAAAAAAACGTCCATTAAAATGAAAACCAAGAGAGTTATAGGCCTCTGGGGATATAGGCAATAGTCGAAAAGCGGATTGAATATCCGCATTGGCTAATAAAGCCCCTTGATTAAATTGTTTGATAAGGCCAACAGCATCATCAAAAGTAGCATATGTAACGGAAGTGGACAGCGGATCAATTTCATCATTCAGCGAACTGCCTTCTGGGAAAGAAAGGTGATGAATGAGCCGGTATGCTCGAGGTTCCTTTTTTGGAACCAACCCCAATGGAGAGATTCTAAAACTTTTAAATGGAGGGGAAACGAAAGGACCAGCAATCCTGCCAGCAGCCAGCTCTTTAAATAATTTTTCGGCCACAATGTCAGTATTCATCAATACTGATTTTAAATTATTAACAAAAAAATACAACCAGGGCCTTGAAAAACAGGAAGCTTAAAACCAACCGAAAAACCGTCAATTAAGAGTTGCGCCTTCTCCTGGTCTGGGTAGCGACGCAGCCACGGAAGCATTGCGGCCAATTTCACCGGTGTGCACGCTTTTGGAGTGTTCCCTGAAGGCAGAATTAGTGGTCCTTTTAAAACACTTCATGACAGGATGATTGCCCAAGCAAAAAGAACATTCATGCCTATAGCGACAAGAGGCCAACCACTTACACTGCGATTCATTATATGCGAAACACGTACCTTTTTTGTAAGCGGAAGTCGGAGCAGAAGAAGCCGCCATGGGCTGTGATTGAATTTTGGAAAAATACGTTTTTTGAGGGGTAATGAGGTTGAGCCATAAGCCAACATCCTTGTTACCCCATTTGAGCGTGGGGTAGATAGCAATCTTTTGGCGGAAGGATTCATCATAATGAAACCAATCCATACCGCCAAAACTCTTGTAAGCCTCTAAAATATGTTCCAAATGTTGAAATAAACCACACGCTTTTTGAGGATATTTTTCACACAACACCGCCGAAAAAATGCAGAAAGCTTGCAACCAGTTAAAAAATGATCTAGAAACTGGGCGACGTCTGTAATCCTCAGTATTGTCTCCAGATTTAATATCGCTTTTATATAAAAATTCCTTAGCATTAGGTAAAAGCGATAATAAATCCAAAAATTCACCTTTCCAAATGAAAACCTAACGGGGATAATTCACAAGGTAATACTTCCTTAAAACAGACCTCCGGGACAGAAGCAGGAACATTAAGAGGAACAGGGACAGATGAAGGAACAACATGAGAGTCAATGGGAGACCACACATGAGCAGGAGAAGGCAAAACAGATACAGGTTGAGAGGAAGATAAAACATCATTAAACCTATTCAATGAGGTAAGCACGTTATGTAACAAACCTGCTGTGTTAAACTCACCAACCCCAATAGGCTCACTATTCTGGCAAGGAGGAATCTGGAATGAAGGGGAAGGTAACATAGCAGCAGCAGATGCTGAAGAGAAAGGAGTAGCAGTAGTTAAGTTTTCCCTGGCACGCAGCCTAGACGGCCTGTGCGCTTGTGAAGCTGTTGCTGTAGCAACCAGATGCGTACTGGGAGAGCGCGCTGAAGCCGAGGCTTGAGAGACCCTATGAGGAGCTGAAGTGGGCGGAGACTTCCGGGCTGTGGGCGGAGACATTGGGGGAGCAGCGCACAGGCTGAGAAAGCCGAGTGCGTCCTCTTCGCTCAGTGGTGCGGGTCGGCGAAGGAGAGAAGACCCGCCTCCGCCTCTTGACACGCAGGCCGGAACGCTGACTTACCGCCGCGTCATCTTCAGCGTCATCCACGGGGCGGGCTTCAGTGACTGAAGGTGGGCGGGACCCGGCCCACTGCTGCGCCGCATCTTCTTCCTCTGGACGCTCCAACGGCAGGCTTCTCTGGATCCTGCGGGATGGTGAGGTAGGTGCTTCGGATCGGTTCCCCTCTTCGGCCCCAGACCTTCCAGGGGGCGTATTCAGATCGCCGGGCGCCGCTTCTGTAGCTGGCTCATCTTCGGCCAATGACAGGCAACGCCGGAGCCATTCGTCCCCGCCTTCAGATGCCGCCTTCTCCAGGATTTGCCTCAGGATTTCATGCCCTGTCACGGCTTGGCGAGCTTAGTGTAATAGCTCTAGTGTAACAGCAGAAGCTCAGCCAAGCCGATCCAGGACAACTGTGATCGGACCCTGTGACACAAGGGGCTTTTATAGCCCCCAAAGCATTGAAAAAACGTGTTTCCCGCCCGAAAACACGTGCAAAGCCCGCTCTTTTTTTTTTTTAATTAATAGAAGCCATCTTTATTAAAAAACGTGGCGGCCACAATCCCATGCTGCGGGCTCTTGATTGAGCCCACTTAACAATGGATCCATTCTGCCTTGCATCAATGATTCAGGCTGGTGGTGTAATGGTGTGGGGGATATTTTTTTGGCACACTTTGGGCCCCTTAGTACCAACTGAGCATTGTTTAAATGCCACAGCCCACCTGAGTATTGTTGCTGACCATGTTCATCTCTTTACCACTACAGCGTACTTCTTCCAGCAGGATAATGCACAATGTCACAAAGCTCAAATCATAGCAAGCTGGTTTTTTGAACATGACAATGTGTTCACTGTACTCCAGTGGCCTCCACAGTCACCAGATCTCAATGCAACAGAGCACCTTTGAGATGTGGTGTAACGGGAGATTCGCATCATGGATGTGCAGCCAACAAATCTGCAGCAACTATCCCTCAGCTGGTCCACTCTGACCAGGTGGGCTTTGTCCCAATGAGAGAAGCTCGGGACAACACAATAAAGGCTATCAACCTGACCCATGCTGCCCATGTTTGGAAAATCCCTATACTGCTTCTGTCGACAGATCCTAAAAAATAGGGTGAACTGAGTTTTTCTGACAAAGAATCTCAAACATATTGGACTGGGTCGACGAATTATGCATTGGATTCATGCTCTTTATACTCGGTCGTCTGCCTAAGTGAAGGTAAATGATCATCTTTCTTCTTCCTTCGGGATCACTAATGGAATCGATAGGGGTGCCCCCTTTTCTCCCTTGATATATATCTTGACCCTTGAACCCTTTCTCGACTCAGCGTTGGCTACCAAGGTTGCAGCTTACGCCGATGACTTGTTATTTTTTCTGTCCAACCCTCTATTTGCTCTCCCAAACTTATTCTCAGAATTGAAGATCTATGAGGCTCTATCTTTTTTTCGGATCAACTACCAAAAATCAGAAGCACTGAATGTACCCCTGTCGGTGTTCCAGACTGCTCTTCTGAAGACAGATTTCCCTATTAGACATGTGCACAACAAAAAAAAAATTTTTTTTTTCGTTTCTTTTTTTTCGTTTCCGTTGATTCGTTTTTTCGTACATTCGTAAGTTGTCGGTGTTCGGATTTGTAACGATTCGTACATTCGTAAGTCGTCGGTGTTCGTATTCGTAACGATTCGTACATTCGTAAGAGTTATTTTTTCGTTGATTCGTTTTTTCGTTAATTTTCAGACGCATTCGTATTTATTCGTACATTCGTAACATTCGTAACATTCGTAGATTCGTAATCGGAGCATAATTCATAATTTTATGTAATGTGTATGCTATTATTACATTTTAAAAAAAGTTACGAATCGAAAAAAAAAGTTACGAATGTACGAATTTTTTTGTTCAATAGAGAAACGGAAAATTACAAATCGAAAAAAAAGAAAATTACGAATCGAAAAAAAAAGTTACGAATCGGAAAAAAAGTTACGAATGTACGAATTTTTTTGTTCAATCCATTCGAAGCACGTTTAGCAGCACCATTGTAAGGGACACAGAAAATTACCAATTCAACAAAAAAAAAAAGTTACGAATGTACGAATTTTTTCGTTCGTTTTGGTTTTTCGGATTTTCTTCATTAGTACATTCGTTGTTTCTAATTAGTTTTTTTTTTCGGATTTTCGTTGTTTTTCGGATTCGTTCGATTCGAATGATTCGTTAATCGGATTCGTACGTTTTGAACGATTCGTTATTCGGATTCGTACGATTCGAACGATTCGTTCATCTGTCTACCTAGCAAGGTGGAGAACATCTTTGCCCTAAATGACCCCCCCTGACGATTATCAAAAAAGACCTGGAGTCTTGGCAAAATGGCTTGTTCTCTTGGTTTGGATGGTGCAGCATCGTCAAGATGAATGTCATGCAATGTTTGCTTATCCTTTTCAGGCCCTCCTGATTCATGTCCTGGGCACCTTTCTTTGGGCGGTCAACCAAGCTCTTGTACACTTTCTGTGGGCTCAAAAGCCCCCCCCATCTTAGTCATCTTACCAGGATACTGGATTGGTGCTGCCATGGATCGGTTAAAAATTGAGTACAGGTGAAACGGACCCTTTCCGGGATTCCACACGATTTGTGTTCTGGTGTCATAAGGACTTGCTGGCCTTGGTTCTTACCCACCCTACGGGGAGGGAAACCTGGCAGGTCTGTGCCAAAGTCTTCCGATCTACCGCCATTGTTTCAGATCCATCAATGCTTACAAAGGAGTAAGCGGTGATGGAGCCGGAGCAATGGCGGCAGATAGTTGGGAACCTTGTCTTCAGTTCTGGTCTTCCTGAATCAGGATTTCAAGATTTGAAATCTGCGGATCTTCATCAGGCCAGGCACTTTATAGTGCGTGGACAATGGATTACCCGACAGCAAATCATGGATGACTAGGTATACGCAGGCCTTTCTTTTTGGCAGAAAGTACAATTGGCAAATTTTTTTGGCTCTCTATCCTCCACAGATGCCTTTACATGTCCCCTTAGCATGTTTGAGCTCTTATGTACATAGCAGTCTCCGCTGCATATACGCAGTGTCTCAGACTTATCGATTGCTGGTGTCCTCACCTCCGACCTTTCGACTGCCATATATTTCCAAATGGGAACGAAACCTAGGGCTGAGCTTTACGGACAAACATGTGGACATAATTCCCTTGTTTTCCTATAAAACCTCTATTTGTGCTAAACACCAGGAATCTGGTTTCAAAATCCTGACCCGGTGGTACCATACACCTGCTAAGATTTATACAATGTTTCCCAAATGCTCAGATCTTTGCTGGAGATGTGGAGAGGAGACTGGCTCCCTTCTCCATATTTTATGGGCCTGCGACTATTGCTTTCCTTTACATAACCCCTATATTTACTGACTGTGACCTACCGAAGGACCCAACGCTTTGCCTTCTGCATCACCACTGTTTCTCAGGCAAGGCTTACAGGCGTTCCATCTTGCCACTTCTGATTACCGCAGCAAAGAACTGCATCCCACTCTTTTGGAAACAGGCACATGTACCGCCCATTACCGTCTGGTTGAGAAAAGTCGCTGAAATCAACGTATTGGAGAACCTGGTGGCCAGTGAGAGGGGCATCCCAGATAAATTCCACAAACAATGGTTCTACTGGCATTAATTTGTATACTCTGAAGAGTACAAGGCCTTGTTGAATTAATCTATCCAAAATTGAAACTGTACCAGTGGGCCTCCTGGATCTGTAGGGATGGTGGTTCTGACTGGACCCCCTCCTGTCCCTTCCCTTCTGTTCTATTCTTTTTTTCTTTTTCCTTTTTCTTTGTCCACCTCTATTTGTTTTGCTGTCTTTTAAGTTTTAATTACTGACGGTGTTCACCATGCAAAAAACACATGGGGTACAGGGACTCCCGAGACATTCTTTTCATACTCTGCATGCTATTCGTGACAGAAATTGTATTCCAAATATTGTGACTTTCTGATTCTGTGTTATCTGTTGATGCACATGTCAAATGGTTTCTGTACTTATTGTGAATTGTCGTAAAATAAAGAAGTGAAAAAAAATAAAAATCTGCAGTAACTGCGTGATGTTATCTTGTCAATATGAACCAAAATCTCTGAGGAATGTTTCCAACACCTTGTTGAATCTATGCCACAAAGAATTAAAGCAGAGCTGAAGGCTAAAGGGGGCCCAACTTAGTACTAGCAAGGTATACCTAATATAGTGGCCAGTGAGTGTATCCAACACAGGCTGCAGGTCAGGGCTGACTCAGTGTGGGAAACATCATTTAGAGCGTGGCTCTACCTAACATGTATGTCATCATCAGAGCCAGCATCAGTATGTTCCCCGCCTTGACCTGCAGCCTGTGTTCGTGTTGGCAAATTTACTGGAACTGTGAGAACCTTGCATGACTGGTTTGCAAGCAAGTCCACTAATGAAGGGAGTGGATCCATTAGCCCATCTTTGGATGTTCAAGATTGTTTGGCTCTTTGGATGTTCAAGATCAAGAATGAGAACCCATATAGTGGTACTGTTATTTTATTTAAAAAAGCATAAAAAGCTCACTCATGTGTGGCTTCACAGCACTTAGTGTGAGTGGCTATCAATTTTTTGCTTTTTTAAATAAAATAACAGTGAGCACTATATACAGTAGGTTCTCACTGTCTTTTAACATGCAAATACACACTGAATCATCCATCCATCCACCCACCTGAGCTGCTGAGGTACTCCAAGTGTCAGAGTCTTTGCTGATTAGGAAGAAGTCCATTTAGTATTGAAACACATATTGACCTATTTTGTGGGGGTCAATACAGAGAGGTCAGAGTCTGCATAAGGAATTCACTGTGGTGGAGGTGTCTTCTACTTGCACATTCTTGCAGCACTTACCTGGGAGTGATATACTGTACCCTCGTGGCAGCACCTTTTTGTGCACACTGCACACTACTTGGAATTCACTTTTCTACCACAGTAACAGATTTGAAGCCCACTCACACCACAATTTTGATCTTTGTCCTTTGTTTTCTTGGGGATCATGTTTATTGCACCCGGTCCCTCTTCTGCGGGTCCCTTCCACAGCTTCAGGTAGAGACAATTTGGACAGCCTCGCCCCCCATTTTCCAAACTTATTACAATATTTTCGTGCACCTGCCCCTGAAAAGTGGTACTATCCACAAAACGCATCTGACTAATTTGGATGCACTTATTCTCATGCAGACACCCCTACTCAATACATTATCTTGAGTTCTCCACCTAGCATGTGATTTTAAGTGTTTTTACTACATCCAGGATTCGTTCCATACCACACAGTGGTTGGCTGGTTGCTGCTAATGTTTGTTTCTATATATGGTCTGCAATATGTGATTGACAATTTTATTCATTGCTGCATGTATCATGTCATTTTGCCATGTTCCTTGTTTCACCAATAAAACATGTTTTTGATATCTACTCATCTTCTAGCCATGTATGCTCATCTCATTTAAAGTCCCCCAAAAAAAACCTTCCTTTTTGCAGATTTAGGGATGGAGAAATGTGATCCATATGTCTCATTTAAAGTCACAAACTCCCCCCTTTAGTTTACTGCATTCACGATTATATGGACATTTACTGTATTATTGTTTATGAAGGGTTGATAATTTTCTCTGGATTTTTATTCTGACTATTTAATGATTGCTGAAAACACATACAACTTCAGATTACAGACATTGGTTATTACTCACAGATAAACTATTGGTGATAGCACAGCATTTATTTCTTTATACACATTCAAGTAATGTTTTCATTTCATGCTTGCAGCTTTAATTATCCACTCACTTGTGCACAAATAATAACATACACAATGGTAAATGTTTGCTTCCTCCTCCCCTTCGCTTCCCTTACAACTAAAGCCCCATACACACGGTCGGATAATCCGACCACCAAATCCATCGGATTTTTTCCGACGGATTTAGTCGCACACTGGTGTTGCATACACACGGTCGGACAAAGTTGTCGGAAAATCCGATCATTCTGAACGTGGTGACGTTTGTTGCCTACGACGGGACTACGTAGAGGCTAGTAGCCAATAGCTTTGGTCTTGTAATGTGATCTGAGCATGCGTGGCACTTTGTCTGTCGGAATTCGCTACACACGATCGGAATTGGTGTGATCAGACTTTGTTGTCGGAAAATTTTTAGAGCAGGAGATACAACTTTGTCCGTCGGACAATCCGATGGAAAATGTCCGATGGTGCCTACACACGGTCGGAATTTCTGACAACATTGTCCGATAGGACAGAATCCATCGGAAAATTTGACCGTGTGTATGGGGCTTAATGGTGGCGGCAGCACCCGTGAGCTTATTTAAAAATCGTCTAGGGTTTAGACATCGCAGGATCCCTGGACATTTAAGTGTCCTAATAGTAAAAGTCAGGAGCTACAGTATTTGGCGCTCCTCTTCAAGACACTTTGAAACTTTAGAACAAAATAAAAATAAAAGGTATACTAAACAGATACAGATGTGAACTTGGGGTAAAACAAGGCACAGAACACTCAGAAATTAGAATCCTGCAACATACATGGGGAAAGGTTCCATAATGTTGCAACTAGTCAGTTTAATTATGTTTCTTACAAAAAAAAAAAAAAAAACAGCACAAAATAATTGAAGGTCAATTTAAGTAGGATGTTAAAAGAACAGAAGGAGCATTTCTAAACTTTTTCTATCAACTAGGGTGTTGGAAGTGCTTAATTTGCTAGCAGGGATGACACAGGACAAGCAATATCATGGTAACAGAGGGCAAAAATTATTTTATTCGGCAGAAATTTAGAGTAGCTGGTACTCCAGTTAAGATGGAACTAGGGTCAGCCGTGTTAATTATGGCACACTTAGAATATAAAACTGATTAAAGGTATGCTACTTTAGAATGCTAAGTCACTACTAACAGACATGTTGGACTTTGCCAGTTAATGTAGAGGTGGAAGTTGAATACAATTATTCCTGGTTCAGTTGTCAGCACTGGAATTTTCATTGCCAAAAATATCAAGAGAATTAACCCTTAGCAGTTAAACTTCTCTAATTGCTTAAAGTGAAAATTAAAATTTTGTTTTAAAAGATTTTTATCATCAAAAAATATTGTATCCTAATACATGCATATGTAAATAACAGATGTAATGATAGTAATCAGGATATACCTTCCTTTGCGGACCATTCTGTACAGTGACAGGATTGGTTGGGACAAAGCATAACAATAAAAGGCATAACAATACAAGGCAAGCTTAAACAGTTGCAAAAACATTTATTTCGCTTCTTCCCACTGGTCATCTAAATATAAATATCCCCAAGTATGTTTTCCCATGCTGAGGATACATTTAGAAATGCCCTTATTTAAAACTAGCAGCTGGAACATGTGCCAGCCTCTAGTTAGTTCTGTTACAGTGCTGTATCTGATACTGACCACTGTCACACACAGTGGTCAGAAACTAATTATCATGGTTCCCAAGCATGTGATCACTATTATGTCATCATATGGCAATCATATAACATAGAAATGATTACATTTACTCAAGAGATCAAGGCACCCACATCCCAAATATGAGAATTAATAATTAAGAAATGGAAAGGGGGATTTTAATGGTGGCACAAATATATACACAGAATATAGTTTATTTTTATAAAAAAAGGGGATTTTTTTATTATTGGTATCAAAATATAAAAGGAGTAAAATATGTTAACTCTCAGAAATAAAGATATACATATACTATAAAATCATCAAAAATTGATAGGAACAATGATATGCATACAGAGCTATATGTAGCTATATAAATGCCTGTTGGGCTCTACATGTTTCGCTTTAGTGCTTCTTCAGGAGCTGTAAGGCATATTATGGCTATCATATAAGTGATGAAAAGATTTGTTGAACTCCTGTTCTTCAGGTAAGAGAGGCAGATAAAGGAATATCAAAGTCCAGCAATAGAAATCGCAGGCTGGGCACCGAAAAAATATCAAAATCATTTCTTATATCAATAGCTGCAGATGCCCAAAATGCAGAGCTCCTGTTGAAATCTGTCATTACTTCCTTGATGGGCTGCTTGATCGGGTTTTTCAGTTCTGTGGAAGCTTGAATGCACTCTGGCTTCATTGTCTGGAAGTTCTCCAGATCTGGTAGTTTGTGCTGGGAATTTCTTTTCCTCATCATATATCTTTGATATGATGTTAAAATCTGCATTTTGGGCATATCTGCAGATATTGATATAAGGAATTATTTTGACATTTTTTCTGTGCTCACCCTGCGATTCCCATTGCTGGACTTTGATGTTCCCTTATCTGCCTCTATTATCTATTTATCACTTATTATCTATTTATCACTTATATGATAGCCAATATATGCCTTACATCTCCTGAGGAAGCACTATAATGAAACATGTAGAGACATTTATATAGCTTCTAGGGATTAGGGATGGGCGAATGGGTCCGCCTGAGCATAAGTTCGGGCCAAACTTTGGTTGTTCGGATGTTCTGCGAACAACGAACAACATGCGGTGTTCGAGGAAAATTCGAAACACACTAACATGAAAAATCAAAAGTGCTCATTTTAAAAGCTTATATGCAAGTTATTGTCATAAAAAGTGTTAAAAAAAGAGCATGGAATCCCCCCCCAGTTCTTTACCAGACACTTTAGGTCTGGTATTATTATTGAGAGGAATACCGAAGCAAAATTTTTAAAAAAATTGCGTGGGGGCACCCCTAAAATCCATACCAGGCCCTTCGGGTCTGATATGGAAATTAAGGGGAACCCTGCGGCAAATAAAAATAAATGGCGTAGGAGTCCCCCCAAAATCCATACCAGACCCTTTAGGTCTGGTATGGATTTTAACCACTTCAGCCCCGGACCAACTGGCAGCCAAAGGACCAGGCCCCTTTTTGCGATTCGGCACTGCGTTGCTTTAACTGACAATTGCGCGGTCGTGCGACGTGGCTCCAAAACAAAATTGGCGTCCTTTTTTCCCCACAAATAGAGCTTTCTTTTGGTGGTATTTGATTGCCCCTGCGGTTTTTATTTTTTGCGCTATAAACAAAAATAGAGCGACAATTTTGAAAAAAATGCAATATTTTTTGCTTTTTGCTATAATAAATATCCCCAAAAAATATTATTGATTGGTTTGTGCAAAAGTTATAGCATTTACAAAATAGGGGATAGTTTTATAGCATTTTTATTAATATTTTTTTTTTTTACTAGTAATGGCGGCGATCATCGATTTTTATTGTGACTGCGACATTATGGCGGACACATTGGACATTTTTGACACATTTTTGGGGCCATTGTCATTTATACAGCAATCAATGCTATTTAAATGCATTGATTCCTGTATAAATGACAGTTGTAGTGAAGGGGTTAACCACTAGGGGGAGGGGAGGGGTTATGGGCTGTGACGTGTGTGTGTTTTTTTTTACATTAGGGGGCGGGGCTGACGTCTGACGCCATTGATCGGCTTTCCCGATGACCGGGAACAGCCAATCAATGACAGGCAGTGTAGGAAGCGCGGGGAAAGGTTTGTTTACACATACCTCTCTCCGTTCTTCAGCTCCGTGACCCAATCGCGGGACACCAGTGGCGATCGGGTCCGCTGGTCCCACGGCCAGGGTCACGGAGCTCCCGACTGGGTCGCGAGCGCGCCGCTGGCGGCGCGCAAGCGACCCACAGGCAGGCTTTTAAAGGATCCCGTACAGGTACGGGATTTTGCCTGCCCGTGCCATTCTGCTCACGTATATGTACATGAGCCGGTCGGGAAGCGGTTAAGGGGAACAAAATAAAAAAAATGGTGTAGCCCCCCAAAATCCATACCAGACCCTTATCTGAGCACGCAACCTGGCAGGCCGCAGGAAAAGAGGGGGGACGAGAGAGCGCCCCCCCTCCTGAACCATACCAGGCCACATGCTCTCAACACGAGGAGGGTGCTTTGGGTTAGCCCCCCAAAGCACCTTGTTCCCAAGTTGATGGGGACCAGGGCCTCATCCCCACAACCCTTGCCCGGTGGTTGTGTGGGTCTACGGGTGGGGGGCTTATCGGAATCTGGAAGTCCCCTTAAACAAGGGGGCCCCCAGATCCCGCCCCCCTGTGTGAAATGGTAACGGGTACTCAGATCCTCAGAGAGTTCTTTGCCATTAGGTGCCATGTTGAACTTCCAGTGACCAGTATGAGAGAGTGAGAGTGATAACACCAGCGGTTTAGACATTAATGGCTGTGTGTTGAGTTATTTTGAGGGGACAGCAAATTTGCACTGTTATACAAGCTGTACACTCACTACTTTACATTGCAGCAAAGTGTAATTTCTTCAGTGTTGTCACGTGAAAGGATATAATAAAATATTTACAAAAATGTAAGGGGTGTACTCACTTTTGTCAGATATATATATATGTATATATATATATATATATATATATATATATATATATATATATATTATTACTATTATTATTAATAAATATAAATATCTTTTTATTTTCCCTTGAACAGATTGGGTATGTGTAAAGTGAAAATTTTCCACATTTATTAATCTCTGGGAAAAATTGTCTTGCATTGCACTAGAGTTCTCCTCTGCTGTTTACATTCAATTTCTAATGACTCTCATAGTACCTCGCTGTCTGCAAGCAATGATTCCTAAACTGACTGAATCTCCTTAAACTCCTCTCTTCCACTCATTCCGGTTAATTTACTAAAACTCAAGAGTGCAAAATAATCTGGTGCAGCTCTACATAGAAACCAATTAGCTTCCAGGGTTTTTGTCAAAGCTTAATTGAAATTGAACTGGCTGAAGCTAGAAGCTGATTGGCTACATGCACAGCTACACCCGATTTTACACTGTCTAGTTTTAGAAAATGAACCCCATTGTGTCAAAAAAGTGGATGGGCACCATATAAAGTATGGTTTCTTGTTTCAGTTAGATCCAGTTGTTGGGTAGGTTTCTGATATCATTCCTGAGGAGGTATGGTGTAGCCAAGAGACCTATCACATAACAGATTTTGGGCTGCAGATCCAGTGCTGGTTGGATATTTGCTTTCTGTTGCCTTCAAAGACTGTTGATATATTTTCTTGTATTTATTGATAATGATTGTTATTTATTGATTGTAACTTGATTTTGTAATAAAAGGCTGATATGGCCATTAAATTTCACTCTGGTATGGTCTAATATTGTTACAGGGGACTATAAATTGCTAAATTAAGATATGGCCTCAAAGTAGTATTAGCAGGCTCCCTCTATGTTACCCTTGTCATGAAAATAATAAAAGCCTTAGGAAATGTAAAAATAAACTGAATGTCAAAAAATGTGTGCAAACATGTAAATCATTTACTTATTCATTTTATTTCCTAGGATGAAAAGGTAGCTTTTCAATAACTGTTGTCATTCAAAGGTACCAGTATCTAGTAATGCCTGTATGTTTTTTTTGAGTAGGCACAATATTACGACATGTTTGTGTTTTAATCTGTATAAGTAAAATGATATCACATGTTAAGTATAAGTCCTACTTATCCTTGTTAAAACATATCATACTGTTATTTGGTGTTATTCTCTAGCATTATGTCACTGTATATTCTCATCACTGTATTCACCCCTCATAAATAAATTTTCCTGACCTCCAGCTCTTCAGTCCATCATCTTAATTCAAATTGATTTCCACACTTAGCGAACATTCATTTGCATGAATCAATCCAGGGATTCAGGGGCCATGGCATCTGATCACTGAACTGTCTTTTTCATTTACTCACTACTTGATGCAGTGTGTTGTGTGTGTCTTGATGAGTTCTAGGTGTCTGCTTGTACATTAATTAGTAGATACATTCCTAACTGCTTTGGTATTTGTATCATAACAGAGGAGTTTATTCTACTGAGGCATCTACTATCATAGTATCCGTGTCAATATTTGGGCTTCAAGATAAATTCATACATTGACAATTATTTAGTAGAACATATTCCCCCAAGAAACATGATAAAATTGCAGGCACTCTTTATGTCATGTTTAATAACAATAATGTTATTTAATTACTTTCTATTTTGAAATGCAACTTTAAGTACGGGACAGAAAATTTGTATAATGTTGTAACTTATCAGGTCAGTCAAGAACAAAGAGAAAATAGTTCCTGACAAAATGGTATCCAATTTCGCAAACTATGGAACCCTTCTTCATCCTGTGGCCTACTATGCTGTTGATGTAGTTATTTTTCTTGTAATATAGTCCACCCTCTCTTCCTCTTTCTTCTACTACACTCTCATATAGGTTTTAACTTGTACTTTTTACAATTATTTTTAATATTTTTAAATCTAAAGCAAAAAACAAAATTTTTCAGACTGCAATGGACAGTGTCAATATAGGCGGATGCTACTTGACCTAGCCCACAATGACGCACTGGGAGGACACTTGGGGGCAGAGAAAACGGAGGCCAGGATAACCGACCGGTTTTACTGGCCAGGGGTGAAGGCCGAGGTTAAAAGATATTGTGCATCTTGTCCATTTGCCAGTTAACTGCCCCAGGGCCACACTATAGAAGCCCTCTGGTACCCTTGCCGATTATTGAGGTTCCGTTTGAGCGGATCGCCATGGATCTCGTGGGACCCCTGGTAAAGTCGGCAAGGGGGCACCAATATATATTAGTCATCCTAGACTACGCAACCAGGTATCCGCTGTGGTAGCAGTACAGTCAGGGGACCATGCAGGAATCGACCTGGTGCAGGTGGCTGCTACCCTAACTAGGCCCCAAACCCAGCAAGCAAAAGAGTTTCTGCAAAGAAATAGGGACATGTTTTCAGGGTTGCCGGGTCTCACCAACGTCATCGAGCATGACATTGTGACGGAACCCTGTATAAAAATCCGGTTAAGGCCTTACCGTATCCCAGAAGCTCATAGAGTGGCAGTGTCTGAAGAGGTCAAGAGAATGCTCGAGCTTGGAGTCATTGAAGAGTCGCAGAGCGAGTGGTCGAGTCCAATCGTGTTGGTACCCAAACCCAACGGCACCCTCCGCTTCTGCAACGACTTCAGAAAACTTAATGAAATCTCCAAGTTTGATGCTTATCCAATGCCACGGGTAGATGAGCTAATTGAGAGGTTAGGTCCAGCCAGGTATATAACCACGCTATATATATATATATATATATATATATATTTATATATATATATACAGTACTGTGCAAACGTTTGAATCAGGTATGAAGAAATGCTGTAAATTAAGAATGCTTCAGTGTTAAAAGCTTATTTTTATCAACTAACAAAAAGCAAAGTAAATGAACAGAAGAGAACTCTAAATCAAATCAATATTTGGTGTAACCACCCAAACCAGCATCAATTTCTCTAGGCACACTTGCACACAGTTTTTAAAGGAACTCGGCAGGTAGGTTGTTCCAAACATCTTGGAAAACTAATCACAGGTCTTCTGTTGAAGTAGGTTGCCTCAAGTTCTTCTGTCTCTTTATGCAATACCAGTCGTTGTCCTGCTGCAGAATAAATATAGGTCCAATCACATGCCTCCCTGATGGTATGGTATGATGGATAAGGATCTGACTGTATTTCTGCTAGAATAATTGATGCTGGTTTGAAGACAAAGTATAATCACACCAAATATTGATAGATTTTTCTTCTGTTAGCTCACTGTGCATTTTGTAAATTGTTAAAAATATGCTAGATTTGAACACTGCCTTGTTTAATAAAAGGTTAAAGGTTTAGTAGCTGGGCTTCTCAAATGTATGTTAATGGAAACTGGCCAGATTCTAGCCCAGCTACTTGGACAGACCATGCTGAGCTAGCTGAGAAATACTTGCAATCAGTCATGACACCTTATCAGAAACATTAAAAATGTAAGATTTTTATATATATATAAATATATATATATATATATATATATATATATATATATATATATATATATATATATATATATATATATATTATATATATATATATATTTTTTTTTTTTGGTATGCTATGAGAGTAAGACTATTTTAAGGTGTTTTAGGCTCATTTGCTACTTTGGTTGCACATAGCGTTGACCTGCATCCACTCCTATTCTAATTTTAATTTTTCTTAATAAAATATTCTAATTTTACTTTCTTAATCACAGTGCATTTGAAATGTCAGTTTCTTGGCTTCAAGTTCCATTAGCTACACATTTAACATAACTCAGTCAGCTGAGCTCTCCTATTATGGTTTAGAGTCAGACCATGTCAGTGTACACTATCATCTGATGAGAACTAAAAAACAGAAAATAAGACTTGTTTAATGACCTAGAAATTGACACTGAATTTGAAATGCTTGGGATATGAACTGTCATGACCAGGAAATCAAAGTAGCTCCTTGAAATATTACTATTCACATGCTATTGACACTGATACATTTTAATTTAAACTGTTGACTAAATGGCAGAAAGCGAAGCAGTCAATTAATAGGATCCAAATTAGTAAAGTACAGTAACTGTTGTGTAAATGTAACAGGGTAACGAAACAGAGAGAGGTAAGTTATGGATTTTGTGTAAAGTCAGGATGTTTCTATGGCTGCTGGGAACTCTTTGAATCCTGCCAATGGTTGTTGAATATACATTTGGGCAAACAAGAACATTTTAGTACATGTAATGCCGCGTACACACGAAGGGACTTTTGCCGGCGGACCTAAGTCCAGCGGATAATCCGCTGGACTTTCCAGCTGGGTCCGCTGGACTAAAAAGCGAACGGACTTGACCACACACGATCACGCAAAAAGTCCGGCGGTTCACGCGATGACGTACAGCACGTACGACGGGACTAGAAAAAGGAAGCTCGAGATCCCAAACGACACCCTTTGGGCACCGTCAGCTAATCTCGTGTGTATCGCGTGTTAGTTGACGTTTGGTTAGAGACGATTCGCGCTTCTCAGACTTCTGCTTAATTCGCTCGCTTCTGCCGTTCAGTTTGTGCTTGTGAGGTTTGTATCTGTCTTTCAGTGCGTGTGGATCAGTTCCTACCTGTTCTCAGGCCGTTCTGGTCCGCTCGTTCCTGTTTTTCAGGTCGTTCTTCATAGGCCTTGCTGTTCTTCAGTGCGTTCGGTTAAGTTGTTTGTTTGATCAGCCGACCGTTTTGAAGCCATGGAGTGTGGACGTACTCGGGAACGAGTTTGTGCTGTGCAGGGGCTCGTGTTGCGGTTAACACCTTGGCCCGAGCCCAGTCCATGAACAAGGTGAGGAGGAGTTCATGGACCAAGAATTGGTTGCGCCAGCGTGACCAATTCTCGCATATGCCTTTGCTCCGTGAGATCCGTGAGAATAATCCTGATGATTTCAGGAATTATCTCAGGATGACGGACCCCATTTTTCACCGTCTGTTGGCTTCGCTGTCCCCTTATATTACCAGGCAGAATACCTGCATGCGGCAAGCCATCAGTGCGGAGCAGAGGCTAGTCGCCACGTTGCGTTACTTGGCGACGGGGAGAAGCTTGCAGGACCTCAAGTTCACGACAGGCATCTCCCCCCAGGCTCTGGGGCTCATTATTCCAGAGACCTGTTCTGCCATTATCCACGTCCTGCAGGAGGAATACATTAAGGTAAGTCTTCTCTTTTCAAATTACCTATGTCTTGTATGTTTGCTAATGTAGTGCATCAATGTCATCATTAGCTAATTACCATGATAGGACTATTCTATGAATGTCCCCTATTCCAGTATATTTTTTTATTTTAGTGTTTTGTATAGTATTTTATGGTTGACCTATCGAAATTGCTTTAAGAATGTATTATTTAGTGGGTCACATGCATATTTCCTTGCACCAACCTCCCCAGCATGGAATCTTGGCCCCCTAAACACCCCTAGCCTAGTCACTTTCTTTGTTAAAAAATGTATATTACCAGCTCCATTGTACTGCTTTACTCACCCCCCCTTTCACCCCCCTTGCCCCTCACCCCTTTCACCCCCTTGCCCCTCATTTTTAAATTGATTGCATGTGGTTTGGGTCAGCTTGTAATTAACCCCCCCACCCCCACACTCACCCTCTTTAATTAATTGCATGTGGTTTGGGTCAGCTTGTAATTAACCCTCCCACCCCCACACTCACCCTCTTTAATTAATTGCATGTGGTTTGGGTCAGCTTGTAATTAACCCTCCCACCCCCACACTCACCCTCTTTAATTAATTGCATGTGGTTTGGGTCAGCTTGTAATTAACCCTCCCACCCCCACACTCACCCTCTTTAATTAATTGCATGTGGTTTGGGTCAGCTTGTAATTAACCCTCCCACCCCCACACTCACCCTATTTAATTAATTGCATGTGGTTTGGGTCAGCTTGTAATTAACCCTCCCCCCCCCACACTCACCCTCTTTAATTAATTGCATGTGGTTTGGGTCAGCTTGTAATTAACCCTCCCACCCCCACACTCACCCTCTTTAATTAATTGCATGTGGTTTGGGTCAGCTTGTAATTAACCCTCCCACCCCCACACTCACCCTCTTTAATTAATTGCATGTGGTTTGGGTCAGCTTGTAATTAACCCTCCCACCCCCACACTCACCCTCTTTAATTAATTGCATGTGGTTTGGGTCAGCTTGTAATTAACCCTCCCACCCCCACACTCACCCTCTTTAATTAATTGCATGTGGTTTGGGTCAGCTTGTAATTAACCCTCCCACCCCCACACTCACCCTCTTTAATGAATTGCATGTGGTTTGGGTCAGCTTGTAATTAACCCTCCCACCCCCACACTCACCCTCTTTAATTAATTGCATGTGGTTTGGGTCAGCTTGTAATTAACCCTCCCACCCCCACACTCACCCTCTTTAATTAATTGCATGTGGTTTGGGTGACCTTACAATTAATTACTCCCCACCCACATCCCCATTATTATCTTCTCTGGGCCATCAGAGGGGTCATCAATCAGAGATTTGTCCCTTATCCTTAATCTTTTGGCTTTATTTCAAGGACTAACAAAATAAATACATATGTTGTTCCAAATTGTTTGTAAATTTGTTGGATTTAGTTTGGTGTTTTGCCTGGTTTTTAAGTAGAATTGTATCTTTCTGTTTGACTTCACAGTGTGCTTCCACGCCACAGGAATGGCAGACTGTGGCTTCCCAGTTTGCTGCCCGTTGGGACTTTCCCAACTGCGGAGGGGCGATTGACGGCAAACATGTGCGAATTGTGCCCCCACCCCATTCGGGGTCTTACTATTGGAATTATAAGGGGTTCCATAGTATAGTGTTGATGGCGGTGGTGTCGGCACAATATGACTTTCTTTATGTGGATGTGGGGAAAAACGGCCGGATGTCGGATGGAGGAGTCTTCAACCACACGGAGTTCGGCCATCGTCTCCAGACTGGTGGCCTGGAGCTGCCACCAGATGAAGATAATGTGGAGGGACTCCCGTTCGTTTTCATTGCCGACGAGGCGTTCGGTCTGGGTGACAACTTGATGAGGCCATTTCCCCAAAGATCCCTCACCCCTGAGAGGAGGATTTTTAATTTTCGGTTGGCCAGAGCAAGAAGGGTTGTGGAAAATGCCTTTGGTATTATGGCCAACCGTTTCAGATTGCTGCTTACATCCATACATCTGGCAGAGTACAAACTGAATACTATTATTCTTGCATGCTGTGTAATGCACAATTATCTACGGAAACATTCTGGAACCTACACATTACCTATCGGGCCTGAGGCCGGAGTGGAAGGCGACATGACAGGGCTGGATAATCGCCGTCTTGGTTTGGCCCCACAATCAGCACAGCAAGTGCGGGACCGTTATTTAAATTATTTTAATGTTAGGGGGGCCATTGCAATGGCAGCAGACCCTTAAAACATCATTTTTTTTGAAAGAATAAATACAGTTATGAATGTATGAAAGATTGGTTTTTTCGTATTGTTTTGCTTTTAATTTTGCCTGTTTTATATGTTGTCCTAGTGCACTTATTAATAGTGGCAAACTTGGTTTGCGTTTAGTAAATAAGCCCCTTTGTCAATGAACCACAACATGTTTTGGTCAAACTGGTAGTATTTAAAAAGAAGAAGCCACACATTGTTTAATTTGTGCAAACATTTTTTTTTTTTTATTCTAGTGCACATCCAAAACTTTTTTTTTTTGTTTATTTTCTCTTTTTTTTTTTTCGGTCATTTTTGGTAATATGTTTTTTTTTTTGTTTTTCTTTTTAACAACATTTTTTTTTTTTTTGTGATTTTTCAAATATTTTTTTGGTCTTTTTCTCACAACATTTTTTTTTTTTTTTTTGGTGATTTATTTTTTTAAACAAACATAAAAACATGTTTTAAAATTTTAAAAATGTTTTGTTTTGCATTTGAAAATATTTACACAATGTAAAAGTAGGGAACTTACAAAGTTCAACAGGTAACCCATGAACAGTAGAAGCCAAATTTAGAATATGCACACTAATTTAACATGAAAATGGGTAATGTCAACATGTGCTATGTTCCATCATGGGGAATCAATGGACGTGTTTTGTGTGTGAAACCCCTTCTCTCTCACCTACTAGCATTAGGGGTTGCAAACACCAAATGCGTCCATTGAGATCCCCTGATGGCACATAGCACATGTTGACACACCATGTGCATATTAAAAATTTGGCCTCTAAAATTTAAAAACAATAGCGCATCAAAAGGTGAATGAAGGACATGATTGATGTTAGGAAATGGAAAAGGGGTCTTTAGATTCTCCCCAAAACATCAATCATGTCCTTCATTCCCTGCTGCATGGTGGCCATCTCCTTCTGCATGTTTTCCAGCTGCAGATTCCAGGCCATGATCTGGCCAATAAGCCTGTGGGCACTGTCTGTGGAAAATGGCTCCGCAGCTTGTCCTTCCACAAACAGATCAGCATCACCTAAAAGTTGGGTAGATAAAACACAAGAAAAAAAGTGTCAAAAACATGCAGCCCTTAATTTATTAGCTCAATCTGTGTTCTGAGACACTCACTTGGTGGGGTGCAGATTTGATCCACTTCAACCACCTCTTCCTCCACATCCACGCGTGGGCTTGGGCTAACTGCCCAATTAGTCTGGTGATGCCGGGAGGTCCTCGTAGGTTCTGATTGACGTCTGAGTCTTTTGCCCCCTATGGTAATGGAACACAAAAAGTACACTTTTAATCACACTGATATTTGAGTGCCAAAATATGATTATTAAACATTGTTTAAAAGTGTTGTCCAATTATTAGCAGTTTGTTAGAAGATCCTACTTGAAGACAGAATTGAAATGTCTATCTAATGAAACTCCAATACTTAAACCGCCCTTCAACCCTAAAGTTGAACTTCCGCTCATTGTATCCCTGCACCCCTGTGGTGTCTTATTTGGAACCTTTTAGGGGGGAGGGGTTGCAGATACCTGTGTAAGGCAGGTATTTGCACACACATCCGGCCCTAGACTCCCACAGAAGTATACGCCACATCCCGTCCCACCGTGCTGTCTGCTGGGACACACAGGGGTCCCAGAGCTCGCGCGGACCAGTGCTATTGCATTGCGCAACTGGCACATGCCCAATAGTGACCCGGGAAGTGAAGCCGCAAAGATTAATTTCATGATTCCAAGATCAAAGATTGTAGCTGCAGCATCCAAGGGACAGGTGAGTGTACTTCTTAGAAAAGTCACCACCTACAGTATTTGTAGATGATGAGCATTTTTAGGGAATTTGGAGCTCGACACCCTGCTTAACAGATTTATGCCGCCCCCCCCCCCCCCCCAAAACAGCTTCTGGAGTCCCTGTGTAAGTTACCCATAAAACCCTTACTACAGCAGTAATAGTATAGATAGTGACAATAATAAAAAAACCTTACAACTCCAACAACCCAAAGCCAGGTAAACAGAATAAACGTTATGAAGACAAACGAACTTTCATCAAGTCTGCGCAAGTTTCACGTACGAATGCTAAGAACATCTGCGCAAGTTTCACATACGAATGCTAAGAACATCTGCGCAAGTTTCACGTACGAATGCTAAGAACATCTGCGCAAGTTTCACGTACGAATGCTAAGAACATCTGCGCAAGTTTCACGTACGAATGCTAAGAACATCTGCGCAAGTTTCACGTACGAATGCTAAGAACATCTGCGCAAGTTTCACGTACGAATGCTAAGAACATCTGCGCAAGTTTCACGTACGAATGCTAAGAACATCTGCGCAAGTTTCACGTACGAATGCTAAGAACATCTGCGCAAGTTTCACGTACGAATGCTAAGAACATCTGCGCAAGTTTCACATACGAATGCTAAGAACATCTGCGCAAGTTTCACGTACGAATGCTAAGAACATCTGCGCAAGTTTTACGTATGAATGCTAAGAACATCTGCGCAAGATTAGACATATCAAGTATAACCATAGTAGCGCACGTGCTTGACTTACTTTTTTTGATGGCTTTTCGAATTCTCCTGTACTGATCGTGCTCCCTGGATTTGATGTCGGACCATCGCTTGCGCAGTTGATCCTTGCCCCTTCGTACGCCGAATTTATGCTCCAGGGTGCTGACGACTGTAGTGAGAATCTTGTCCTTGCGCAAGTTGGGGCGAGGGTACGGGCCATTTTCCCCGTTGTAATCTTCCCTTTGGAGGATGTCCACCATCTCCACCATCTCTTCAAAGGCCATATTGGTGGCCTTATATCTGCTGCTGGATGCAGATGTGTTCGCTTCTGGGCTTTCCTCCGCGCTACTGGCTGAAAATGTGTCCGCCATCTTCCTGAATTTCTTCACCCACAATGCAACGAGGGGAAGCGGGCCGGGGAATACTCGTCAGGAGGAACGTCATGGGCGGGCGACGCGGAGGACGCAGGCGGACTTCGACGCGTGCGCAGTGTATATAAGGCTGTTTGAGGGCCCCACGTGTTCCCGAACGGAAGTAGCGAGCGCTCTGTACGAAGGTAAGTGTTTTCTAGGATGCATTACTGTGGTTTATTGGGTTTTGGGCCTGCATTTTTTAAGGATATGTGTGTGTTGCTGCCTGTGTGTAGGGGTTGCTGCCTGTGTGTAGGGGTTGCTGCCTGTGTGGGTGTGTTGCTGCCTGTGTGTAGGGGTTGCTGCCTGTGTGTAGGGGTTGCTGCCTGTGTGGGTGTGTTGCTGCCTGTGTGTGGGTGTGTTGTGTAATGTTTTGTTTGAAAAACTGGATGTGCGTTTTTAGTAACATTTGTGTTTTTGGTCTTTTGTATTGCCATTACTAACAAAACAGAAACAAACATGTCAGCAGCCCAGTTAAATCCATTTAAGGACCAGCAGTTCATGTCGGAATTCATTGCGCTGTACCGTAAAAATGCCAACCTGTGGCAGCTCAAGAACCCTTTATATGGAAATAGGGATGTCCGGAAGGTAACACTGGGGCCACTGTTGGATTTTGTGAAGACTCAAGTCCCCAACGCAGACATCAAGTTTGTTGAAGCCAGAATTTCAAGTTTAAGGCACATGTACAAGCGGGAGCGCAAGAAGATTGAGGAATCAGTCAGATCAGGAGCAGCAGCAGAGAATGTTTATGTACCCAAGCTGTGGTACTACAACCAACTGGCTTTTCTAGGTGACCAGATGGAACCCAGGCAATCGCTGTCCACTCTTCCCTCCACCCTTCCCTCCACTCTTCCCTCCACTCTTCCCTCCACCCCAGCTGAGGCTTCCACGGAAGGAGAAGACCCCTCCACCTTGGAGCAGGCTGATGCGCCCAGCTGGAGCCAGGTATATATTTTGTAGCCTAAATAGTGATTGGGTGAATATTAATGATGTCAACGTAAAAATGTGAAACAATTAACACCCTGAACTCAGAATTGGGAAAAAAACAGCCAAAAATTGCGCACACTTCTAAAAAGTGTGGGTGCTACATATCGATACATATATAGTGTATACATACATCCAGTAGTGGCAAAAAATGCCTTATACAACATTGGTGATCTGCTTGGAAAATGCAGGGGTCAAAATGATAGCCTTTTGTATCTTTTTTAAAATGTATCTGCTTGTTCATAAGTTTACAATTGGATGATTGAGGAGGCCATAAACCAAAAAACAGGTGTTTGATTTTTGTTTTTATTTCCACACAGGATGAGCTGACCCAGGATGATGCCGGGACAAGTGGTATGGAGGAGGAGGACATGACCAGCGAGAGCCAGGAGGTGGCTGGGCCCAGCACGAGCCAGACTGACAGCCAGACTGTAAGAAGTCTACCTCCCCCCCTGCCCTTACCCCCAAGAAGGCCCAGGAGGATGACCATAGTTGAGGAGGAATCACTCAAACTTATTCGGCAGGCGAGTGAGATTCTCCAAAGACCCCCCATTCCAGAAGAGGCCTATGCCACCTACTTGGCCAGCAGGTTGCTGGAAATGGAGAAGGGCCAACGGCACCTGTGCGAGTGCCTAATTTTTGAAGCTATTAAGGGGGGTTTGAGGGGTCAATTAAGAGAATCCACCCGCCTGACACATGAAGGCCCGACAGCAACTTCTCCTCCTCCTCCTCCTCGTCTTCCTTCTCCTCCTCCTCCTCCTCCTCCTCCTCCTCCTCCTACCACAAGTCAGCCTCCAAGGAAGCGTGCAGGGAAGACTGCAGGGAAGAGTGCAGGGCAGCGTGGTGGGAAGAGTCGGAAGTGATTGCCTGGCTTCAGTCTGGTCTCACAGAAGACACAGGCTGTTGTAGTGCCACAGCTTGGGGACATAGATGTCATCTGCTGCTGTTCCTGGTCTGTGTGATTCCTGGTCAATCTTCTTGTGCTCCCTATATTGGATCAAATATGCCCAAGCTTAATTTTTGGCTTCACAAACTTGATGTCTGCCGTTGGGGCAAAAAGTCTTCTCAAAATCTCAAAGTGGCTCCAGTGTTGCCTTCCTATTTTGTTTTGCCTTGTTTGTTTAAACCACAATAAATGGTAATTTGATTTCAAGAAAATAATGATATACGTGCTTGTTATTCAAAAACATAGTTTATTTAGGAGTAGGCAGGTACATGTCTAAATTATATGGAGGGCATTTCCAAAACGCACATTCATTTGACAATACAAGTGTAAAGTGCAACTTCAATGGAACTGCAAGTGCAGTCGCTGGAAAGGTGAGGGTTAAGATCTGAATTAAGGGCAAGCTCTGCTGACTCCACAATTGTAGCATGTGTAATAACAAATCCTTTTGATAACCAACAAATAATAAAATATATCTAAATAGAGATATATGTACATATATATATATGTACATATATATATATATATATATATATATATATATATATATATATATATATATATATATATATATATATATATATATACATATACATATATATCTATATATATAAATATATATATATGTATATATAGATATATATATTTTGTTTACTATTGAGATATATAGATATATTTTTAATTTGGTGATTTGGATATATATCTATATCTATCTATATATATATATATATCTATATATATATATATATATATATATATATATATATATATATATAGAGATATAGATATATATATACAAATATATAACTTCACTAAAGAATGCTGTAGAAAAAACGTTCGGGAGTACTCTGCGTGAATATACAAGCAGCAAGGCAAAATCATTCTTCAAGTACGATAACATACAAATTCCGCTGTCAGAAAATACCAAAAAAAGATCAGCAGCGTGACGATTGTGCTAGCTTCAAAACGAAGGCTAGTTTTACCAGACCGAGCGAGTCCGTGACATACTTGCTACTGAGCATGCGTCCTTTTTGGTACGCCGGACCATACTACACACGGCGGGATTGTCCGCCGGACTGCCAAGTCCAGCGGATAATTTTAAAACAAAACTTAAAACTTTAGTCCGCCGTACTTTGGCCAAAAAAAGTCCGCCGGCGCCCACACACGAGGGGATTATCCGATCGACTTCGGTCCAGCGGATAATCCCGCGGGATAGTCCCTTCGTGTGTACGCGGCATAAGAGTGCTCATTGTTGTCTCATGTTAGTAGAATCTCAGAGAACAAAAAACATTCCTCTAACCTGTGTGTGCTATGGACTACCCTATTTGTGCTGTTTTTTTTTTCTGTAGAGTAGCCTTCTCAAGCATGGGTTGTGTTTGGGCTCGCCCCCAATGAAGGGTTTTTCCCTAGACAACACTATGAAGCAAGACATTAATCCCAAAAATGACTCAAGAAAGTGGCAGACTACTTTGCTTACCATTTGCTTTGATTTTATTGCTGAAACATTTGATTTCATTACAAATATTTAGCACTGTAATAATTTGCCTTAACATGATGTAAAAAACAATGAGGTAAATATTCAGTTTTGGCTAAAAGAAGAATTCCAGTCATAGTGTCGGGAACACACAGCAACCAGATGGATGCGCACCCGCCAAGCTGGCTGAATTCCTATGGGAACCCGCCAAGCTGGCTGAATTCCTATGGGCATCCTCCAAGCTGGCCAGCAGCACGTGCGTGTGTGCGAGAATATTCACCAGACTCGCAGGTGCAAGCATTAGCCTGTACTTTGATGCCAATGGGCCTTTTTAAGGACAGCAGCTGCACTTATGCAGTGCTGTCTGATCTGCAGCTTACACTGCGTCCTGATCTTGTGTCTGCATCTGATCCAGTTTGACCCGACTTCCCAACCTCGCTGCTATCTCCAGTCCAGACCCTTGGCTTGCCTTGACTCTGTTATTTATGCCTGTCTGTCTGATCTCCTGTTGCCAAACCCGGCCTGAACTCTGACTATTCTCTGCCTGCCGATTATGCCTGCTGATTCTCTGTGTATGACGTGGCTTGTTTGAGCCTGCTCCAGTCTTCTGCTTTCAGCTTGCTACAGCATACCTGCATCCGTTGTTCTGCATCTACAGCATACCTGCATCCGCTGCCCTGCATCTACAGCATACCTGCATCCACTGTCCTGCATCTACAGCATACCGACATCCGTTGTCCTGCATCCACAGCTTACTGGTACCAGCTGTTCCTGCCATCTTCTGCTGCTCAGTGATCCAGTCTGTTCCTGCTACCCGTCAGCTACAACAGAGAACCACTGTTACCACTCCAGTGACCCTTGAGTCAGGGCTGTACAAGAGGTCTCCCTCGACACGTCATGCTCATCCAGACAGTATGTAACAGTATCATACAGCCATGACTGATTCTGCAAGAGGGGCATCCCCTATGGATGAGTTTTTCCAGCATCTCTCAGCCCTTACACAGGCAGTAAAGACCCTGCATGACAACTATGTGCAGCTGGAGGAACAAGTACAGATTCTATCCTTTCCCATAAGTTTGCCTACAGATTTACTGCTACCACATCCACTGTGATGATGCTGCCACCTGAACCCCCAAGTGCCTACGCCTAAAAAATTCTCAGGGGATCTGTCATGAAGATCCTGCCAGAAACCTAAACCCTGGCCGTCCTGGCCCACAGGCGCCACTGCGCATGCGCGCCCGGGCGCATGCGCGCCAGGGCGCATGCACGTGTGCGGCCGCGCACAGGCGCGCGCAAAGGGAGACAGGTGCGCGCTCTAGTTAGCGCCAGTTAGCCTATTTAAACCTGGCCTGGGCAGACGGTCCCCGCTGTCTGCTCTACAGCGTTGTGGTGTATGTTACCTGATCCTGATACCTCTCCTCTGACCTGTTTGACCCGGCTTACCTGAGACTATCCAGCTATCCGCCTGTACCCGACCCTGGCTTGTTGTGACCATCCTTCTGCCTCATCCCCTAGTACCTTGATGCCAGTCTGATACCTGACCTTCTCTGATGAACTTGATCACCTGTATTGCTCCAGTCAGGTCTGCAGTTCTGTTTCCTGTGATGAACCTGATCACCTGTATTGCTCCAGCCCGTTCTGAGGTTCTGTTTCCTGTGCCAAGTCTGATCACCTGTATTGATCCAGTCTGTTCCAAAGTCCTGCTTCCTGTCTGTCTGCTGAACCAGCCTACCTGTCCAGTTCCGGCCTGCTCTGCTGTCCAGTCTGCTAAGCTATTCATCCAGACCCAACCTGCTCTGCTATCCAGTCTGCTAAGCTGTCTATCCAGATCCAGCCAGCTCCGCTAGCCTGTTTGTCTGCTGAACCTGCTTACCTGTCCAGTTCCGGCCTGCTCTGCTGTCCAGTCTGCTAAGCTGTCCATCCAGACCCAACCTGCTCTGCTATCCAGTCTGCTAAGCTATCTATCCAGATCCAGCCAGCTCCGCTATCCTGTTTGACTGCTGAACCTGCTTACCTGTCCAGTTCCGGCCTGCTCGGCTGTCCAGTCTGCTAAGCTGTCCATCCAGACCCAACCTGCTCTGCTATCCAGTCTGCTAAGCTGTCTATCCAGATCCAGCCAGCTCCGCTATCCTGTTTGTCTGCTGAACCTGCTTACCTGTCCAGTTCCGGCCTGCTCTGCTGTCCAGTCTGCTAAGCTGTCCATCCAGACCCAACCTGCTCTGCTATCCAGTCTGTTAAGCTGTCTATCCAGATCCAGCCAGCTCTGCTATCCTGTTTGTTTGCTGAACCAGCTTACCTGTCCAGTTCCGGCCTGCTCTGCTATCCAGTCTCCTTAGCTGTCCATCCAGATCCTACCTGCTCTGCTATCCAGTATGCTAAGCTGTCCATCCAGATCCAGCCAGCTCTGCTATCCTGTTTGCTTGCTGAACCAGCTTACCTGTCCAGTTCCGGCCTGCTCTGCTATCCAGTCTGCTAGCTGTCCATCCAGATCCAACCTGCTCTGCTATCCAGTCTGCTAAGCTGCCCATCCAGATCCAGCCAGCTCTGCTATCCTGTGTGTTTGCTGAACCAGCTTACCTGTCCAGTTCCGGCCTGCTCTGCTATCCAGTCTGCTGAGCTGTCCATCCAGATCCACCCTGCTCTGCTATCCTGCCTGCTAGACCGAACCAGCTCGTCCGCTGATTTGACCTTGTCACTCCACCGGTCTGTTGATCCTGCCAGGCACCCGTGCTCCTCCTCACTCCTGGGTCGCCTGTCCCCCTACCAGGGAGCCAGGAGTGGGAGACGCAAGGGAGGTCTCTCTCTGCAATATCGGGCTCGCACCACCAGGTACGTGACAGGATCAAAGCAAGTTCAAGGCTTTCTGCAATTCATGCCAGCTATACTTTGCCCTTCAACCACAGACTTTCTCTTTGGAGTCCACCAAGGTGGGCTTCATTATCTCACTTCTTCAAGGAGAACCCCAGACCTGGGATCACCGGCTGTTGGAGGAGAATAACATAAAGTCCTATGCCATGTCTTCCTTCTTTGATGCAATGGCACAACTATATGATGATCCACAGCGAACTGTCACAGCTGCTCTCCATGCACTCCAGCAAGGCCGCAGAATGTTTGGTATTTAAAAGACTGTTGATTTAGTACAATGTACATATTGGTGGCCAGATCTGGAAGGATTCTGCAAAAGTTATGTGAATTCCTGCCCTGTCTGTAACCGAAGTAATGCTGCGTACACACGATCGGATTTTCCGACAACAAATGTTTGATGGGAGCTTGTTGTTGGAAATTCCGACCGTGTGTAGGCTCCATCAGACATTTTTTGTCTCCATAATATTTATTTTTGTTTTGTGTGTCAAGTTACCACCACACCATTATTATCTTGTATTTTTTAACCTGAAGGAGTTTGTTTGGTGTTGGTGCCCCTTGTTAATTTGACATTGTCTTTTTGAAATGTACCTGCCTACTCACAAACTATCCTTTTTGAAGTAAAACACATAGCCAAGTAAAAAACAAAATAAAAAATTACCATTTATTATGGGTCATAACCAAATAAAGAGGAAGGCAACGCTGGATAAACTTGAAATTGGCGAAGCCTTTGTACCCCAGGGCACACATCAACTATTTTACAGCCAAAATCAGTAGCACAAGGAGTCCATATAATAGTGAGCACAATCCGGTCCAGGACTCCAAGAGATCAGGAACAGCAGCAGATGACATATATGTCCACAGGCTGTGGTCATACAACAGGCTGCATCTTTTGCCAGACCAGACTGAACCCAGGCCATCACTCTCTAGTCTTCCTTACACGCTTGCTTCCAGGCTGTGGCTCTGGTGTTGGAGTTGTGGCAGGAGGTGGAGGAGGACAATGGTCAAACTCACAAACCTGGCTTTGGCTTGTGAGTTCACCCCTCAACCCCTTATTTAGGGCATGTAAGATAACTTCCTCACAGAAGAGGCATTGGCCCTCCTCCATTTCCTGCTTTCTTCAAGCTGCCATGCAGTCATAGTCCTCTTGGATATTGGGGGGGGGGGGGGGGTTCTGAGGGCCACGGTAGCCTTCCGAAATAGACCAAGTGCAGCCTCCTCCAGGTTACTCTTCGTCCTGGACTTTTTTTTTGGAAGGCAGAGGGGAGGGACCCAGGATTCGGGCAGGCTACTGGGCCTGGCCACCACCTGGCTGCCACTTACCCCCACCACCTCCTGGCTGCCACTTTCCACGGCCTCCTCCTGGCTGAGACTTTCCTGTGTATGAAAAAGGGACTTAGTTTTAGTTCTTGGTTCATCAATCACACACAATTTTCAGCTCATGACTGTTGCAAATTGAATGTTAACAAATAGAAAAGACTATTATTCTGACCCCAGCATTTTTCATTCTTGTCCCAATCATTTTTGGCCACTACTGTCTATTGTTATGTAAAACACTTTGTTAAATCAGAAAATAGTGATCAATAATAAGATCTAGTTAACATCATTAATTTTTGGACAAGAAACATGTTGAACAATGCTATACCTGGCTCATCCACATCTTCCTGGCTGGAAGGCCCAGGTTGGACGTCGGAAGCCTCAGCTGGGGTGGAAGCAAGCGTTGAAGGAAGACTGGAGAGTGCTGGCCTGGGTTCCCTCTGGTCTGCCAGAAAATTCAGTCTGTCATAGTACCACAGCCTGGGGACATAAATGTCATCTGCTGCTGCTCCTGATCTCATGGAATCTTGGACCATCTTGCGCTCCCTACCCTATTATATGTGCTCCTCAAGCCACCAATTGCGGCCTTCAAATAGTTGATGTTTGCCGTGGGGATCTGCGGCTTCACAATTTCCAACAATTGATCCAGCTCTGCCTGCCTCTTCCTTTTATTGTTATAAAAGGGGTGGTTTACCTGCCACAGAAAGGGCACCTCCCTGTACATATCAATGAATATGGGGATAAAGTCCTGATCATTCAATAGATCAATTTTCTCTGCAAGACACAACACAAGACAAAGCTTAAAGTGGTGTTTCCCCCTAAAAAAATAAAAATGCTTAAAATTCCTAAAAAAAAATAAAAAAAAAATTATTGAAAATAATTTTTTTTTACATACCTCTAAATGACTGTTGCTAGGGGGTTCCTCGTAGTCTGCCTCTTTCGGTGCCTGGGCTGGTGACATCACTTCCCCTCGGGGCAGGAAGGGCTCACCAGTCATCTGGGACCTGTCACGTGTCCCAGATGACTGCGCGGCCAATCACGGCACGCGGCGCTGCTCGCGCACAGTTGTAATTCCGGCGCCGCCGAGCGGATCGGGGGCGGGCGGAGCTTCAACCCCCTGCATCGCTGGACCCTGGAACAGGTAAGTGTCCGATTATTAAAAGTCAGCAGCTGCAGTATTTGTAGCTGCTGATTTTTAATTTTTTTTTTTTTAGGGATACACCTATTTAATGTCAGGCTAAACTCTCCTAATCTTGTCCCAATATAGGCCTCAATCTATAAGCAGTATAGGCCCAAGTTAAAATTATACCTTCGTTATCATGATCAGCACTTCTGCTACTCCTTCCTACGCTCACAGATCGGACGTACGACACATGCATGTTACACTTAATATACACTGTGCATGCGTGAAACTCCGCCCACCCTGACCTTCTATCTAGCATATTCCCCGTATCTTGTCTTTCGCAGTGGGAGAGCACATGGCGGAGAGACAACAGGTGCATAAAGACAGCAGCAGCAATGACAAAAGCCCAGAGCCACGAACGTCCCGATCCCGGAGGATATTTAAGGCCTCAAATATGGCCTTTGTAGAGATGGTGGAGACGGTGGACATCTTCAAGAGGGCCGACTATGACAGGAAGCATGGACCGTACCCAAACCCAAATGTGAGAAAGGCCAAGATCATGACTAAAGTTGTGAAAAGTCTGCCGAAGAATTTTAGGGTACGGCGATCCAAGGATCAACTGAAGAAACAATGGTCAGACCTCAAATTGAGGGAGCAGGATCAGTACAGAAGAATCAAGAGAGTGCTGAAAAAAGTAAATATTTTGTTGTGTGTTCCTATTCTTCCTATTACGTTTGTACTGCTCCATGTGCCTTTCTTTACTGTTGTACAGTTTAAAATGGCAAGTTTCATGTTCGTGGGTACAGTAATCATTTGTAGTAAATATTGTTCGTTCGCCCACTAATACGATGTTTTTTGTAGATGCAGGTTAACTACATTTGGTCATGCCTATTTGTCTTAAAAGAAGTTTAGTAAATTGTTGTCTAGATGGGTTTGTAACTAGAATGAAATGCAAACTTGATTCAGTGTAAGGAGAGGACAAGCTGTTTACACATCTGGACGCAGGAGCACTAGTGTGGGACAGCAGAACAAACTTTTTAGGGTGTCCCACACAGGTGCTCCAGTGGATACTATGGGTCTCTACATGTGTGATACTTTAACAAAAAGGTAAGTATTCCAGCTTTGTAAATAGAAAAAATCATATCTTTAGCTTTGAACTCTTTTAAAAACAGACAATTCTACGACACTTCCAAGCAATGTTTCATATTCCTATTTCTTGCCTCAAATATCTGTGTGCTAAGTATACCTTTATTTTATACACATAGGGGAGAAAAGACTCAGGACGTCTGAGGTCACCAGGGACCCCCAATCTCCTAAAGAAGGGGAAATCCAAAAACAACAACCAGTGGATGTGGAGGAAGGAGAGGTTTATGAAGTGGGTGAAATAGTGACCACAACAGGTGAGTGTCTGAGACCACAGCTTCAGGTAATAGATGGATGCCTGCATATTTATAATACATGGTGTTTTTTTTTTTTTTTTAGGTGATGTGGATGTTATTGAAGAAGAAGCACATTTCACAAGTGCACAAGTCTTCATCAGGGAGATCATGGTGTGCAATCAGGATTTGCAGAAGATCAAGGAAGACATCAATGATGTTGAAAAAAGACTCAAAAACATCATTGATGTTTTAGGCAGAATCGAAAACACACCAAAATTTATAAAATTCTTTCTATTTTCCTAACTTTTCTCCAAAATTTTGAAAGCCAAATTTTGAAGATGCACACAGTGTGTCAATATGTGCTATCTGTCTTCACGGGATATCAATGTATGCGTTTTGGGGGTGCAACCCCTTCCTCGCAACTCAAGTAGATGAGAGGAAGGGGTTGCACCCCTGAAACACGTCCATTGATCCCCCATGATGGGAGCTAGCACATGTTGACATTAGGCATGGGATCAGGAGGGAAATCCCCATTTTGTCTCTCAATTTGTGTGCATCTTCAAAATTTGGCTTTCACAGGGGTGACTTCACCCCATCTGATGAAGACAATATCAACACAGTTTGGACATAGTAATGTGTGATATTGCCTTCAATTTATCAAAGTTGAACTTTGTAAGTTCCTGAGTAGGGATGAGCCGAACACCCCCCCGTTCGGCTCGCACCAGAACCCGCGAACGGACCTAAAGTCCGTGCGAGCTTTAGAACTCTATTAGTTATAATGGATGCGAACGCTCGAAATTAAAAGTGCTAATTTTAAAAGCTAATATGCATGTTAATGTCATAAAAAGTGTTTGGGGACCTGGGTCCTGCCCCAGGGGACATGTATCAATGCAAAGACGGTGGAGACGGTGGACATCTTCAAGAGGGCCGACTATGACAGGAAGCATGGACCGTACCCAAACCCAAATGTGAGAAAGGCCAAGATCATGACTAAAGTTGTGAAAAGTCTGCCGAAGAATTTTAGGGTACGGCGATCCAAGGATCAACTGAAGAAACAATGGTCAGACCTCAAATTGAGGGAGCAGGATCAGTACAGAAGAATCAAGAGAGTGCTGAAAAAAGTAAATATTTTGTTGTGTGTTCCTATTCTTCCTATTACGTTTGTGCTGCTCCATGTGCCTTTCTTTACTGTTGTACAGTTTAAAATGGCAAGTTTCATGTTCGTGGGTACAGTAATCATTTGTAGTAAATATTGTTTGTTCGCCCACTAATACGATGTTTTTTGTAGATGCAGGTTAACTACATTTGGTGATGCGTATTTGTCTTAAAAGAAGTTTAGTAAATTGTTGTCTAGATGGGTTTGTAACTAGAATGAAATGCAAACTTGATTCAGTGTAAGGAGAGGACAAGCTGTTTACACATCTGGACGCAGGAGCACTAGTGTGGGACAGCAGAACAAACTTTTTAGGGTGTCCCACACAGGTGCTCCAGTGGATACTATGGGTCTCTACATGTGTGATACAACAAAGGTAAGTATTCCAGCTTTGTAAAGGGAAAAAATCATATCTTTAGCTTTGAACTCTTTTAAAAACAGACAATTCTACGACACTTCCAAGCAATGTTTTATATTCCTATTTCTTGCCTCAAATATCTGTGTGCTAAGTATACGTCTGAGGTCACCAGGGACCCCCAATCTCCTAAAGAAGGGGAAATCCAAAAACAACAACCAGTGGATGTGGAGGAAGGAGAGGTTTATGAAGTGGGTGAAATAGTGACCACAACAGGTGAGTGTCTTCAGGTAATAGATGGATGCCTGCATATTTATAATACATGGTGTGTTTTTTTTTTTTTTTAGGTGATGTGGATGTTATTGAAGAAGAAGCACATTTCACAAGTGCACAAGTCTTCATCGGGGAGATCATGGTGTGCAATCAGGATTTGCAGAAGATCAAGGAAGACATCAATGTTGAAAAAAGACTCAAAAACATCATTGATGTTTTAGGCAGAATCGAAAACACACCAAAATTTATAAAATTCTTTCTATTTTCCTAACTTTTCTCCAAAATTTTGAAAGCCAAATTTTGAAAATGCACACAGTGTGTCAATATGTGCTATCTGCCTTCACGGGATATCAATGTATGCGTTTTGGGGGTGCAACCCCTTCCTCGCAACTCAAGTAGATGAGAGGAAGGGGTTGCACCCCTGAAACACGTCCATTGATCCCCCATGATGGGAGCTAGCACATGTTGACATTAGGCATGGGATCAGGAGGGAAATCCCCATTTTGTCTCTCAATTTGTGTGCATCTTCAAAATTTGGCTTTCACAGGGGTGACTTCACCCCATCTGATGAAGACAATATCAACACAGTTTGGACATAGTAATGTGTGATATTGCCTTCAATTTATCAAAGTTGAACTTTGTAAGTTCCTGAGTAGGGATGAGCCGAACACCCCCCCGTTCGGCTCGCACTAAAGTCCGTGCGAGCTTTAGAACTCTATTAGTTATAATGGATGCGAACGCTCGAAATTAAAAGTGCTAATTTTAAAAGCTAATATGCATGTTAATGTCATAAAAAGTGTTTGGGGACAGGGGACATGTATCAATGCAATAAAAGTGTAATATTCCTTTAAATTTCGTACCTGGGGGGTGTCTATAGTATGCATGTAAAGGGGTGCATGTTTCCCGTGTTTAGAACTGTCTCTGCAAATAGTGTCATTTTTGCAAGTAAAAAAGCTATTTAAAATCACTCGCGGCTATTGTATTGTCGGCTCCCGTAATACAGAGAACAGTCATTCATTGAAACTGAAAGTCATTCATAAAAAAAAAAGTCATTTATAAAAAATAAAAAAAATGAAAAAAAAAAACCGTAGGGGTCCCCCCAAATTCAATAACCAGGCCCTTCAGGTCTGGGATGGATATTAAGGGAACCCAGCCAAAAAAAAAAAAAAATGGCGTAGGGTCCCCCTCAAAATCCATACCAGACCCTTGAGGTCTGGGATGGATTTTAAGGGGAACCCTAGCCCAAAAAATGGCGTGGGGTCCCCTCAAAATCCATACCAGACCATTATCCGAGCATGCAACCTGGCAGGCCGCAGGAAAAGAGGGGGGGACGAGAGCGGCCCCCCCTCCCGCCTGAACCGTACCAGGCCACATGCCCTCAACATTGGGAGGATGCTTTCGGGGTCTAAGACCCCAAAAGCACCTTGTCCCCATGTTGAATCTGGAAGCCCCCTTTAACAAGGGGACCCCCAGATCCCGCCCCCCCCTGTGTGAAATGGTAAGGGGGTACAAAAGTACCCCTACCATTTCACCAAAAAAGTGTGAAAAATGGAAAAAATGACAGGAGACGGTCTTTGACAATTCCTTTATTAAAATCTTCTTCTTCTTTCTTCATCCTTCGGTTTCTTCATCTTCTCCTTCCGTCATCTTCTTCCATCTTCTTCCATCTTCTTCTTCCTCCGATCCGCTTCTTCTTGCGCTGGTCTTCTCGTCCTTCTCGTCCGGCATCTTCTTCCGTCGGCGTCGGTGTCGGTGTCTCTTCTTGGCCGCTCCGCGCAATGGGAGGCTCCCGCTGTGTGAGGCTCCGCTCCATCTGACAGGTCTTTTATAACGGAGGGCACCTGGTGACCCCGCCCCCCTCTGACGTCATGGGGAAAACCATAGGGAATTCCCCATGACGTCCCCGTGCGTCAGAGGGGGGGGTCACCAGGTGCCCTCCATTTAAAAGACCTGTCAGACGGAGCGGAGCCTCACACAGCGGGAGCCTCCCATTGCGCGGAGCGGCCCAAGAAGAGACACCGACGCCGACGCCGACGGAAGAAGATGCCGGACGAGAAGGACGAGAAGACCAGCGCAAGAAGAAGCAGATCGGAGGAAGAAGAAGATGGAAGAAGATGGAAGAAGATGACAGAAGGAGAAGATGAAGAAACCGAAGGATGAAGAAAGAAGAAAGAAGATTTTAATAAAGGAATTGTCAAAGACCGTCTCCTGTCATTTTTACAATTTTTCACACTTTTTTGGTGAAATGGTAGGGGTACTTTTGTACCCCCTTACCATTTCACACAGGGGGGGGGGCGGGATCTGGGGGTCCCCTTGTTAAAGGGGGCTTCCATATTCCGATAAGCCCCCCACCCGCAGACCCCCACAACCACCAGGCACGGTTGTGGGGAAGAGGCCCTTGTCCTCATCAACATGGGGACAAGGTGCTTTAGGGGTCTTAGAGGGCATGTGGCCTGGTACGGTTCAGGTGGGAGGGGGGGGGGTCGCTCTCGTCCCCCCTTTTTTCCTGCGGCCTGCCAGGTTGCGTGCTCGATAAGGGTCTGGTATGGATTTTGAGGGGGACCCCACGCCATTTTTTTTTGGCTAGGGTTCCCCTTAAAATCCATACCAGACCTCAAGGGTCTGGTATGGATTTTGAGGGGGACCCTACGCCATTTTTTTTTTTGGCTGGGGTTCCCCTTAATATCCATCCCAGACCTGAAGGGCCTGGTTATTGAATTTGGGGGGACCCCCACGCTTTTTTTTTTTTGTTTTTTATTAACGAATGACAGTTCTCTGTGTTACAGGAGCCATCAATTCATTAGCCGCGAGTGCTTTTAAATAGCTTTTTTCCTGCAAAAATTACACTTTTTGCAGGGAAAGTTCTAAGCACAGGAAACCTGCCCCCCTTCACAGGCCACCTATAGAGACCCCCTAGATGTAATACTGCAATGCTGTTCTAACAGCACGCACACACAAATCCCCAGAAATAGAGCATAACTTGTCAGCAGTCAGCAACACACTGACACGCTGACACTGTGACTGAAACATAATATGCGAGGCCGCCGCCGCCGCGGCCTCTTATACCGTGGGGCGTGTACTAAAGCCCCTGAGCTATAATTGGCTACAGGCATCCTGCCTGTAGCCAATTATGGCTTTCCTCGCTGCCGGCGCTGTGATTGGCCAAGCATGCGGGGTCACAGTGCATGCTTGGCCAATCATCAGCCAGCATTGCACTGCGACTAGCGCAATGCATTGCGGGCCGCTCGCATCACACGAATTTGATGCGAGCGGCCCCAATAGTTCTGGGCTCGCCGAGCGAGCGAACGCCGGGTGCTCGATTCGAACATGGGTTCGAATCGAACACCGGGCCCATCCCTATTCCTGAGTTGTGTATTGTTGTATGGTTTAAAAAAAATGCCTGTTTACCACCAAAAAGAATATTTCTACTGTCACCAAAAAAAAAATTTGTATTTTAAAAATATGTTGATTTGTTCAAAAACCCTTTTCTAAACGCGCATGTTAAACAATTTTCTACTCAACAATATATGGCTTCTTCTTACAATGCTCAATAGCAGTTTTTTGATTAAGTTGTTGTTTACAGTGACAGTGGGGGTTATTTACTAAAGGCAAATCCACTTTGCACTACAAGTGCACTTTCAGTGCACTTTCAGTACACTTGTAATGCAAAGTGTATTTTCCTTTAGTAAATAACACCCACAGTGCTTTATAATTTGCATCAATCAGGCCATTTTTGTAACTCCAAAAAATAAATTCATGGTGCGGAAAATTATAAATATTTTAAGCATTAATGCATTGCATACATTAACAAAAAAAACAAGGTGTGTGTGTAGCAGACCCACAACATAATATTTAGCTGAAGAAGAGATTGTCACCTCATGTATCAAAGAAATTACGTTTGCGCTATTGCAGAAATGGGCAAAAAAAAGCACATTGGATAACCTAGGAGACATCTAAAATAAACACAAGCAGTAAAGCAAAAAATACTAATTTATTTAAAAAAGGTTTGTTAAACATTTTCTGGCATATCAATGCCCCCCCTACTCGCAAAGTTCTCCATATATTTTGACGGATCTCGATGCTCTGGGGGGGCAAGCCAGGATGGCCAGCTTTAAGCACAGTCAGGGTTTGGTCTTGAAATCCGGCCTCAGGCCCAACTGATGCCACATAGTTCATAGAATTTTTCCTTATGGAAAGTTATGGAGAATGCAGCATGAAAGGATTGTATGGTTACGTTTATATTCCGCCTTGTTGATTGGTGTAAGGAATAGGCGGAACAGGCTGGCCATTATCCCGAAAGCATTCTCCACCACTCTTCTGGCTCTGGTAGTTAAAAACCCTCTGGTCCAGGGTGAGGGTCCTCATCAGGAATGGCCGCATCAGGTGTTCAGCCTGACGACCGAAGCCTGCTGCCCAGCCCGACGACCCGGAGCCTGCTGCCCAGCCCGACGTCCCGGAGCCTGCTGCCCTGCTCAATGACCCGGAGCCTGCTGCCCAGCTTGATGACCTGGAGCCTGCTGCCCAGCCCGATGTGTCGTTATCTGCTGCCCAGCCTGAAGTCACCATACCTGCTGCCCAGCTTGACCCGGAACCCGCTGTCTGCCCTGATGTACCTGATGCCCTGCCTGAAGAGCCTGTTGCCCAGCCTGACATACCCCCATCCAGTGTTCTGCTTGATGCCATAGGCTATGGACAATTCAGCCAGTTGGAGCGTACGGAGGCCGCTCCTTTGAGGGGGGGTACTGTCAGGAAAGGGTCCGTCCGCTGGTAAACTCCATCATTTGTCATGCAGTGCTGAGGTCCAGCAGGTGTCTCCTGGCAGTTTGTAATTGTCAGGAGAGACTTTCCGTGCTGGTGTTATATCATCATTGGCCCGCAGTATTGGCATCCACCAGCGGATGGATCCTGGCAGTATGGAGCAGGCAACACTTCCTGCGCTCAGTTGTTACTTGAGGACAATTACTGCACTCTTATTAATACCCGGCAAGCCCACACATGCTTGCCTTGGTATCGTCCTTGCGCCCTGACCTGCTAGCCTGTAACCTGAACCAGAACCCGATCCCGATCCTGATCCTGTACCCGATCCTGATTCCGAGCCTAACCTGATCCTGTCCCTCCTTTTCCCTTTATCCTTGCCTGTAGTCTGATCCCATTCACCTTCCCTCATCGGCTGATTTCCTGTGTATGACCTTGGCCTGGCTTACGTTTGTGTTTCTGGAACTGCCCTTCGTTTATCTGATGATCCTCTGTGTATGACACTGGCCTGGCTTACGTTCTTGATTATGGTATTCCCCATCTACTGTATATAGTTATTTATAGGTCACTGTTTGGTTTATTGTCACTGTTTGGTATTGGAGGTGTTTGTGTACTTATATATCACTATCTTACTAAACATTTATATTTCACTTTACATGCATTTTGGTTCTCTCCTTGCAGTCCACACAGTCTGGTCTTACCTGGTACATGACAGAAACGAGTAGACAAGAATGCACTGAAAATCAAATACGTACTGTAAATAGCACACACTGAAACCCAGATGCGAACTGATTACATACACTGAAAAACAGATACGAAAACACAAGCACAAACTGAGGAGCAGTAACGATCTGAAAAGCACGAGGCTGAAAAGTGTGAATCGTCTCTTACCAAACAGGGAATGGAAGAGGAAGCCAGCCTCCTGCCCCAACAGTTAGCCAGAACGGAGGATGTGGAGTCCCCAGCAGAAGTGCTGTCAACAGGGAAGAGTGCTACCAACCTCTGCCCAGCACCAGCAACAACTGTGGCGTTCCAGGGAGCTGGGACAGTCGGCCTCTCTCTCCAGCAACAAGCTGATTTAGTAAAGCTTCTACTCCCAGCTGAATCACTGGTAACAGGGCAGAGCGCCTGTGGCCTCTGCCTAGCACCTTCAGTGTCTTTACAGCTTTAGGAAGCTGGGGTAATCAGCCTTTCTGCCCAGCAGTAGACCAAGCCCAGGAATGTTAGAAACCACCCAGCTGAAGAGTCAATGGCCTCTGCCCCACACCTACTAAGGTCAACTACTCCTTGCAGCCAAGATTTGAGATCATGCAGACTGACTATGTGAGTTCACTCTGCCCCACTAACGCCGATCAGGTGGAGGTCTGGGACCTTGTTAGTCAACTCTTGATGGGGAGAAATGTGACAGACTCACCCGGGACAGAGGCGAGTTATGTAATGCAAAAGGACATTATTAAGGAGGCCATGATGGTCTCTGCCAGCTTGGGACTCAGTGGACAGATGTATGTGAAAGAAATGTTGGTTAATGAGATCTGGAAAGCCCGGGTCTTTCACCCAATAGTTTATTGTGCTCATTAACACATCTTTGTCTCCTAGCAAACTATTGGGGGATGTGTTTCTACTTATGTGTATTGTAAGTTAGGAGTGAGGACATGGCAAGTCTACCCTGAAAGGTCATATCTCGGAGTCACCTGTCTAGTTAAATGATTAGATAACTAGCTCATGTTAATTAGGTTTCTGGTTACAATTTGTATTGTCATCCTTCTGTATATATTTGTGTGTCCTCTCAAATAAATCAGTTCAGTTCATGTTCAGCAACCAAACGAGTATTGCCTTGTTTGTTGTTGGGAGCGGTTGGAATATCTGATGTCTATATTCAGACTGGGAGGAAGCGGTATATGACGAAAACACATAAGCAGAGTATGGGACATTTCATTACAAAATAGAAAATGTACATTGCTAGCAACGCAGGCAAGACACAGTTTGAAAATAATAAACAACAGTGGCATACAGGGGGTCCCCTACTTAGAAACATCCGACTTACAAACGACTCCTACTTACAAACGGAGGGAGACAACATGAAGTGAGAGGAAATCCACCCCTAGGAAGGTAAATTCACTCCTGTAAGAGTTAATATGGGAAAAAGGTGTCTCCACTGATGCTTTATCACCAGTCCATGCTTCCCTAACAACCCAAAATTTTCAAAATCCAATTGTCATTGGGACAGAAGGTGAGGTGAAATCTTCTGAACAGGGGCAGAGACAGCAAAACAAATGTTACAGGGGTGATAACCCTTCTCCATGTTATCTGAAAAACTTAAAAATAGATTTCTTGGCTGGAGCTGCACTTAAAAAATTTACCTGTTCCGACTAACAAACAGATTCAACTTAAGAACAACCCTACAGTCCCTATCTTGTTTGTAACCCGGGGACCCCCTGTATGTATATAGAACTGTAGGTACAACAAACTCTTAAGGATCAAACTAGACCATCAAAACCAACCAGGGACGGTCAAAAAAAAATATATTGGGTGCGCAAATTCCAAGAGTGCTGGTAGAACTTATGTTCTGCTCTATACTGCTGTACTGTAGATATACGTACTCGGCTTTCGAGGGTTATACTGGGATGATGCCCGCAGCTGCAGGCATCATCCCGGTACCGTTGTTTAGAGCGGGCGATTGGCTATCCAGGTATAACAACCGATGTGGCTAAAATCCGCTCGTCTGTTATACCGGAGGAGCGGGAGGGGACATCCCCCCTCCCGCTGCCTCACGCCGCTCTTACCGGGCCTCCCGTTCCATCGGGAGACCCGATCGAACGACCGCCGCTTCCAGCTGCTAGAGACAGACTGTAACGAAGCCAGAAATGGCTTGGTTCCAGTCTCCTGTATGTAAACACGGAAGCGACGTCACAATGTCACTTCCTGTTTACTCGGCTGCCAATGACGCTGGATTTAAAAAAGTACACAGTATTCAGATACACCATTTTCGGGGATCTGAATACTTTGAAGTGCAAAGGAGGGATTTGGGGTCTTTTAGACCCCCCATCCCTCCATAAAGAGTACCTGTCACCACCTATTACTGTCACAAGGGATGTTTACATTCCTTGTGAGAGCAATAAAAGTGATTAAATAAAAAAAAAAAAAACACACAATTTAATTATCTAAAATTAAATAAAATTAATAAAAACATTTTTTAAAGCGCCCCCTTCCCCGCGAGCTCGCGCAGCAAAGAAAACGCACACGGAAGTCACAGTGTTCAAATCACACATGTGAGGCATCACCGCGATCGTCAATTCTAGCACTAGACCTCCTCCGTAACTCTGACCTGGTAACTGTAAAACATTTTTAAAGCGTCGCCTATGGAGATTTTTAGGTATCGTAGTTTGTCGCCATTCCACGAGTGCGTGCAATTATAAAGCGTGACATGTTTGGTATCTATTTACTCAGCGTAACATCATCTTTCACATTATACAAAAAAAATTGGGCTAACTTTACTGTTTTGTTTTTTTTAAATTCATGAAAGTATCTTTTTCCCAAAAAGTTGCGCTTAAAATACCGCTGCACAAATACTGTGTGACATAAAATAATGCAACAATCGCCGTTTTATTCTCTAGATTCTCTGCTAAAAAAATATATATATATAATGTTTGGGGGTTCTAAGTAATTTTCTAGCAAAATATATGGATTTTAACTTGTAAACACCAAATGTCAGAAATAGGCGTAGTCATGAAAGGGATAAGAATAAAAGAACAACGACAGGTATTGTGTGCAACGCAGGGCTCAGAAGTAAAAACATTCAGGAGAAAATCGTTAGGTATATAAATAACGTGCGTTAAAGTAGCATATACCACCTTTACAGAATTATTGCATGTACCAATCACTCCAGCATTTCCATTCTTTAACTTTTTTTGAATAGCGCAGTTCTAATTTAATAGTTGTTTAAGTGAGTACTTGGACAAGGTTACATTGATAAAATAATGGTAATGGGCCGCGGCATGAACGTGTGAGGACGTGCACAGGCAGAGCTCCAGAACCTCCAGCATTCACTGCACCCGCAGCAGCTTCTCAGGAGGATTTTTCACCCCACACTATGCCATCCAGATGGCGGACATCCCCGCAGCCCCAGCGGACCCCTCGGAACCGTTCTTAATCCCTGGATTTATATTTTACAGAGCCGCGCCGGACCGCTCCAGGGACATCCAAGATGGCGCCGGACGGTAAATATAAGACAGCACGTGCAGGCTCCCCTATCCCCTCTCCACAGCTGCCATCTCCATCGCTACCTCCCCCCACCTCCCTTGCCAGCTCAGTCAGCCCTGCACCTCCTGCAATGGTAGGAGATATGATGGGGGACACAGACTTACGAGCTCATATTCTTGCCCTCCCCCACAAAAGCTGCCCTGGAGCTGTTTGCTAACAGGGTGGAGAAGGCCTTCAGGCAAGATATTGAGGCACTGCAGGCTGACACAGCACACATTGGGGGTAGATTGGTAGACCTGGAGGCTCAATGGGAAGTGATTACGCCTGCCTTGCAAGCTCTCCATGAACACTGTAAAACACAGGACCATAGGATTAACTCTTTGATCGATCAGATGGATGACTTCGAAAACAGAAGTCGCAGAGTTAATATCCACATCAGAGGCATGCCTGAAGCTACTGGCCCCAGGGACATAACACCCTCCCTGCAAGGTCTATTCAAACAGATTCTCGGCCATGCTGCATCTGACTACATAGAAATAGACCGTGCTCACAGGGCTCACCGCCCACTATCAGATGACCCGGACAAGCCGAGAGACACTTTTTGCAAACTACATAAATATTCCTTGAAAGAAAGCATAATGTCTTACATCAGAGGAGTCCGTCATGATGGAGCTAAGCTTTCTTTTTTTCTGGATCTTTCTAGACGCACCTTGATGCAGCGCCGAGCCCTTAAACCACAGCTTGAGGCACTACAAGATGCAAAGCTGACTTACAACTAAGGGCTAGACAAAACGCAGGTGCTGAATCTGCGTGTGATAAGCCACAGGCCCACAGGAAATTGGGAAGGGATATTGGACTATTTCGGTACTGATAATAAAGAAAAATAACAAGGAAATAGAAAAAAGTAACAATTTTAATCACATATATAAAAATGCACAATGTACATTTCATACAATAAAAACAAGATTAATCCTCCTATACATACATCAAACACAGCGAGTGGATGCAGGACATAGCCCGCAGACTTAGCGTAGATGTTTGAGCGAAAAGGAGAAGTCTCGACCGGTTTCACAGCCTAAACTGCTTCTTCAGGAGAAGATCTAAAATAAACATGGAGTTTAAATAAATTGTCTAGGAACAGCATAATAACAGGGGGGTACCAAACAATGTACATAATGAAAACAATAGGGTGGACCAGCTCACCAATGCATGTGGAGATAGATGTTCATCAGGTCCACAATATCTTTTCCGGCGGATATGGGGGTGTTGTAGTATGGACAGGGTACTGACAATAAGGGAAGATGTATTACTTAAGTAATTTGGTTAATAATAGCCACCACAGACTGTGAATGGATGCGGGTATAAACCAGGGTCACCTCAGGGAACCAGTGCAGGAGCGGGGGAGGACGAGGGGATGGAAAAGTAGGAAGGGTGTGGAGGAATTGAGGGAAAGGGGAAGGGGCAGGGGAGGAAAGGGGGGACAGGGGGGACTAGGGGAAGGAGAGGGAGAGGGGAGTGGGGAAAAGAGGGGGAAAGGAATTGGCAAGAAGGGAAGGGGGGATGAAGGAAGGGGGGGAGGAAAGGAGGGAGGGGGGAAAAGAGAGAGGAAAAGAGGGGTGAGGGAAGAAGGGTTAGAATCGGGGGAAGGAAGAAGGGGGGGGGGAAGAGAGAGGGGACTAAAGGGGGAGGGGGAAGTGAGGAGGGGGAGGTGGGAAGGGGGGGAAAAGAATAAAGGGAGAGGGGGGAAAAAGGGAAGGGGGGGGGGGGGGGAGACGGGTGAAGGGGGGGAAAGAAAGAAGGAGGGGGAAGGGGGGGGAAGGGGTTGTGTGTTGAGGAGACTTGAGGGGATAATGGGGGTGAGGGCAATGACGTGGGGGGATGGAGAGGGGGTGGAGAGGTGAGTGAGGAGGGTTATAGAAGTGGGGGTCCTAAGTGATAGGTAAAAACTTACATAATTAATGTCAGGCCCAGACCTAGATGTAGGAACCACTGGGGTCAGCTGTTGGTTGGTTATTGGTATATGTGAAGTCCAGGGCAGTTAGTTGCAATGGTTCAAAACCATAGGCAAGGGCTAGAGAAATGGCACCTATGCCTGGATATTATAACAAAAATTAGATAAAGATTACTAGTAAATAGTGGTATAGGATAACCAAAAGCCAGAAGGCTAAAAAACGTACCATGCAGCTGATCCTCCAGTCTTGTTCCTCATCTACAGCACTCCATACGCCTACTGACGGTGTGCTCTACACCGTCATTTAAGGCACCCCAATCGGTGACATCAGTGTAAGCCACAGGTGTGGCTCCTTACCGGCGCCAGCGATCAGTCCATCTACGTGACGGGAGAAGGGGGGGGGCAATGGATCCACGTGTGTGTGCCCGGGAAGCCATCAGCGCTGGCCCATAGGGCGCGCACTGATGACGCGGCGTGTACGGCATGTAAGAGCGCATGCGCAGGGGAAGATCACCATGCGCACGCGCCAAACATCGTACACAGAGTGGTAACTAAGCAACCTCCTAAGAGGATGCCGTCAGGAGGACGGACATCCGAGATGGAATACGTGGCTAGGGGTGAGAAGAACAACCCGCACACCGTACCCAAAACAGAGGGCGCGCATGCGCAGGCGCCAAAACACTTGGCCACAGTGAGGTTATCACACTACGAGGACCGGGGGACCCCCAACCGGCACGTTCCAACTGAAGCCCAATCAAAGTCGGGCATTTGGTAAGAGGGATGTAATCCCTCCAAGATGGACACATATCCGCCGGAAAAGTCCTAATTAAAGGAAATTAATGGACTATGATGATCAGTCCCCATCTAGGTCTAGGTCTGGGCCTGACATTAATTACAGTGGTGTGAAAAAGTGTTTGCCCCCTTCCTCATTTCCTGTTCCTTTGCATGTTTGTCACACTTAAGTGTTTCGGAACATCAAACCAATTTAAACAATAGTCAAGGACAACACAAGTAAACACAAAATGCAATTTGTAAATTAAGGTGTTTATTATTAAAGGTGAAAAAAAATCCAAACCATCATGGCCCTGTGTGAAAAAGTGATTGCCCCCCTTGTTAAAACATACTATAACTGTGGTTGTCCACACCTGAGTTCAATTTCTCTAGCCACACCCAGGCCTGATTATTGCCACACCTGTTCACAATCAAGGCATCACTTAAATAGGAGCTGCTTGACACAGTAAGGTCCACCAGAAGATCCTTAAAAGCTACACATCATGCCGAGACCCAAAGAAATTCAGGAACAATTGAGAAAGAAAGTAATTGAGATCTATCAGTCTGGAAAGGGTTATAAAGCCATTTCCAAAGCTTTGGGAATCCAGCGAACCACAGTGAGAGCCATTATCCACAAATGGCGAAGACATGGAACAGTGGTGAACCTTCCCAGGAGTGGCCGGCCGCCCAAAATTACCCCAAGAGCGCAGCGACGGCTCATCCAAGAGGTCACAAAAGACCCCACAACAACGTCCAAGGAACTGCAGGCCTCACTTGCCTCAGTTAAGGTCAGCGTTCATGCCTCCACCATCAGGAAAAGACTGGGCAAAAATGGCCTGCATGGCAGAGTTCCAAGGAGAAAACCACTGCTGAGCAAAAAGAACATCAAAGCTCGTCTCAATTTCTCCACAACACATCTTGATGATCCCCAAGACTTTTGGGACAACATTCTGTGGACCGATGAGACAAAAGTGGAACTCTTTGGAAGGTGTGTGTCCAAGTATATCTGGCGTAGAAGGAACACTGCATTTCAGAAAAAGAACATTATACCAACAGTAAAATATGGTGGTGGTAGTGTGATGGTCTGGGGCTGTTTTGCTGCTTCAGGACCTGGAAGACTTGCCGTGATAAAAGGAACTATGAATTCTGCTATCTACCAAGAGATCCTGAAGGAGAATGTCCGACCATCTGTTCGTGTACTCAAGCTGAAACGAACTTGGGTTCTGCAGCAGGACAATGATCCTAAACACACCAGCAAGTCCACCACCGAATGGCTGAAGAAAAACAAAATGAAGACTTTGGAGTGGCCTAGCCAAAGTCCAGACCTGAATCCTATTGAGATGTTGTGGTATGACCTTAAAAAGGCCGTTCATGCTCGAAAACCCTCTAATGTAACTGAATTAGGACAATTCTGCAAAGATGAGTGGGCCAAAATTCCTCCAGGACGCTGTAAAAGCCTCATTGCACGTTATCGCAAACGCTTGGTTGCAGTTGTTGCTGCTAAGGGTGGCCCAACCAGTTATTAGGTTTAGGGGGCAATCACTTTTTCACACAGGGCCATGATGGTTTGGATTTTTTTTCACCTTTAATAATAAACACCTTCATTTACAAATTGCATTTTGTGTTTACTTGTGTTGTCCCTGACTATTGTTTAAATTGGTTTGATGTTCCGAAACACTTAAGTGTGACAAACATGCAAAGGAACAGGAAATGAGGAAGGGGGCAAACACTTTTTCACACCACTGTATGTAAGTTTTTACCTACCACTTAGGACCCCCACTTCTATAACCCTCCTCACTCACCTCTCCACCCCCTCTCCATCCCCTCACGTCATTCCCCTCACCCCCATTATCCCCTCAAGTCTCCTCAACACACAACCCCTTCCCCCCCCCTCCCCCTCCTTCTTTCTTCCCCCCCCTTCACCCGTCTCCCCCTCCCCCCTTCCCTTTTTTCCCCCCCTCTCCCTTTATTCTTTCCCCCCCCCTTCCCACCTCCCCCATCCTCACTTCCCCCTCCCCCCTCCCCCTTTAGTCCCCTCTCTCTTTCCCCCCCCTTCTTCCTCCCCCCGATTCTAACCCTTCTTCCCCCACCCCTCTTTCCCTCTCTTTTTTCCCCCCTTTCCTCCCCCCCCTTCCTTCATCCCCCCTTCCCTTCTTGCCAATTCCTTTCCCCCCTTTTCCCCACCCCCCTCTCCCTCTCCTTCCCCTAGTCCCCCCTGTCCCCCCTTTCCTCCCCTGCCCCTTTCCCTTTCCCTCAACTCCTCCACACCCTTCCTACTTTTCCATCCCCTCGTCCTCCCCCGCTCCTGCACTGGTTCCCTGAGGTGACCCTGGTTTATACCCGCATCCATTCACAGTCTGTGGTGGCTATTATTAACCAAATTACTTAAGTAATACATCTTCCCTTATTGTCAGTACCCTGTCCATACTACAACACCCCCATATCCGCCGGAAAAGATATTGTGGACCTGATGAACATCTATCTCCACATGCATTGGTGAGCTGGTCCACCCTATTGTTTTCATTATGTACATTGTTTGGTACCCCCCTGTTATTATGCTGTTCCTAGACAATTTATTTAAACTCCATGTTTATTTTAGATCTTCTCCTGAAGAAGCAGTTTAGGCTGCGAAACCGGTCGAGACTTCTCCTTTTCGCTCAAACATCTACGCTAAGTCTGCGGGCTATGTCCTGCATCCACTCGCTGTGTTTGATATATGTATAGGAGGATTAATCTTGTTTTTATTGTATGAAATGTACATTGTGCATTTTTATATATGTGATTAAAATTGTTACTTTTTTCTATTTCCTTGTTATTTTTCTTTATTATCAGTACCGAAATAGTCCAATATCCCTTCCCAATTTCCTGTGGGCCAGTGGCTTATCACACGCAGATTCAGCACCTGCGTTTTGTCTAGCCCTTAGATGTCCCCTTGTTTCTATCACATTACAATGGATGATGGTACTCTTTAATTTATCTATTTTCTGTCTTATCTAAGACTATACTCACAATTTGACAAAGCTGACTTACAGGTGGGGCTTCCTGTTTCACCTGTCGGTGACTAAAGATGGCCGACAAGTTGTTTTACGCTCTAAAAATGAACTGCCGAAGTTCCTGCAACAGCTGGGCCTACCCGCCGTCGACATCCCAGATTGGAGGTCCGCCCCAGAGATACCGCTGTATACTTGCCCGCAACCCTGGCGCACCTCCCGCCACAGAGGACGGAACAGGTGAAGAGCTGGAGAAGACCATCATCAGGACGCTTCTCACTTTCCTCATTCCCACTCCCAAAGGGGACCCTGAAGGGCTCATGCGAATTAAGGACATAACATCTGTTTTTGTTTACAGGGCCCCCTTCCTCCCTCCTTGGGACGCTCTCACTTTATATACTGCTGCTGCGGTAAGAACGCATGGAGCTGGCACATCTCTACTGTGACTATGCTCTTCATGTTTTAGGGGAATGGTTCTCTTTGGCGGGCTCGCACTTAGTGTCGTACCACTTCCCCCACATAGGTCAACTCTTAGGAGTTTTGTCCCATATTTTGGACCCCATGCTGCTCGCTGATATCCCCCCTCCTGCTGGTCAGCTGGGAGGGTGGAGATCATCGATCGGCCATGGTTGGTTTTTCTTGGAGAGCCTTTAAGGCGATTCTCTTACTGTTCAGGTTATATGTTTTGATGTTTCTCAGGTTTTAATGTCTGTTTCTTATCTTACCAGCACTCACTGACTCATGAATCAGCTCTCTACAGGCCTACTCTCCCTCTTGACTGGGGATGGGAACCCCCCAAAGACCTCATCACCTTATGGCTTCCTTGAAAGTGGCTTTGTACAATGTCCGAGGGCTGGGATTGCCTAATAAGCGCAGTAAGTTGTGGCTCAAAACCAAACGCATGGGGGCCCAGATATTATTATTGCAGGAAACACACTTTCGCACTGACTCGGTCCCTCGCTTACCCACTCACCTGTATTCCCAATGGTATTTCAGCAATTCCTCCAGAGCTAAATCAAGCGGAGTGGCTATAGCCATACACAAACTCTGCCCATTTGTCCTGACGTACCAGTTAACTGATTCCATTGGCAGGTACGTGTTTATCAAGAGCACTATCCAAGGCCGCAAGTTTACCAACCGTGTGCGCTCCAAACTCACACCAACTCACTTTCATTGATTCCGTGTTAGACTCCCTCTCCCATTTCAGAGAGGGCCAACTGATCATGGGGGGAGATTTTAATATCAGCCCAGATCTTAAGATGGACACCTCCACCGGACGCTCCACACATTCTTTTGCCTTCCTCAAACATTTTAGGAAATCCCTACAGGTCCATCATCTTATCGATTGCTGGAGATTACTCCACCCAACCGAGAAAGATTTCAGCTACTATTCGGCCACCCATGCAGTCTACATCTGCATAGACATGTTGCTAATGGACCAATTCCCCTTAGAAACTCTGACTAGTGCATCAATAGGCTCTATTACTATATCTGACCACGCCCCAGTATCCTTAGCTATACACCCACCTGCTTCTGACGCCAGGTCATAGACCTGGCACCTGAATGAAAATATATTAGATAAAGCCGTAGCGTCCAAAAGCATGGCGAAGTCTATCTCCCAATATTTCATCGAAAATTCAACGGCAGACGTGGGGATGGCATTCATTTGGGAGGGACACAAGGCACTGGTCAGGGGGGAACTCATATCCCAGGATGCAAGACTGAAGAAAGCACGGGAGGGAGATCTTCAGTCCCTTCTGAAGAAAATCTTCTTAGCAGAACTTAAACACAAAAGGAACATGACTCCTGAATTGACGGCTGAGCTCCTAACCCTTCGCGTGGAGCTCGCTTCTATGCTGGATACTCGGATTCACGCCCGCCTACGACATATATCACACAAATTCTACGAGTACAGGAATAAATGCGGACGACTGCTAGCTAGAGCCCTAAGGTGACAGCAAACTGCTGGCCATATACATAAACTTCAATCCAGTGCGGGCTCCCCCATAGTCCATTCGTCTAAGATAGCGGCGGCCTTTAGAGATTATTACGCCCAGCTATATCAACTCGCTACCGTACTACCCAACCTGACAGAGAATCAGAGACAGGACCACATTATGGAATACTTGGCAGAGGCCCAAGCCCCCCAACTTACTGCCCAAACCAGCAAGAGTCTAGAGACCCCCATTAGTCAGAAATAGAAAAGGTGGTCAAAGATCTCCCGAAAGGAAAAAGCCCAGGCCCAGACGGCTACACAAACGTATATTATAGCACCTTCCTTCCACTCCTGTCCGGCCATATGTGCACTTATTTTAATGCACTGGCTTCGGGCACTGCCATGCCTAAAGAGGGCCTGCTGGCCCACATTACAGTACTACCCAAGGATGGGAAGGATCACACAGTCCCTAGCAATTACAGACCAATCTCACTCCTGAATACGGATATCAAAATCTTAGCGAAGATTCTAGCAAACCGTTTACAACCCCTGATGCCACCCATCATACACCCGGACCAAATGGGGAAGCAAGAGACAATTCCAACCGGGCCATACAGTTAATCCACTGGGCACAGACACAGACCGACCACCCACCCTGTCTTCTGCTCTCCACTGACGCGGAGATGGCATTTGACAGGGTGGGCTGGACATACCTCCAAGCTATTTTGACTAAACTAGGACTGGGCCCTAATATGATGGCATGGGTACAATCGCTTTATAGCCACCCGGAGGCCTGAGTCAAGGTGAACGGCGTCCTTTCTGATACCTTTTATATCAGGAATGGGACCAGACAGGGGTGCCCATTGTCCCCTCTCATCTTTGCCCTCACCCTGGAACCACTGCTCAACAAGATTCGCGCTAACCCTAACATTAAAGGTTTTAAGGTGGGACCACAGGAACATAAACTATCCGCGTACACAGATGAGGTCCTGTTTTATGTAACTGACCCATTGATCTCCCCAACATCATGGATGAGTTGCAGACCTTCAGCTCTATAGCTAACTTTAAAATCAACTACACTAAATCGGAGATTCTGCCCCTAAACATCTCCCAGGGCTTGCGAACACGGTTGCAATCCTCCTTCTCCTTCACTCGGTGCAACAATCATCTGAAATACTTAGGGACATATCTCACCCCTCTCTGCTCTCAATTGTATGATAGTAATTACACTCAACTACTGACTTTAATAAAATCTGATCTAAATAGATGGGATAGAGAAACCTTCTCTTGGATGGGCCGAGTCAGTGTGTTAAAGATGAATGTGTTACCCCGCATTTTGTTTTACCTACAAATGGTGCCTATTTCCCTACCCAGGTCTTTATTTTCAAGCCTCAGTAGTGCGTTTCTAAAATACATCTGGCAGGGACGAGGCCCTTAGTTGGCACTTCGTACCTTACAGAGACCTAAGCGGATGGGGGGCCTGGGAATCCCAGACCTACGAAAATATTATGAAGCGATTGCCCTGCAACGGATATTGGATTGGCACCATGGGGTATCCACTAAGGTATGGGTCTCATTAGAAAAATACCTAGCAGGCCGCAACCTATCACATGCCCCTTGGCTACCTCAGGTGCATAGAGATCTAGCTGTGTATGTCTCCCCGCTGACAACCCACGCCTTAAAGCTATGGGGCACCTTAAATAACTCAGGACAATTGGCCCCTCAATTCTCCCCACTAGCACCCCTGGGAGTCTTCCCGTGGCTTGCCCCAGGGGAACATTTATCCTTCCTCCGCTCCTGGACAGCAGATGGAGAAGTAAGATGCAGCCGGTTCTTCCAGGATCAGGGACTGGTCCCATTAGAGGAACTTAGAGCCCAGTACGGCGGATTTCCTTTGGATGGGTGGAGACATGGACAGCTTTAGCACTTTGTGCAAGGGCTACACCAAGCCATACGCTCCCCCACTTCCTCCACCCCCTTTGAGAAGCTGTGCATGTCTGCCAATTCTGCACTCTTTATCTGTCCTCTATGAGTCATTATTGAGCCGGATACCCCTGGGGAAGCCCATATATATCAGGGAGTGGGAAAAAGACTTGAATTGTGAATTTACTGACATGCAGTTAGATCACCTATACCGTCTTACTCACACCACCTCTGTGGACACGAAAATGCAAGAGAATGGGTTTAAGGTACTAACCAGGTGGTACAGAGTGCCCACCAAACTCGCCAAAATATTTCCAACCTCCTCTGATATGTGCTGGCAGGAGTGTGGGCAAAGGGGTTCTTTCATACATATATGGTGGGACTGCCCCAAGCTAAGACCTTACTGGCAAAACATTAGAAACCAAATACACCACATACTTGATGTGGACCTCCCTGACTCTCCAAGAAGCTTTCTCCTGCATGTCCTTACCATCCCTCTCTGCCTATACTGGAAATCGGTGCTACCGCATCTTTTAAATGCGGCTAGAAGACTGATCCCCATTTACTGGAAAAGTAGTCAAATCCCCAGCCGGACTGGATCCGGTTGATGAATGAAATCAAGACAGCAGAGGAGTGGATGGCGAAGTGCAAGGACAGATATGACAAATGGTATAAGATATGGGCCACTTGAATTAACTATGTTGACAGGGCTAGACCTGAAAGACCACCTAGAGTAGGGGAGTAATTATCATTACAACTATAAGTTTAACCACAGATCTGAAATGATCATTTGAGATAATGGCTGTAGAAATATTATTATAAATGTGATGAGTGCACTCTACCTCTTTTTCTTTTTTTCCTAATATCTCTATTCTATGTATGTCTCCCGAATAAACTGCACCTTATGAAAATGCAGGCCATCTGGCTACAACTTCCTCTTCAACTCAGTTGAGTCTGTTCATAACTACTACTTAGACCCAATAGCAGAGCTAGAGACAAATTAATAGTGAAATGATTAATAGGTTCCTATGCTTAAGTGACTAACATGTTTGTCCCCCACTCTGTATATGTTGGACGGCCTACCAGGCCCAAGAATTTGCGGATTATGCAGGCACACAAGTAAATAACTTGGTACTGCGGTTTCTTTGGACTTGCTATTCTTTCTGTACCTTTATGTTTCTGTTTTTGTTACTTGTTTGTACTTTTTCTGGAAAATACATATATATATATAAATAAAGATTATATAAAAAAAAAAAAAATTGTAGCTTGATTCTGTTAATCAGCCTTTATTGCAGTCTGCTAATTGAATATCCCACATCAGTGATTGATAGGGATACTCTTCTGTTTAGGTACACCCAGGATATTGTAGGATATTGCTTTCCAGAATGTCCAGAAAAGGCTCTCCACATATTTCCATGGAAGTTCTTTAAAGTGGTTCTAAAGGCAGAAAGTTAATCAGCCTTTATTGCAGTCTGCTAATTGAAGATCCCACATCAGTGATTGATAGGGATACTCTTCTGTTTAGGTACACCCAGGATATTGTAGGATATTGCTTTCCAGAATGTCCAGAAAAGGCTCTCCACATATTTCCATGGAAGTTCTTTAAAGTGGTTCTAAAGGCAGAAAGTTTTTTTTTGGGCGCACCTCCTTCCACTAGTCCCCCTTAAGAGAGTTTTTTTTTTTAAAGGCTTTTACACCTCCTTCCACTAGTCCCCCTTATATTTACCTGAGCCCAATCTCAGAATCAATTAATGCATGAGAGCAGTGGCTCTCCCTGGTCTCTTTCTATTTACCTGAGCCCAATCCAGAGATGTGCATGAGAGCAGTGGCAGCAGAAGCCATTGGCTCCTGCTGATGTCAATCACAGCCAGTGAGCCAATGAGGAGAGAGCGGGGGCAGGGCCCAGCCAAGCTCTGTGTGTAAATGGGCAATGTCTCAGAGGCTTGCTATGGGGGGCACTTGGTAGGGGGGAGGAGCCAGGACTGCCGATGAGGGACCCAAAAAGAAGAGGATCAGGGCTGCTCTGTGCAAAACCAGTAAGTTTGTTATATTTTTTTTCTTTAAATGTTAACCTTTACAATCACTTTATACACTACAGTTTTTGTGTTTCATTTCATCCTAAAGCTTTTAGCATCAGAAATAAAGCTCAAGCATCTTCTTCTTTGCCTCTTGAACAGGGGCTGACCCTGTCCTTTTCTGGCTTTTATCTTGTTTGTTTGATAAATTCAGTAGCCGCCTTTGGCCTTTATCTATATCTATCTTACAAATGAGTCTTCAGTTCTACGCATCTAAGAAACAAATAGCATCCAATACCAAAAAAATGTCAGAATATGAGGCTGGTTGCATATAGCTTTTATAAGAAGAGAATTGTTTTTTTTTAACTCCACTCCTGTATAAAGCGATAATGTGGATTTCGAAAACAGCATCCTAGAAGGAATATATCAGAAACTACTGGGAAGAAAACACATACATATCACAGTATGTGATTTCCATTCCAGCGCTGCAGAAAAATAACAGAAATGCAGAAAATGTTTATCAAATTTCTATTTTTTATCTGAATATTCTTGTCCTTCAGCTTGGACTTTCATTCCACAAGGTTCCTGCTGACACAGACATCTGAAAGAAGTGTTACATAATAATTCATTCACATGCACATAGGTCTGCAAGCGCATGTAGGTCTGCGAGTACATGTGTATTGTCTTGTTGAGTACCTGTGTATTGTCTTGAGTATTAGTGTCAGGAAGCTAGTTGTTAGGTAATTTGGACAGGGTATAATCCCCAATCCTCATTAAATTTAATAGGTACGATGCCCGGCGGGTGTGGAGTGGTGACTTGTTGTACATCTTGTGGCATGTTTGCGTTCCTTGATCATCCGATTGAGGGTGAATACTGCTGTGCAAAATGTAAGTGCATTGTTTCCCTGGAAGCCCAGGTTCTGAATCTGGGGAAGCAACTGTCAGCACTGAGAAGTCCCTCCATACTAAAGGAGAGCCAGGCACATACACGTCAGGTGTCGGCAGGGGCCAGCACAGAGGCGGGTGGAGACAAAGCGGTGCAGGCACTAGCAAAGAGTAGATCATGGGTGACAGTCAGGAAGGGTAGAGGGGGAAGTGCCAGGGAGGCCGATCCAGGGATGGAGCATCCCAATAAATACACTCCATTGAGTGAGTGACATGGGTGAAACCAGTCATAGACTAGCACTGCTGGAGCTCAGGGACTCTCCTAGCTGCCGGGGGAAGAACTCCTCCAGTGAGAGTGGGGGGAAGCAAAGGGAAAGGAAAGACAGATTCTGGTGGTAGGGGACTCAATTCTTAGAAGGACAGAGAGGCCAATCTGTAACAAAGACCTGAATCACCGAACAGTATGTTGTCTACTGGGCGCTCGGGTTCGGCACATCACAGATATGGTGGACAGATTACTGTGAGGGGCTGGGGAAGACCCAGCTGTCATGGGGCATGTTGGCACCAATGACAAAGTCAGAGGCAGATGGAGTGTCCTAAAGAACGATTTTAGGGACTTAGGAGCTAAATTGAGGAAAAGGACCTCCAAGGTAGTATTTTCAGGAATACTGCCGGTACATCGACCCACACCAGAAAGGCAGAGGGAGATTAGGGAAGTAAACAAGTGGCTGAACAGCTGGTGTAGTAAGGAGGGGTTTGGGTTCCTGGAGGACTGGGCAGACTTCTCAGTCGATAACCAGTACTATAGAAGGGACAGACTTCACCTAAATGAGGAGGGTGCAGATCAGCTGGGAATGAAGATGGCCAAAAACTTAGAGTGGTTTTTAAACTAGGTGATGGGTCCAGAGGTAGAGATAGTCAGCGTGGAACATATTCCAGAGGGTAGTATTGGGGGCATTAGTGGTAGGTTGACCAAAGCACATAAACCCAAGGTAAGTATAGTAGCAAGTCCTAGTTGCAATCTTGGAACACCCAATAAGACGATAATATGCGACCGGTCAAAACTATGTGGCATGTTCACCAATGCCAGGAGCCTGGCGGACAAGATGGGAGAACTAGAGATACTGTTGTACGAGGGGGAGGTGTATGCCTATATATCAAGAATAATGTACAAGTGAATGTGAGAGATTACATCACTAAGGGAGCTAGGGAGGAGGTGGAATCCTTATGGGTAGAGTTCCAAAGGGATGAAAATAATACTGGGAGTATGCTATAGGCCCCCTAAACTGAGGGAGGAAGGGGAGACAGATCTCCTATCACAATTTAGATTAGCGGCAAGGATTGGAAGTGTTATCATAATGGGGGATTTTAATTATCCAGACATAGACTGGGCTCGCCAGTTCCTACATGCCTTGCAGGACAATTTTATGGGTCAGATGGTAGATGCACCAACTAGAAATAAAGTGTTACTGGATCTACTGATTACCAACAATACAGACCTGATCACGGATGTGGAAATACGGGGCAATTTAGGAATCAGCAATCACAGGTCAATTGGCTTCAGTATAAATCACACAAATAGGAAACATAAGGGGAATACAAAGACACTGAATTTCAAAAGAGCCAACTTCCCTAAACTACGAACCTTGCTAGAAGGCATAAATTGGGATAAAATCTTAGGAAAGAACACGGACGAGAGATGGGTTTGCTTTAAGAGCATATTAAATAAGGGCATTAGCCAATGCATCCCATTGGGTAATACATTTTAAAGAGCGAACAAAATTCCAGGATGGCTTAACTCCAATGTAAAAATGCATATAAAAGCAAAGGAGAAGGCCTTAAAAAAATACAAGGTTGAAGGATCATCAGCATTCAGACTTTATAAAGAATGAAACAAGAAATGTAAGGGTGCAATAAGGACAGCTAAGATAGAACATGGAAGACACATAGCGGAGGAGAGCAAAGAAAATCCCAAGAAATTCTTTAAGTATGTAAACAGTAAAAAAGGAGGACAGACCATATTGGCCCCATAAAGTATAAGGTAGGACATCTTGTTACAAAGGATGGGAGATGGCGAAGGTATTGAATTTATTCTTCTCCTCAGACTTCACGAGGGCATCGGGGGGCTTCACTAACCAAAACTGCAGTATTTATCCTCATGACACATCACAGGAAGCACCTCCATGGTTAACAGAGGACAGAATTAAAATTAGACTTGAGAAACTTAACAATAATAAATCACCGGGACCAGATGGCTGGCACCCGAGGGTACTTAGGGAACTCAGTCATGTAATTGCCAGACCGTTGTTCCTAATTTTTACTGACAGTCTACTAACTGGAATGGTACCAGCTGATTAAAGAAAAGCCAATGTAGCACCAATATTTAAAAAGGGTCCAAAATACATCCCTGGGAATTACAGACCAGTTAACCTAACATCAATAGTATGTAAACTTTTGGAGGGGATGATAAGGGACTATATACAAGATTTTAGTAATGAGAACGGTATCATTAACAGTAATCAGCATTTATTCATGAAGAATCGTTCTTGCCAAATCAATCTACTAACCTTCTATGGGGAGGTGAGTTGCCAGCTAGATAAAGGAAGGTCCGTAGACGTGGTGTATCTGGATTTTGAAAAAGCATTTGACACAGTTCCCCATGTGAGTACATGGATTGAAAACTGGCTACAAGGGCGAGTTCGGAGGGTTGTGATAAATGGGGAGTACTCGGAATGGTCAGGGGTGGGTAGGGGAGTCCCCAAGGGTTCTGTGCTGGGACCAATCCTATTTAATTTGTTCATAAACGACCTGGAGGATGGGGTAAACAGTTTAATCTCTGTATTTGCGGACGATACTAAGCTAAGCAGGGCAATAACTGTGGAAACCTTGCAAAAAGATCTGAACAAATTAATGGGTGGGCAACTACATGGCAAATGAGGTTCAATGTAGAAAAATTTAAAATAATGCATTTGGGTGGCAAAAAATATGAATGCGATCTATACACTGGGGGGGAGAACCTCTGGTAGAATCTAGGATGGGAAAGGACCTGGGGGTCCTAGTAGATGATAGGCTCAGCAATGGCATGCAATGCCAAGCTTCTGCTAACAAAGCAAACAGAATATTGGCATGCATTAAAAAGGGGATCAACTCCAGAGATAAAACAATAAGTCTCCTGCTCTACAAGATTCTGGTCCTGCCGCACAGTATGCTGTCCAGTTCTGGGCACCAGTCCTCAGGAAGGATGTACTGGAAATGGAGAGAGTACAAAGAAGGGCAACAAAGCTAATAAAGGGTCTGGAGGATATTATTCATGAGGAAAGGTTGCGAGCACTGAACTTATTCGCTCTGGAGAAAAGACGATTGAAAGGGGTTATGATTTCAATATACAAATACCTACCATACTGGTGACCCCACAATAGGGATAAAGCTTTTTCTTTCAAAAAGTTTTTATTGTTTTCAAGAAGCATACATTGTACAATTGGGCATTGTACGTCGATTAGCGACGTAGGAATTACATGAAATTCAGCATAACCATAATGAGTATGTACTCAAACTCTGTAAATACCCTGCATTTTAAGTATTAAACAAGAAAAAACGTGGTAAACATGGAAAGAAACCTGACCTCTCAAGTGGCACGCCAAATGGGAACATTAGTGCCACAGGAGAGGAGAGGAGTCACTAGTATAACATATACAGTGTGAACAGTGTTTGCTGTGGATTAGTAGCATAGGTATTGTATTGTATATTCTCCATGGTGCTGTAGTATTGCTCGGTCAAGAAGTGGAGAGTCCGGATGTATGTGGGTGTCTTTAATCACTAGTCGCAGTTGTAGGCGTAGGTGAAGTCCAGTTAATCCAGGGTTGCCAGTGGGTATTGGTCTTGGTGTAACAGCCATCACTGGCTGCTGTCATAAGTTCGTAACTGTAGTGTAGGGCCACTATATTTAAGACTTGTGAGAGTGTCAAGGATGAGGAAGATTTCCAGTGTCTAGTGAGGTTGAGCCTGGCTGCTAGGAGTATGTGTGTGGTGACATATCTGATGGGGTATGGGAGATAGTCGATAGTCAGGTTCAAGATTGCCAGAGCAGGTGATTGGGGATTGGGATTTTGACGATTTTGTTGAGAAGTTGGATTACTTCCGCCCAGTACTTTCTAACATCTGGGCAGAGCCAGAATATGTGGAGCATATTCCCATCAGTCGAGTGGCACCTCCAGCAAGTGGAGGGGTTACAAGGGTCAAAGGAAGATATCCTGGAAGGTGTAAGGTACCACCTTAGTGATATTTTTTGTGTGAGTTCCCAAAGGGCGGCACATTTCATGGATTTGTAAATCGTCTGGAATGCGAGTTGCCATTGTGTTTCTGAGAACGTGTTTGCTAGATCAGTTTCCCATCTGAGATGTGGGGACAGTTTGGCGAAGCAGTTTTTTTGGTGGAAGAGATTGTAGAAATGGGAGATGCCCTTGGTGGTAGAGGCCGGGTTTGAGAGGTAGTCCCAAGATTTGGGCTGTACAGTATAGAGGGGAAGAGGGAGCTTGCGCAGGGAGTGATGTATGCGAAGGTAGGTAAAGTGCTCCGAGTGAGGGAGGTCATAGTCGGTTTGTATTTGGGGGAAGGATTTAAGGGTGTTATCATTGACAAGGTCTTGTAGGGTTCGGATCCCCTTGAGGGTCCAGAGTGCAATTGGGAGATCTGGGGTTAGGTACAACAAAGAGTCAAGAGGTATGTTGAATTGAGGAGAGGAAGAGTCTGGTGAATTGTGTGTGACCATTTTTTTCCAGGCTAGGGGCGAGGCCTTCATAGTTGGAGAGAGGTACGACGGGATTGTGGCCCCCAATGGAGTAGAGAGTAGCCAAAATTTCAGAGTGGATCCAGGGAGCGAGGAATTTTCTATCTGTGCCCATAGGGGATGCAAGTTGGACTGGAACCAGCTGGGTAGTTGGGCTAGGATGGCGGCCAGATAGTAGTCTTCAAAGTTAATGGACCCTACTCCTCCCATCAGTTTGTGTTTGATTAATTTTAGGTGGGCACATCTGGGTTTCTTGCCTTTCCAGAGAAATTGGTTGTAAAGTGTTTGAAGAGACCTATAGAAGGATTTGGGGAGTGGGATGGGGAGCGTTCTGAAATAGTAAAGAATCTGGGGAAGGCAAATCATTTTGTAGGCTGCGAGTCTACCTGACCAAGATAGTTCATGTTTCGCTATAGTTTGTGACGTTGCTCGGATAGTGCGTAATAAAGGTAGAAAATTACTGGGGTATACGTGTCTAAGGGATCTGGGTAATTTGATTCCTAAGTAGGCGATATCTGCGTCAGCCCATGTGAAAGTGTATTGTAGTTGTAAAAGATTCCTTGTGGTAGCGTCAATGTTGATGTCAAGTATAAATGATTTATTCGTGTTCAGTTTGTAGTATGACACCGAGCTAAACCAGGTTAGTAGTTTTTGTACCTCAGCAAGGGAGGAAGTCGGGTTGGTGAGGATAAGGATGACATCATCAGCGAATAGGCTGATTTTGTGTGTCGTTGGTCCAATGTGGATTCCTGAAATTGCAGGATGGGTGCGGACATGTTCTGCCAGGGGTTCCATGATTAAATTAAAAATAAGGGGGACGGGATAAAGCTTTTTTGCAGAAGGGAGTTTAACACAACTCGTGGCCACTCATTAAAATTAGAAGAAAGGAGGTTTAACCTTAAACTACGTAGAGCCTGTCCTCAGGGCCCACTAACAGGCCAGGTTTGCAAGATAACTAAAATACATCACAGGTGATATCATTTTCTGCTCAGTGATTGCAGTATTCTAGTCTGCATCTCCCCAAGGTAATACATAAAACCTAGCCTGTTAGTGGATCCTGAGGACAGGGTTGATGACCACTGACGTAGAGGGTTCTTTACAGTAAGAGCGGCAAGGATGGGGAATTGCCTTCCACAGGCAGTGGTCTCAGCGGGGGGTATTGATAGTTTCAATAAACTGTAGGATAAGCACCTTAACGACCACAACATACAGGGATATACAGTGTAATACTGACATATAATCACATACATAGGTTGGACTCGATGGACTTGTGTCTTTTTTAACCTCACCTACTATGTAACTATGTAATCTACCTCTGCAGTGGGACTAGGGGCGGCCATACAGGGATCTAATTTGTCCAATACAGCAGGGACCAGACAGATTTTGATCCATGTAAGTGTAGGCTGGTACTGGCTATAGCTGGCAGCACTGATTACTGTATTTTAACAGCGGGGCGGGCTCCCCTCTGTGAGAATGCAATAGCATCGTTGGAATAATTGCCCCATGCACCTTAAATGTGTGGATGGGTGATTTGGGTCATTTTTTTTTTGTTCAACTCACTGGCTGAATGAAAAAAAAAAAAAAAAAAAGATTAATGTATTGCCAGATTAAGGAAGGAGACTTTAAAGTTATAATTAATTCTTCTTGTAAAAATCTAAGAACAAATGTAGCTCCATATGTTTATACACAATGGCCTTCCTGCCCTCTCGTTTGTACCACCATTCCAGAATTCCTAGCATCTAAAAAATTCAGTGTGCTTTTCCTGCCTGTAGGGTGCCCCCATGGCCTCCAATGTCTCTCCTAGGTCTCCCTGGATGTGCATGCATGGACAGATTAGTATTAGGGCTGTTGTTGCTTGGGCAGCTGATGTTGCCATGCCATTGTGTGTGTAAAAAAAAACAGCTCTCCTGTGTGTGGTTTTGCGCTTTGGCCGATGTATGTGCATTATGGGGCTCTTGGTGCTGCGCCCCCTACTGCACAAGTGCTAGCCCCTACGACTGCATGCAAGGCCCACTCTTGATCTGAAGTTCAGGGATAAATATGGCGTAACACAAGAAGGAGAAGCAATAGAGGCATTAAACTGCAAATATTTGAGGTATAGACAAAAAATGTAATTGATACTATTTGTGTGGGCAATTATTAAAAGGTAGGTTTTACTACCACTTTATTTGTAAATTCAATATGTGCAAACATCTTATGACGTTTCCCCTTGTGACAAATGCATAGTGCTGTGGAACACTTCCAATAATTTCTGCCTCTTTTTTCTTACATGTTGGAGTTAGTGCAAGAAGTGCTTTCACCAATAGTATATGTGAGGACCTGGATCGGAGCCACTTGAGATGCTAAACAGCTCCCTGCCTGTTCCCTTGAACAACCATATTTTCTATCTTGTTTCTGGTGACTATTAAACTCCTTGCTCCTCCCATGAACTTCCTATGCCAGATTATTGTACTATTCTCCAGGAAATATCTTGCTCCTTATGCTCCTGCTGCTGTCCTCATCTTCATTACCATCTTTGGCTTGTTTCTCAACTATGCTTCTGCTTGATCCCAATCTGTAACCACTTGCTACTGATATTTGACTTGTTTACCGACTAAGCTTCTGCTTGATCCTTGCCTGCTACATCTGCTACCGCATCCCAGCTTGCTCGCTCGCCTCCTGGTGAGTCAATCCTGAGGACCTTGATCTGGCACTAGCAGGCATCAAAAACTATCTCCACCATTAGGAGCTCTGCTGAAGACCAGTTAGTGCTTAGACCCCATGCCTAGGATCAGCCCACGTCACCCGCCAGGGGATTCTGCGTATATATTTTTCCTGCTGGTTTCTGTGTGAGTCTTTCCATTGCTATAGCAACTGGCCTCTGAACCTGAACCCTGATAGTGACGATATACCTGCTGGACAGGTGTCTTTTCCTGGTCTTTCCTAGTAACAGAGAAAATAAATAACTAAAGCTTAGTCTATTTTTTTTATAGATGAGTAAAGTTTCCTAAAGTTATCCTAAACCAAATTACTAAAATCTCCAATAAGTAATTTTAAAAGTTGTTTAAAGCTACCTTTTAGATTTTAAACTCTGAGCAGGGCCCTTTGACTCCTCCTGTATTGAATTGTATTGTAACTTTACTGTCTGCCCACATATAAAGCGTATGAAAACTCTTAGTGCTATATAGTAAATCCTGTCTAATAATAATAAAGATGTCAGCAATCTTTGGACACTGTGCCATAAGGGTTAGATCCCAGAACAACATGCTCAAAGAAATGTTGGGAACTTTTAGGCTTGCAAGTATATTTCTATATGTTTTTCAATGTATTTTGAAGGCAACACCGCTTCTCCATCAGGGCTCAACACATTTTAAAACTTAAATGTACTCAGAGAAAACAGGGACTTCACAGATCAATATCTAAACCAGTATTAAACTCTTTTCATGGAAGAACAATTTGAGAGAGGTTGCTGAGGAGCAGTGGAGGCCCTCCATTGCTGCTGGCCCTGCTGCAATGTTGCCTCCAAAATGCATTGGCTGTTTTTTTATATGACTTTTAAATCAACAATTAAAGTGATTGTAAACCTATATTTAAAAAATAAAAATAACAAGCATGTCATACTTATCTACTCTATGCAATGGTTTTGCACAAAGCAGTCCTGATTCTCCTCTTCTCTGGTCCCCCGCTCCTTGCTATGGGGGCACCCGTGTGGGCTCACTCCTGAGCTTGCTATGTGTGTCCATAAACCTGTGTCCTGTTATGTACCTGGTCAAGGAGTAGTTGATGAGAGGGCTGCCCTTACACCTCTTGTCCTGTTTCCCCTGGGAATGATGACAGGGTATAACAGGGCACAGAGTGGCACAGGTTCCTGTAGGAGATCTGGTTCAGAATATCTTGATAGCAGATGCAGACCTAAAGAAGACCAGCTGGCAGCATGCAAATTCTGTATCTTGGATGCACAGTCAGACAGGCAATGGTCAGTAACAACAGGGCCGCAGGAGTACAGAATCAGGAACCAGGAGCAGAGTCATAGCTAGGCCACTGTCGGCATCAGGTGAGCAGAAGAAGTATCGGAAATAGCAATCAGAAAGCAGGTTCGAATTACAAGCCAGAGTTAGCAAAAGGCCACTGGGTACCAAAGTTGCTCTGCTGGGGTATTCTTTTTTTTTTTTTTTTTTGCCTTCCTCTGGATTAACTGTGGGTATAGAATTGGGTATATTGGATTGTACGATGTTTTTTATTTTTATTATTTCTTTTTTTTATGGTTGAACTGGATGGTCTTTTTTCAGCCTAGCTAACTATTTAACTATGTAACTATGACAGACGGCCCTGCCTGTGTCCCAGCACCATCTTGCCATTTAAGACGAGTGAGTTTCTCCACCACTGATGGCGGGGCAGGTGACTCGTACTTTACAATGGAAGCTAGCCTGATATGTGCCCACAGCCGTGGGGAAGGGTATGGCGCCGTTCCAGAGGAGATAGGACCCAGGATCACTGCAGGATGTTATCTGTGAGCCAAAGCGGTCTTTCTATGCAGCCGCTTGCTCCACCATGAAGCCACGCCCCCATCACCCTAATAAGAATTTGCTTTCGAATTTGGGGAGAAATTACACTACCCTACATTTTTTCTTGTAAGTAAGATACTGTCTCACCATGCTCTGCCCAGCTTCAGTTGTCCTTTATTCTCAGCACTGAACCAATAATCAAAACAGTGAGTAAGAGGCTGATGTGCTGGCATCCTGAAGATTTACTGCTGCTGAGAAGGGGAGGAAGCAACATGAATGACACAAACTGTGCCAATGGAACAGAAAAACAGGAGAGGTGACAGAACAGAGTCTGCTGCCAGGGAGATACAAAAAGAGTTAAACTCATAGAGATAGTGCCCTATAATAAATCCATGATTTCTCTCCTTACTAGCAGCAGCAGTGCTATGATCCTGACCTGTGCACCATGCAGCTACTGTCACCCTTCCTCTCTAGCTCAGCCAAGACATACTGTACAAGCTAGACTGGAAATGCACACATTTTGTTTGCATAAAGTGGAACTAAGGTGAAGGAAAGAGTTTTAAGTGACTTCTCTGGGCTTCAGCAAAATCACAGCTTAAGGCAAGAAGAAACAAGAACAAGACTAGATGCAATTTACAGCACACACTGATTCTGGTAGAAAGTTTTTAATGTGGAATGCAGGGATGTGCGATCAGGGGAGGCAGGTGCGGTAGAGCCATGAACATAAAAAAAAACAAAAGAAAAACAACAAAAAAAATGATCAAGCTTCGAGGGTCGTAGCTCGGCGACCTGGGGTCACAGAGAGCCCAAATTTCATAGCTTAAGTCCCGCACCGCCACTGGTCAAAATTTGGGGCTCCTATCATCTATGATTCCAGAGATACGGGGCTCCTTTGCGCAGCCTGTCAGACGCTACATACAGAGCAGCCAGTTTAAATACAAGCTGGCACACATTGTTTGCACTGCAGCAGACTAAGAGGATGAGCTCACAGTGCCTCTCACTTCTTGTCAGAGGCATTGAGCTCAATGGACAGCTTGGAGCCTTGAACCAATGTTAAAGTACCATTGGCCCAAGCTGTCCAATAAAAATGCTGCAGTGGAGGCTCTCCTCTCACTGCAGTGTTAGAGATAATGGCATGTGTCTAAAAGTATATCCGATCAGCCCCTAACCTGTCCACCTTTAGGAGATCCCTGAAAACTCACTTACTCAGGGAAGCCTATCCCACACCCATCAAACAACCCCATAAAATCATTCCCTGCATCTATTACCTTTTGTACCACCACCCCCTCCATTTAGAATGTAAGCTCTATGAGCAGGGCCCTCATGTCCCTTCTGTATTGTACTGTAATTGTGCTGTCCCCCTTTTACATTGTAAAGCGCTGCGTAAATTGTTGGCCCTATATAAATCGTGAATAATAATACTAATCATAAAAGACACATGCTCCCTTCCAGCCCAGCCCTCTTAACTACAAGGAAAAAACATAGATTTATGGGTATAATATGTACCCATAATCTCATGTTTTTCTCACACAGTTAAAGTGGAAGTAAACCCTCCTATCGTTTTCAACCAAGAAAGCTGCCATCTTGGCCTCTGTTTAATCTTCAACTGTCATGATGCTGCACATGTGATCAGTTATGGCACCAGACATTGGATGGTTTGGCAGTTTGGTTGAGAGCACAACCAATGGGACAGTTAGCATTTCTGGCATGCCAGGAATATAACTGTTTTTTGAAACTGTTAAATTGATGGGTTTACTTCCGCTTTAAGAGGGAGAATGAGAATCTGCTGCTGTTCAAAAGGTACTGTTTTAATCAAGCTAAATCATATATTATTATGCTATATGTTATAACGCAATAATTTATTATTTATCTATTTACTGTGAAATTACTGGTTTGAAGTTATAACATCAAACTTCAGTAATTTGTCTGTTAAGCCACCTGCTTGAGTACAGTTTTTTAAAATATAGTAAATTAACTTAAAAACAATATATAATAATTATTTGTATATTACTTACTTATGGTAATATTAACCCCTTTCCACCCAGGCCAATTTTTTTTACAGTTACATGTTTAGAGTTACAGAGGAGGTCTAGTGCTAGAATTATTGCTCTCACCCTAACATGTATGTAACCTATGTGTATCTGGCTCTGATACTAGCCAGTGCCTCACCAGCCACTGACCTCACCACACGTCCCTGGTGGAATGTAGGTTCTTTTGTTAACCACTTGACAGCTGGGCACTTTTCAGCTTTCAGCGCTCTCACACTTTGAATGACAATTACTCAGTCATGCAACACTGTACCCAATTATTTTTTTTTGTCCTTTTTTTCATACACATAGAGATTTCTTTTGGTGGTATTTGATCACCTCTGTTTTTTTTTTTTTTTTTTTTTTGCGCTATAAATGAAAAAAGACAGAAAATTTAGAGAAAAAAATTATTTTTCTTTGTTTCTGTGATAAAATTTAGCAAATTATTAATTTGTCTTCATAAATTTTGGCCACAAATTTATACTGCTACATATCTTTGGTAAAAAAACAAAGAAATTAGTGGATATTATTTGGTCTTTGTGAAAGTTAGAGAGTCTACAAGCTGTGGTGCAAATCATAAAAAATTGATCACACCTGAAGTACTCTCATTTCTTGCGACCCGAACAAGCCAGGAAAGTACAAATAACCCCCAAATGGCCCCTTTTTTGAAAGTAGACATTCCAATGTATTTAGTAAGAGGCATGGTGAGGTTTTTGATGTTGTCATTTTTTCCCACAATTCTTTTCAAAATTAAGATTTCTTTTTTTCCCACAAAATTGTCATTGTAACAGGTTATTTCTCTCACATGGCATGTGTATGCCACAAATGACACCCCAAAAAAAATTCTGCTACTTCTCCTGAGTATTACGATACCACATGTGTGGGACTTTTCCACAGCCTAGCCACTTAGAGAGGCCCAACATGCAGGAAGCGCCATCACGTGTTCTAGGAGCATAAATTACACATCTAACTTGTTGACTACCTATTACACTTTTGAAGGCCCTGGAGCCCTGGCACTGATGACAGATGGCACTGATACGTGGCACTTATGACACGTGACACTGATGTGGCACTGATGTGGCACTGATGACAGATGGCAGTAATATGTGGCACTGATGACAGATGGCATTTATACGTGGCACTGATGACACGTGGCACTAATACGTGACACTGATGACAGATGGCTCTGATATGTGACACTGATGACAGATGGCACTAATATGTGACACTGATGACACATGACACTGATGTGGCACTGATGGCAGATGGCACTATGTGGCACTGATGACACGTGGCACTGATGTGGCACTGATGACAGATGGCACTTATATGTGGCACTGGGGACAGATGGCACTTATACGTGGAACTGGGGACAGATGGCACTGGGGACAGGTGGCACTGGGGACAGGTGGCAGTGGGGACAGATGGCACTGACAGGTGAAACAGCAGATTTTTTTCGACGGATTTTGTCTGAAACTTGTGTTGCACACACACGGTCGGACAAAGTTGTCGGAAAATCTGATCACTCCAAACGAGGTGATATTTAAAATGTACGACAGGACTACGTAGAGCCCAGTAGCCAATAGCTTCTGTCTCCAAATTTCTTCTGAGCATGCGTGGCCCTTTGTGCGTTGGAATTCCCTACACACGATCGGAAAAAGTCAGATCGGATTTTGTTGTCGGAAAATTTTAGATCCTGCTCTAAAAAAAATTTCGGCGGAAATAGCCCGCTAGGGCCCACACACAATCGGATTTTCCGACAACATAATCCAATCCGACTTTTTCCATCGGAATATCCAACTGTGTGTATGGGGCATAAGGCAAAATAATGGTAAGACTGAAAACAAGGCCTGTTGGGGCACCTTGAGGACTGGAGTTGAGAAATACTGGGTTAAGGGCAGCACTATGTTATTTAAAATAATTTTTCCATTGTATTGGTTCAAATTAAGGAATAATAAAATTGCTGCTCCCCGAAATGTAAAACAGAATTAAACCACTTGATCTGCGGACGATTACCCCCCTTCATGGCAAGGCCACTTTATAAACATCAATAACATTGAATGTAATTTTTTTTACCACAAATAGAGCTCTCTTTTGGTGGTATTTGATCATCACTGCATTTTTTATTTTTTGCACTTTAACCGCTTCCCGACCACCTAACGCCGATATACGTCGGCAAAATGGCACGGGCAGGCAAAATCACGTACCTGTACGTGATCGTGCATGTACCTGCCTGTGGGTCGCGCGCGCGCCACCAGCGGCGCGCTCGCGACCCGGTCGGGAGCTCCGTGACCCCGGCCACGGGACCAGCGGACCCGATCGCCGCTGGTGTCCCGCGATCGGGTTACGGAGCTGAAGAACGGGGAGAGGTATGTGTAAACAAACCTCTCCCCGCGCTTCCTACTCTGCCTGTCATTGATCGGCTGTTCCCTGTCGTCGGGAAAGCCGATCAATGACGTCAGCCCCGCCCGTAATGTAAAAAAAAAACACACACGTCACAGCCCATAACCCCTCCCCTCCCCCTAGTGGTTAACCCCTTCACTACAACTGTCATTTATACAGGAACCAATGCATTTAAATAGCATTGATTGCTGTATAAATGACAATGGTCCCAAAAATGTGTCAAAAATGTCCGATGTGTCCGCCATAATGTTGCAGTCACAATAAAAATCGCTGATCGCCGCCATTACTAGTAAAAAATAAAATATTAATAAAAATGCTATAAAACTATCCCCTATTTTGTAAACGCTATAACTTTTGCGCAAAGCAATCAATAATCGCTAATTGCGATTTTTTTTACCAAAAATATGTAGAAGAATACGTATTGGCCTAAACTGAGGGAAAAAAATGTTTTTTTATATATTTTTTGGGGATATTTATTATAGCAAAAAGCAAAAAATATTGCATTGTTTTCAAAATTGTCGCTCTATTTTAGTTTATAGCGCAAAAAATAAAAAACGCAGGGGCGATCAAATACCACCAAAAGAAAGCTCTATTTGTGGGAAAAAAAGGACGCCAATTTTGTTTTGGAGCCACGTCGCACGACCGCGCAATTGTCAGTTAAAGCGACGCAGTGCCGAATCGCAAAAAGGGGCCTGGTCCTTTGGCTGCCAATTGGTCCGAGGCTGAAGTGGTTAAACAAAAAAATACAGACAATTTTGAAAAAAAAAAAAAATATTTTTTACATTCTGCTATAAAACATATACAATAAAAAAAATCCCAGTAAGTGTATATTGAGTGGTTTACACAAACGTTATAGTGCCTACAAATTATGTGATATGTACTGAAATTTGTATTTATTTTTATTTTTTACTAGTAATGACAGCAATCAGTGACTTATAGTAGGACTGCAATATTGCAGTGGCCAATCGGACACTAACTGACACTTTTTGGGAACCAGGGACACTAATGCCGCGTACACACAATCGGACTTTGTCCGCCGGACCTAGTCTGGCGGACAAACCGCCGGACTTTCCAGCGGGGCTTCGCCGGACTTTCCGAGCGTGTGACTTGCCCACACACGCCTGGACTTCTCCGGCGGACAATCCGCGGGAAAAAGTCTGCGGGACTTTTGAAAATAAATGGACTTGCCCACACACGTAGCAGTCCGTTCATTTAGAACGTAACTGCAGGTAGACAGGGCTAGCGAAGGCATTGAATGCCACCACGCTAGCCCCGTCACCTGGTATGGATTTAAAGGGAATCCCCACGCCGAAAAAACGGCGTGGGGGTCCCCCCAAATCCATCTCAGACCCTTATCCGAACACGCAGCCCGGCCGGCCAGGAAAGAGGTGAGAAAGAGCGAGCGCCCCCCCTCCTGAGCCGTACCAGGCTGCGTGCCCTCAACATGGGGGGTGCCCTGGGGAAAGGGGGGCCGTGCGGCCCCCCCAAAGCACCTTGTCCCCACGAGGACAAGGGCCTCTTCCCGACAACTCTGGCCATTGGTTGTCGGGGGCTTATCGAAATGCGTATGGGGTACGATGTACCCCTACCCATTCACCTAAGGTGTAAAGTGTAAATTAAAAAAAACACACAATTTTTGAAAAATATTTTATTGCACTGCTCCGGGGGTCTTCTTCCGTCTTGGGGGGTCTTCTCGCCGGACTCCCCCTCAAATTTACCTAGCTCTTTTACCGAGCAGAGGAGCCCGGCTACCTTCTTCGTCGTCGCCGCCGTCGTCTGGAGGTCTCGATCCGCCTTCGGGGGTCTTCCGGGGTCTCTTCTGTTCTTGCCGCTGTCATCGCTTTCTGCGCGGCCGCCGACGCCTTCTTCTTCCTCCTCCTCTTCTTCTTCTTCTTCCGATGTTGACTTGTCGCTGTCTCTGGCCGGAATGGTGTGGGACTTATATAGGGACAAGGGGGCAGGGTCACATGCCGGAGCAGTGCAATAAAATATTTTTCAAAAATTGTGTGTTTTTTTTATTTACACTTTACACCTTAGGTGAATGCCCCATACTCATTCACATAGGGTGGGGGGGCGGGATCTGGGGCCTGGTATGGCTCAGGAGGGGGGGCGCTCGCTCGTCCCCACCCCTTTCCTGGCCGGCCGGGCTGCTTGTTCGGATAAATCCATGCCAGGTGACGGGACTAGCGCGGCGGCATTCACTACCTTCGCTAGTCCCGTCTACCTGAAGTCACGTGCTAAATGAACGGACTTTCCGATGATTGGCAAGTCTGTTCATTTCCAAAAGTCTGGCGGACTAGCATACTAACGGCGGGATTGTCCGCCGGACTGCCAAGTTCAGCGGACAATTTTAAAACAAAACTTAAAACCTAGTCTGCCGGACTTTTGGCTACTGCGCATTAGGGTCCCTCCAAGGGGGGTCAGTTGAATTTCCACAGATCAGTAGTGTAACAGGTTAACTGGTTGGCTGGTTAACTCCACATGTGAAATAAAAGAGGGTGCTTCCAATAGTGTGAATCAGTTTAAAAACTTTAATTGCAAATCACATAAAAGCACTCCAAAAGATCCACTCACATTTTCCACAGTAAAAACCAGCAAAAGTAAAAGCAATCAGCACCGCACTGCACTGCAAATCCAACTTCAAATGGCACACTGTCTGTTAAATGGTCACGGCGGACCCAAGGTGTATCATGCACAGCCTGTGTATGTCTCACCATCTCCTCTTTAACCGGACCTCAAATTCAAACCTTGGAGGGACCCTAATGCGCAGTAGCCCATCATGCGTTTCTTTTGGGAGAGGAGACACGTGTCACTGTGGTGTGGTGGAAGAGTACAGAAGAATTTGATTGATTTTTTTCACTACAATATTCATATATGGAACTTTTGCACTAATACTCACCAGCGGTTTATTTGAACTTTAATTTCCGCCTGTATTTGATTGGTTTATTAATTTGCCAATTATTTTTATTTGTATTGTGTTTATATGTATCACTAGACACTTAGAGGTGTGTTGAGGTATTTTACACATAGATTTTAGTTTATTATATTTTTGCACTGTATTATTTTGCACAGATATTTGATATACACTGTAGCGCCACTATTTGCTGTAAGTCTTTTGAGTTTTAAGATTTGTACGTAAATTCACCTATATACCTTTCTCCTTTAAGTGGCAGCTTTAGTTAGAATTTGTAATAGCACTTGAGTGCAGTGGGAGGCATCTAAATAGGGGCGGTTTATTTGGATTCCTGTGGTATTTGTTATATTTTAATTTTAACCACTTGCAGCCATGGATGCGTTTAATTATTTGTTGAATAGACAAATGGACCCCGAGTATATTTTCTCCACAAATCAGGATATGACTGATTGTGAGGAGGATGTATCAGGATTACTGAAAACGTTAGACAATCTGCTTGAAAAGCGGATTAAAACGTGGTGGGATGTTTTTACTTTCGAGCACTATCAGAAAGAGAACCTTATTTTTAGAAGTCTAAGATGGGAAGTTTCTCCTCAAGATGGACTGAATGAACAAAAGTACACAGATGAATGGCTAGAATTTTTTAATCGAATGGGTAAAGAATTACAGAATTTGGTTTTAACTAGAAAACGTATAAAATTAGGATTGTTGAATGAAAAAATAAAAAATATAGAGGTCAAACTAGAATCCTTTAAGGACTATAATGTTATGAAAGAGTTCAACATTAACATGAAGAAGAAACTAGAAAAAGTTGACCGTGAGACTCAGAAAAAAAAGGTCAAGAAATATAATAGAGACTCCAATGATTTTAAAACTGGAAATATCTATGTATGGCAGACTAGTTTGATGATTAACAGTGAAACTAATGGTGAAATCCCTAGAGAGACTGGACATGAGGATATGGGTCCTCAAGCTTCCTCTGGTATGGAACAATCTAAGAGATTGGCTGGAAAAAATACAGCCCATAAGAGTGAAGTAAAAATATTGGGTCATGGGAGGCAAAAAGGATCACAGAGTAATGGAGCTAATCATTATGATAATAACTACTACTCACCCAAACCCCCACAGGATAGAGGTAGATTTCCTCAATCAGACTATGGGTACCAATCCCCTCGTATGTTCAAAGGAAATATACCATATGGACATGGGGGTCAGCCCAATGTCCCATACGGATATTATCCATCACAGAACCTTCAGCCTTGGCAACAACAATATGATTATCCACCCCGAATTATTTCTCAGACCCTAGAGGTGATATGGCATCTTACAACCGCTTTACACCTCTGAGAAATGAGGACAATTATAATTGTTCACAAAATTATTTTTTAGGATCACGGGGGAGGGGGGGGAGGGGTGGAAACACTCCGAGGAAGAACAACCAAGGGGTTAATCAGAGAGTAAAGGGGATGAGTGGCCCCATATATCACCAAAACAAGGTTCCCACAATACCCCAAAGAGAAAACGGGGATGCAGGTCAGGGAAGCGAAAATCCGCCAAAAAAACGAATGAGGGATGTGTAAATGTGGGCATATACAATATAAGTATTGTTGAGCTCGATCAAAAAGAACTTAATATATTAAATTTAGGCCTGAAGTGTGCACAAAAGAAGGAAATGAATAAGTTCCAGGTGTATATAGATACTCATAAATTTATCAGGACCATGAATATAAAAAAATATTTTTTGAATCATCCAGGAGATCCTATAATGAGGTCCACCACTTCTAATAAAATAGACAGTGGACTAAAGAACAAATCCATTTTTAACCCTCAAAACCCCAGCAACCATTATATAGAGGTCTTCAAAAGTTTAGTTTTGAAGGACCTTGAAGAACTACTGCAGAAGAAAAGGGTCAACCCTGAGTACATCAGGGAAGGCATTACATCTTTAGAGGGAAGAAAAAATATCATTATCCACCCAGCGGATAAAGGAGGGGGGGTGGTTGTTATGGACAAAATATTTTACCAAAATCAATTATGTGAACTGTTGGATGATGAAGTGACTTATAAAAAGTTACTTTTGGACCCAACAGCATCATATACGGAACAACTTATGTCATTGGTGGAATGGGGCTATAGAACCAATGCCCTGAATATAAAAGAAAAAAGATACCTCATGCCCAGCATGTGTAGGATTCCTGTAATTTACACATTGCCGAAGGTCCACAAAAATGCATCTTGCCCAACTCCCCGACCAATTGTTAATGGGATTGGGTCTGTGACTGCGAGGCTGGGTGAATACTTGGATAAGTTTCTCCAGCCAAGCGTTAAAGCCACTAGAGCATACCTTAAGGACACATCGGACTTATGGTTGATGTTACAAGAAGTTAAGTTGGAGGCATCCCTGGAGTCCTTTTTAGTCACGGCTGACGTGGCCTCCTTATATACTGTTATACAGCATGAGGACGCCTCGTTAGCCTTGAACTGAGCTTTGAGTCAACGTGATGACATTCCGCATATGCAGAAGTGTTTCTTGGGACAGGCTCTAGACTTTTGCATTTCGCATAAATACTTCTGGTATGGTGAAAAATTCTTCTCTCAACAGGTTGGCGTGGCAATGGGGGCAAAGTATGCCCCCAGCCTCGCCAACCTGTTTATGGCCGAGTGGGAGGATAGACAAATCTTCAGTAGACAAATACCTCAACTGAGGTTTTATCGAAGATTCATAGATGACCTCCTGTTCATTTGGGAGGGGTCTAGAGAATCTGTTGAATTATTTTTAAAGGATTTAAACCAGAACAATAACAACATCAGATTGGACCATCTAATAAGTGAGGAGTCAGTTAATTTCTTGGATCTAACAATAATGAAAAACAGTTCAAATAAATTAAGCACCAAAGTATATTTCAAAATCACTGACCGCAATAGTTACTTGTCCATCAGGAGTGGACATCACCCTGCATGGATAAGGAACATACCAAAGGGTCAGCTTTTACGGGTGCGACGAAACTGCACTGAGATAGAGGACTATCACACACAGGCCAAGGTCCAAAAGGACATATTTATTCAGAAAGGTTATAAGGCTAATACCATAAACGGATTAATTAATGAAGTAGCTGATATACCTAGAGCTCAATGCCTAAAGAAGAAAGAAAACCAAATAGCACATACCCAACATCAAGTGGGATTTGTTTCGAACTTTCATTGCCAGTACAGGGAAGTAGAAAATATATATAGAAAACACTGGCATATACTTTGCAAAGATAGACACCTTGGAGGTTTCCTTCCACAACAACCCAAATTCATCTATAAAAAGGCACCCAGTTTTGGTGATCAGGTGGTAAAAAGATACTAAATGAACAATACCAAAGATCACAGTTAAAATGCACTACAATTAAATTATGTAGGATAAAATAGATAATGGTAAAAATAACATATATATAAAAATATATAGAGATCGAGTGCTTGGAACAATTATTAAAAAAATTCTTGATAAAAAATGATTCATAAAAATTCTAAGAAAAATGTGGCACTTTCATCCAGGCCAAGAAACCAATCCTAAGGGGGAGGAGACTCCAAAGAATGGTTCCACAGAAGCGTCTACTTATTAATATCAATATTCCAGTATATATAGCAGCAACGTATTGGACCGTGCTATATCAATAAGTATGAGATAATTCAAATAAATCAATCCAAAGTGAGGAAATAACACATAAATTCGTGAAGTGAATAAATAAAATAAACATATACCAATATATGATGAAGTGTATGAATAAATATACGTGGTGAGAACGCCCAACAAGATGCGTGAATCAATAAAAAATGGGTTAAATAATTAATTAATTTGTGAATGGTACACAAATAACTATGTGCTAATGAATGTGCAAAATGCACATCAAAAAATGCAATTATTGCAAAGATTAATAAAAAGGTGCAAAAAAAGGGGAATTAATCCAATTAATGCAAAAAGATGAAAAAAATAGCAAGGAAATGTGCAAACAAGCATGTGAAAAAAAAACAAACACAACCATATAAGAATGTGAGAATCCAAATAGTGACTGTGTTAATAAATAAACGTCCAGTGTGTTCTAAATTAATATGCTACAATAAAGTGTCCAGTGCAATCAGGATTGCCATTAACAATAGAACTCCCATACACGATACAATGGACAGCTCTTGTGTAATGGTTCCTCCTACTCAGAGTGCACTCTTTGTGTGGTGGTAGTGATCTCTTCCATGCAAGAAAGTGCCGATCAAAAAATGTTTTCCCCAGCCTCTTACCTTAAGGCAAGAGGGTAACAGCCTTTCAATGACAGGAAGAAAAGAAGACAGATCACTTCCTAATGGTTTCTCCAGATACGTGCCTTTACTGCCCTCTTAGATTCTCTCCATAGGTCCCGCAGACATGGGGGCAGAAAGAGGGAGACATTCCATTGTGTAGTATTCAAAAATAAATTTTATTTAAGGATAAAATAAACTTACAGTTGGTGTATACAAATACAGGCAGCGGTATTACAAAGCACGACCCCGGCCGAGATCGCACTTAGGTCACCTGACTCTGACTCCTCACGCGTATCGCCATGCCCACGTGGCTTTCTCAAAGGAATTCCTTTGAGAAAGCCACGTGGGCGTGGCGAAAAGCATGAGGAGTCAGAGTCAGGTGACCTAAGTGCGATCTCGGCCGGGGTCGTGCTTTGTAATACCGCTGCCTGTATTTTTATACACCAACTGTAAGTTTATTTTATCCTTAAATAAAATTTATTTTTGAATACTACACAATGGAATGTCTCCTTCTTTCTGCCCCCATTGTCTGCGGGACCTATGGAGAGAATCTAAGAGGGCAGTAAAGGCACGTATCTGGAGAAACCATAAGGAAGTGATCTGTCTTCTTTTCTTCCTGTCATTGAAAGGCTGTTACCCTCTTGCCTTAAGGTAAGAGGCTGGGGAAAACATTTTTTGATCGGCACTTTCTTGCATGGAAGAGATCACTACCACCACACAAAGAGTGCACTCTGAGTAGGAGGAACCATTACACAGGAGCTGTCGATTGTATCGTGTATGGGAGTTCTATTGTTAATGGCAATCCTGATTGCACTGGACACTTTATTGTAGCATATTAATTTAGAACACACTGGACGTTTATTTATTAACACAGTCACTATTTGGATTCTCACATTCTTATATGGTTGTGTTTGTTTTTTTCACATGCTTGTTTGCACATTTCCTTGCTATTTTTTCATCTTTTTGCATTAATTGGATTAATTCCCCTTTTTTTGCACCTTTTTATTAATCTTTGCAATAATTGCATTTTTTGATGTGCATTTTGCACATTCATTAGCACATAGTTATTTGTGTACCATTCACAAATTAATTAATTATTTAACCCATTTTTTATTGATTCACGCATCTTGTTGGGCGTTCTCACCACGTATATTTATTCATACACTTCATCATATATTGGTATATGTTTATTTTATTTATTCACTTCACGAATTTATGTGTTATTTCCTCACTTTGGATTGATTTATTTGAATTATCTCATACTTATTGATATAGCACGGTCCAATACGTTGCTGCTATATATACTGGAATATTGATATTAATAAGTAGACGCTTCTGTGGAACCATTCTTTGGAGTCTCCTCCCCCTTAGGATTGGTTTCTTGGCCTGGATGAAAGCGCCACATTTTTCTTAGAATTTTTATGAATCATTTTTTATCAAGAATGTTTTTAATAATTGTTCCAAGCACTCGATCTCTATATATTTTTATATATATGTTATTTTTACCATTATCTATTTTATCCTACATAATTTAATTGTAGTGCATTTTAACTGTGATCTTTGGTATTGTTCATTTATCTTGCAAGCGCCACATTTCTTACTTTTTCATTTACTATTGGTGTGGGAACACTTTAATGGTGGCTGCTGCATTTCTATTTTTACTTAGATTTTTATATTGATCCCCCCTTGGTGGTTTGCGCATTTGGTCTCCCCCTGTACGCAAAAAAGATACTAGACCCCCCTGATGAGAATACTATGAGAATAAATCTGAAAGGGTTTTACTGTTGCAGGAAATGTATCTCCTGTCGGACAGTTAAGGTACAAAACAGGGGTATTACAGATGTTACCAATGGTGAGGGTGAAACATTCGCCATTAGGGAATTCATCACCTGTAATTCTTCATTTGTAGTATATCTAATGTGGTGCCCTTGTGGACTATTTTATATTGGAAGGACTAAGAGGCTATTGCGAGTACGCATAGCTGAGCATCTGGCTAATATAAAAAAGGGGTTTAGATACCATAGTGTATCGCTGCACTTTAGGGAAAAACATCAACAGGACCCCACTCTATTACAATTTGTGGGGTTAGATTTAGTACAGCAAACATGGAGAGGCTCTAATCGTGTAAGAGACCTCTCCCAAAGGGAAACTAAATGGATCTTTCTTTTCAAGTGTCTTTTTCCGAGAGGATTAAATATTGAGTTGGACCTCAACTGTTTCATCAATAATTTTTAAGACAATTGTGAGGAATTTTAGCTGGATTTTAAAAACTTTTTAAAAAATCTTACTGTTTACTTTTACTTTTATTTTTATTTTTTATTTTTTATTTTTATTTTTATATGTTTTTCTTCATTTTTATTTTTACATTTATATTTATTTTTATTTGTATTTTTATATTTATTTTTATCTTTATTTTTATTTTTTATTTTATCTTTATTTTTATTTTTATTTTTATTTTTATTTTTATTTTTGTTTTTATTTCTATTTTTACTTTTATTCTACTATTGTTCACCTATAAATAGGTGATGATTGAAGAGTTAAATTAAGAGTTTTAATTAGTATTATACCCATATAGATAGTATTCTAGCCATTTATAATATAGATACAGATTAGACGTTTATATGATCTGCATTTTATGATGTATATAACACTAAGATACATGTCAGATTGTGTTGATAAATGTTTGACAGCTAACAGCTCCGCCGCACAAGTAATTATGTGAGCCGATAGCATTTAAATGTAAGTTACGCCACGAAAGTGGAGTAACAGACGCTGTTTAGAAGGTATAGATAGTGCGTGTATCATGCGATCGGGGACACGAGGTGTGCGCAAGCACTAACTGTGTACCGCGCATGCGCGGAGGTATTCAAAACGCGCATGCGCAGGAGATAGTAGTCGGGAATGGGAGGGTATAAAAGGATGACTGTCGCGCCGCTCAGCCAACCCCATGAGTAAGTCGAATTGATGACGAAACATGTCGGGGGCGTGGCTAAGCGGCAACCATCAGTAAAGAAAACATAGCACAGGGAGCCAAGGAAGGAGCGGGACGGTTTGAATTTGAGGTCCGGTTAAAGAGGAGTTGGTGAGACATACACAGGCTGTGCATGATACACCTTGGGTCCGCCGTGACCATTTAACAGACAGTGTGCCATTTGAAGTTGGATTTGCAGTGCAGTGCGGTGCTGATTGCTTTTACTTTTGCTGGTTTTTACTGTGGAAAATGTGAGTGGATCTTTTGGAGTGCTTTTATGTGATTTGCAATTAAAGTTTTTAAACTGATTCACACTATTGGAAGCACCCTCTTTTATTTCACATGTGGAGTTAACCAGCCAACCAGTTAACCTGTTACACTACTGATCTGTGGAAATTCAACTGACCCCCCTTGGAGGGACCCTAATGCGCAGTAGCCCATCACGAAAGTGTGGGCATATTCATTTGGTGAGTGCGTTTCTTTTGGGAGAGGAGACACGTGCCACTGTGGTGTGGTGGAAGAGTACAGAAGAATTTGATTGATTTTTTTCACTCCAATATTCATATATGGAACTTTTGCACTAATACTCACCAGCGGTTTATTTGAAATTTAATTTCTGCCTGTATTTGATTGGTTTATTAATTTGCCAATTATTTTTATTTGTATTGTGTTTATATGTATCACTAGACACTAAAGCCCCATACACACGGTCAGACTTTTTCATGGATTCTGTCCGATCGGACAATGTTGTTGAAAAATCAGACCGTGTGTATGCACCATCGGACAGTGTACGTCGGATTGTCCGACGGACAAAGTCTTATCTCCTGCTGGAAAGATTTGCCGACAACACGGTCCGATCACACCAAATCCGATCGTGTGTACGGTTGTCCGACCGGACAAAGTGCTACGCATGCTCACATCACATTACAAGACCAAAGCTATTGGCTACTAGCCTCTACGTAGTCCCGTCGTAGGCAACAAACGTCACCACGTTCAGAATGATCGGATTTTCCGTCAACTTTGTCTGACCGTGTGTACGCAAAACCAACATCAGACAAAGTATGACGGACAGGATCCGACCGACCTGGTCCGCGGATTGTCCGACCGTGTGTATGGGGCTTTAGAGGTGTGTTGAGGTATTTTACACATAGATTTTAGTTTATTATATTTATATATTTTTGCACTGTATTATTTTGCACAGATATTTGATATACACTGTAGCGCCACTATTTGCTGTAAGTCTTTTGAGTTTTAAGATTTGTACGTAAATTCACCTATATAATTAACATGGATTGTTTGAGGATTTGCATCATTTAATTTACAGAACATGCACACAACTTTGAAGATGATTTTTTTTTTATTGTGAAACAAACAACAAATAGGACAAAATAACAGAAAAAGTCAATGTGCATAACTAATCACACCCTAAAGTCAATACTTTGTAGAGCCACCTTTTGCGGCTATCACAGCTCCAAGTTGCTTTGGATAAACCTCTATGAGCTCAAGAATATCCCTGTATTTAGCACCATCCATCTTTCCCTCAACTCTTACCAGTTTCCCAGTCCCAACTGCTAAAAAACATCCCCACAGCATGATGCTGACACCACCGTGTTTGGTCTGGACTGTGGGGGAACCCATACCGTTTTTTTTCAATGAGTTTTATCTATGTTGCCGAGACACAACATTTCATTTCAGCCGCGATCAGTTTTAAATGACTTTTTTCCTTTAGAAATGTCATTTTGCTGTGGTACTGTTCTAAACACGGGAAAACTGCACCACTTTACAGGCATACTATAGAGACCCCTCAGGCATGATATTTAAAGGAATATTAAATTTTTATTGTTTCACTTTAAGCATTATTAAAATCACTGCTCCTGAAAAAATTGACATATTTAAAACATTTTTTTGCATTCATCTAAGGCTCGCCAGTTCCTAAATGTCTTGCAGGACAATTTTATGGGTCAGATGGTAGATGCACCAACTAGAAATAAAGCGTTACTGGATCTACTGATTACCAACAATACAGACCTGATCACAGATGTGGAAATACAGGGCAATTTAGGGAAAAGTGATCACAGATCAATTGGTTTCAGTATAAATCACACAAATAGGAAACATAAGAGGAATACAAAGACACTGAATTTCAAAAGAGCCAACTTCCCTAAACTACAAACCTTGCTAGAAGGCATAAATTGGGATAAAATCTTAGGAACAAGGAACGCAGAGGAGAGATGGATTTGCTTTAAGAGCATATTAAATAAGGGCATTAGCCAATGCATCCCATTGGGTAATACATTTAAAAGAGCGAACAAAAGTCCTGGATGGCTTAACTCCAATGTAAAAATGCATATAAAAGCAAATGAGAAGTCCTTCAAAAAATACAAGGTCGAGGGATCATCATCAGACTTTATAAAGAATGCAACAAGAAATTTAAGGGTTGCAATAAGGACGGCTAGGAATATGAAAGACACATAGCGGAGGAGAGCAAAAGAATCCCAAGAAATTATTTGAGTATGTAAACCGTAAAAAAGGGAGGACAAACCATATGGGCCCCATAAAGAATGAGGAAGGACATCTGGTTACAAACGATGAGGAGATGGCGAAGGTATTGAATTTATTCTTCTCCTCAGTCTTCACAAGGGAATAGGGGGGCTTCAGTAACCAAAACTGCAGTTTTTATCCTCATGACACATCAGAGGAAGCACCTCCATGGTTAACAAAGGACAGAATTAAAATTAGACTTGGGAAACTTAACATTAATAAATCACCGGGACCAGATGGCTTGCACCCGAGAGTACGAGAATACTTAGGGAACTCAGTCAAGTAATTGCCAGACCATTGTTCCTAATTTTTCTGACAGTCTACTGACTGGAATGGTACCAGCTGAGAAAAGCCAATGTAGCACCAATATTTAAAAAGGGCCCAAAATACATCCCTGGGAATTACAGACCAGTTAGCCTAACATCAATAGTATGTAAACTCTTGGAAGGGGTGATAAGGCACTATATACAAGATTTTAGTAACGAGAACGGTATCATTTGCAGTAATCAGCATGGATTCATGAAGAATCGTTCTTGTCAAACCAATCTATTAACTTTCTATGAGGAGGTGAGTTGCCATCTAGATAAAGGAAGGCCCGCAGACATGGTGTATCTGGATTTTGCAAAAGCATTTGACACAGTTCCTCATAAACGTTTACTGTACAAAATAAGTTGGCATGGACCATAGGGTGAGTACATGAATTGAAAACTGGCTATAAGGGCGAGTTCAGAGGGTGGTGATAAATGGGGAGTACTCAGGATGGTCAGGGGTGGGTAGTGGGGTCCCCCGGGGTTCTGTGCTGGGACCAATCCTGTTTAATTTGTTCATAAACGACCTGGAGGATGGGGTATTTAATACTAAGCTAAGCAGGGCAATAACTTCTCCGCAGGATGTGGAAACCTTGCAAAAAGATCTGAACAAATTAATGGGGTGGGCAACTACATGGCAAATGAGGTTCAATGTAGAAAAATGTAAAATAATGCATTTGGGTGGCAAAAATATGAATGCAATCTATACACTGGGGGGAGAACCTCTGGGGGAATCTAGGATGGAAAAGTACCTGGGTGTCCTAGTAGATGATAGGCTCAGAAATGGCATGCAATGCCAAGCTGCTGCTAACAAAGCAAACAGAATATTGGCATGCATTAAAAAGGGGATTAATTCCAGAGATAAAATTATAATTCTCCCGCTCTACAAGACTCTGGTTCGGCCACACCTAGAGTATGCTGTCCAGTTCTGGGCACCAGTCCTCAGGAAGGATGTACTGGAAATGGAGCTAGTACAAAGAAGGGCAACAAAGTTAGCTAATAAAGGGTCTGGAGGATATTATTTATGAGGAAAGGTTGCGAGCACTGAACTTATTCTCTCTGGAGAAGAGATGCTTGAGAGGGGATATGATTTCAATTTACAATTACCGTACTGGTGACCCCACAATAGGGTTAAAACTTTTTTGCGGAAGGGACTTTAACAAGACTCGTGACCACTCATTAAAATTTGAAAAAAAGAGGTTTAACCTTAAACTACATAGAGGGTTCTTTACTGTAAGAGCCGCAAGGATGTGGAATTCCCTTTCACAGGCGGTGGTCTCAGCGGACAGCATCGATAGTTTCAAGAAACTATTAGAAAAGCGCCTGAACGACCACAACATACAGGGATATACAAGGCAATACTGACATATAATCACACACATAGGTTGGACTTGATGGACTTGTGTCTTTTTTTCGACCTCACCTACTATGTAACTATAAGCATTATTAAAATCACTGCTCCTGAAAAAAATGCCTTTTTTAAAACTTTTTTTATATGATACATGTCCCCTGGGCAGGACCCAGGTCCCCAAACACTTTTTATGGCAATAAATTGCATATAAGCCTTTAGAATGAGCATTTTCGTTTTTTCATGTTAATGTTCCATAGACTTTAACGGTGTTCCGCAGCTTTCGAATTTGCCGCAAACACCGCATGATGTTCACTGTTCGGCGAACAGGCGAACACCCGATGTTCGAGTCGAACTTACCCCTCATCCCTAACCTTTAGTAACATGTTACATATTACACCTTTATTTAGGGTGTAACATGTATATTACTATGCAGCATCCTCCCCCTCATTCCACTGTGACAATGGGCAGGGGTTCTTGCCACTTGGACTTGTAGTATCAATGAACTGTGAGCGTGCTGATTAGCACTGCAGATGTGCAAATATTTTAGGTAAGCTGAACTTTAGTAAGGCCCCTTTCACACTGGGGAAAAAGTGGCGTTGGGGTTAAAGCAGCGCTATATTTAGCGCTGCTTTACCATCGTTTTAGCGGCAGTTTTCGGTTGCTAGCTGTGTGGTTTTAACCACCGCTAGCGGCCGAAAAAGGGCTAAAACCGCCCGCAAAGTGCTGCTGCAGCGGTGCTTTGCCGGAGGCCCATAGACAAATTGGCACTTCTGGGAAATGCTGGAATTACCAGAATGGGCCTGAGCAGATACCGAGCCCAGGTTATGTTCCTACATTTATTATTATTTATTATTAAGTAACAAAAAGAAGTGTGAGAATAAATAAATGACACAGCAGTCTGGGATTGGCGAGAAAAAACACATTACTCCTGCTGTATGTGTGCTGCTATAATTCCACTGAATCCTAGCTATTGTTTTGAAAGACTTTGAGAAAAAAAGATTCCTTTTACTACATTATCATCCCAAGTCCAAACCCATCCTTTTTAACCTTCAGACAAAGCAAAGAGATCAATAATTACACAATAGAGTTAGTATTTGGCATTAATATAAAATATTTGTGATTATATTACAATGATTTTTACTTAAAAAAAACGAAGTGGTGCCCGATACAGCCCTTGACTTGCCCTGTTGCTAAATGGCACACATTTCATTAAAACCTACATGGCTTTTCTGTAAGACACATAACATTAAATCTGTGATGAAGGTGTGCTAGGAGAAGCTTAGGAAATATTGCTTGATCTATAAATCAAAGAGTCACTCTTTAATATACTGCTGGGAGCAAAAGCTACACATAGATCCATCATCATAGAAGTTACCATATTTGCATAAATGGTCCCACTTAACCCTCTGCAAGCTGTGAATGGACAATAAGATTACTATAGAACATCAGATTTAATAGTGACTTTAATGAAAGGCAATTTCTTTCATAAGCATTGCAAACTATGTTTCCTTTATATCCAGTTTTTGCCTGGGTTGAAACAAGGTTTTATGAGTAAATCAATACAGCCTTTAGAAAAACTTAGAGATATTCCGGACATTAAAAGCAATATAAATGGCCACAAAACATATAATGAATACAATGTGTATGTAATTGTTATTTTAAAGAAAATATGGTCAAATGTGGTTACTGAAACATAATGATTTATCAAATGTTAAGCATGTACTGGCAAGATACCACATCTGGCATTTGCTAGAACAGGCGTGAGAACATTTGTTACCTGCTATTACCTGCTGTGGGCTATTCTGTCTCACAGCAGTTCACAGCATTGTAGATAACATACTGGGTATCTTATGTTCAGACTGCATGCTGTAATAAGCCTACCCAAGTGTCAATATACAAATAATATATTTTTCTCGTATTGCTTCTGGCTGCTTTTGTATATATTTTTACAAAATTTAATTCAAAGAGCAGTCTTCCTTTGGAGCTGTCCTCTGCCAATCGTCTATCTTTGAAGGATAAACATTATTGATCCAACGGGCTTTGCAGTCTCTGGTGCCATATACAAATACAGACTGCTGTGGTTTATAGATCTCAGCTTGTACCATTACAGATATGGACGTACATGCTTTGTTATAATATTTATGCTTCAAATAGACACTTTTTTTTTCCCAATCAAATGACACCAAGCAAGGAATGGAGACAGATGGTTTGAGAAGGTTTGCATTCAGGTGCAAGAACATTATTTTATTAAGGTTACACAACTGATCTAAGGTAATGGTTACGGAGCACTGCTATAGTCATACTTAAAATACCTGGTTTACTACCCTTTGTAGACCTAGTTCTTTAAAGTTATTGTCCAATCCTCCCCCTAACTATCCTGCATTTAGCAGCTTTCAGATGCAGAGTTGTGTATGCAAATGTGACCATAACGACAACAAAATTTGTTTTCCGTGCAAATGGGGCCACAGGAACAGTTCACAGTAAACAAAGATATCAATAATCAGTGACACTTTGTTAACTGCTGGATGCAACTTAAATGATACAAAGAGTGTTTAAGGAGTGTTTAAGGAGTACCAGTTTATATGAAAGTGGCAATAACAGCCCAAATAGACCATAAAACGCCTCTGTAGTGATATATACACCCTACATATGAGAACCACTAAACCCAAGAGAAGTCTGTTAGGATGCAGCACTGCTAAGTACTCCAGTGAAGGAGTATTTAATGGAACATAAATGAAAACATTTACATTTCTAAATAGATAACTTTGGCACATAATGGTTTATTTTAAATGCATTTCCATGCTTTGCCAGGCTACTCAAGCATTTTGTATATGTTTTTTTTTTTTTTTTTTTTACAGCTCCTAAAACATAAAACATGTATGCTACACAAACTCTGTATTAGAAACAGAGGCCCAACAGAGGTAAGGAAAGGGAAAAGGGGGGAAAGGAGGAGGGAGGATTGGGGAAGGGGGTGGGGAAGCATATGTATCTGCAAACAATAAAATGACACAAATGCCTGAGCATAAAAAATACAAAGGTAAAACAATATAATATAGTATAATACCCTAATAGGAGTGGAAGCAAAGCGTGATGGGAGTTAGGGAAGGCTAGGAGCCCCCTAAGAACACTGAGTTTTAAGATGAGAAAAAGTTAAAAGACTCAGACAGGTCCGGTACTTTAAGTTTGCCTAAAGTGTCTGTGAGGTCCCATTTTAGATATCATTCAATGTAACGGTAAGGGCGAATAACATATGAAAGTTCCTCCTGGGTAAACGTGAAGTCCATATATTTCACAGGAACGTTGTAGACCGGACAGCAAGATTGCATGGTAGAGGTCTCCTTTAAATAGCACTCTTGGCACCAAACAGTGTCACGCGGCGCTCCCGCGTGCTCCCGCGCACCCGTGCATGCTCGTGCCGGGTGGCAAAGGTTAAATCCAAAAAAAAAACGCTGCAGGCTCCAGAGTCAATGATAGCGGTGACCCGGGTATTCCCTCCTGGGAGCTGCAAAAGAATGGAGACAGCCAGGTGAGAAGTGTTACTAGGCAGGGTAGGTGTAAGAGCAGAAGAGGTGGTGCAGCACTTACGGAGCTTAGCAGGACAGGTCCTCACATAATGTCCCGATTCTCCACAGTAAAGGCAAAGGTTATTGGATCGCCTGCGTTGCCATTCTTCAGGTAATAAGGGCGGAGTAGGCCTAACTGCATGGGCTCAGGAACATCAGGAGTAGAGGCCACTGGAGCTGGGGGAGCCGACTGAGGAAAACTGGGTACACGGGGAAGCATCCAGATTGGTCGGGAAGGACCGGCAGGACGTTCGGGCCTTCGTTCTCTTAGCCGCCTATCAATCTGAATGGACAGATTAATGAGAGCATCTAAAGTCTCTGGCATGCCCACTCGGGCTAGTTCATCTTTTAAGGACTTGGAGAGACCCATGCGAAACTGATACCGCAGGGCGACGCCGTTCCAGTTGGTGTCGGAACTCCATCACCTGAACTCCGATACATAGTCCTCCACTGATCTGTGGCCTTGCTGTAGGGAGTGCAGGGCCGTCTCTGCAGTGGCTGTTAATTGCGGGTCTTCAATTCCTACATTGCTATATTTCTGACCATCTTAACAACTGGTCAGACCTATTACCGTGGGCAGAGTTTGCTCACAACAGTGCCTTGAATTTTGCTTCCAAATTGTCCCCATTTATGGCAAATTATGGTTTCCAACCTTCTATGTTGTCTGACTTGTTTGTTCCACAGAATATTCCTGCGTTAGAGGAGCATGTCTGTGGTCTTAATTCCGCCTGGGCACAAGTCCAGGAGGCTTTGCAACATGCTAATGATAGGTACAGACACCTGCCTGCGCCTTTCTACCAGGTTGGGGACTGGCTGTTATCTCGCAATCTTCGACTTCGTGTTCCCTCACTGAAGTTTGTACCTAGGTTAATAGGGCCTTTCCGTATTCTTTGCAGGATTAACCCAGTGGCTTATGCATTAGACCGTCTTTCTAATATGCGTATTTTGAATGTATTTCATGTCTCCTTATTAAAAACTTTGGTCTGCAACCACTTTATCACCTCGGTGGTACAGGTTGAGAACCATGAGGAGTATGAAGTACAGTCCATTGTTGACTCCCGTAGGCTCCATGGGCGCATACAGTACCTGGTGCGCTGGAAAGGGTACAGTCCGGAGGAACGCTCTTGTGTCTCATCCTCGGACGTACATGCCCCTGTCCTCCTCCGTGATTTCCATAGATGTTCCTCAAGCCTGGTGGTCCTCTGAGCGGGAGGGGTCATTGAGGAGGGGGTACTGTCAGTCCTTCCTTCTCTGAGCCTTCCGCTCAGCTGTCGGCTAATTGCCAGCTCCTATCTCTCCACAGTTACTCAGCTGTTGATGATATCCTGCTCATCAGTCCTGCCTACTTAAGCCGTCCAGTCCAGAGGAGCTCTGCCTTCCCCTTCGTCAACATCAAGGAAACTATCTCCTGTGTTCCTGTTCAAAACTTACTTTGCTGACATCCCTGCTGGCTCCAGATCCTGCTTGCTGTTCCACTACATTGATACCTCACTTCTGGCTTGGCTGACTATCCGTTCCGGTTACTGAACTTTGGCTATGTTTTGATAACGTTTGTTCTTTTTACTTTTATTATTAAACAATTGTGATTTAACTGTACTTCTATCTTGGCCTGATTTCTTGGTTTCTGACAGGTGTCTCCTATTACATCACTGGGACTAAACATGTTAAGACACTCCAAGTCTGCATTAAGGAACTAGGAAGTTGCTGAATGAAGTTAAGACAATTCTGTGTGATGGTTTCAATACACATGGCAGCAGGTAGGACAATACAATGGGTTTTGCTGTAATTCATTCAATGTGTGTAATTGGCTCAGGGTGTTTTTTTTTCTTACCATAATTGGGTTAAATACCACTCTTGTTTGATTGCTTAGTAAAATTACATTTCTGGCTATTGTGTCCTGAAATTAATGGAAGTTTTTTTGTCCAAACATGTTGGGTCAACTTCTCAACTGCAGGCAAAATGAAAATTGCTAAACAGGCAACTGCACTAAATTAAAAACATGCCAGTCAATCCCTGGCTTTACAATAACCATTAAAAATTTTAAATAATTTTTCCATGGCTTCTGAAGGACTGCAGTCTCTCATTAACCTTGTGTTACAATTAATTAGCTCTTTTTTTTTGTTTTGCCTTTTTTAATTTTGCTGATGCAACATTTTTTTTTTTTGGGTTGTGTTTTTCAAGTTTATGCAAAATTGAAAAGCACCAATTTCATTTGGAATTAGCTTTGCCATTCTTTGTGCTAGAAACATTATTTTGGGTCAAAATTTTGAAAAATTGCAGGATAAACTGTTTGATATTTTATATTTTAGTAGCACATGTTATTTGAAAATCATTACTGATGAAACTAGAAAACAAATGCAATTTTCTTTTTTTATTACTCCATTTTTTAACAGATATAGAAAAGTAAATATATATTCAAAGACAGTACTGCCAAATCGGGCTGTTTTAGAACATTGGTGAGTCAAGGACGAAGCTTTTATGGGGGGTCAGAGGGAGGAAAAATGCCCAGCATCCATGATTAGTCAGGGGTAAAAATGCACAGTGTTAGTGGTGAGCTGGAACAAATATTTACAAAGTTGGCTGTCACTGTAAGGATAAATGTCTGGTGTTTGCTGTCAGTGATCAGGAGATAAGACATATCAATTTTTTTTTATTTTTTTATCTCAATTTCTTTATTGTTTTTTATCTGTATCAAAAAAATGTAACACATAGCGTGGATACAACCTTGCATCCATATACACAAATTCTTAATACAATCTTAACACACACCCCCATCCCCTACCCCTATACCCACCCCATCTAACTTTCTCACTCCAGATCTATCCTGTTCTTTTCCACTATTCCTCTTCTCCCTCTCTGTATCTATTTTATTAATTCCTCTACTGTGGTTTTTGCCTTATGCTCCCATTACTTCTGGAAATCTTATTGTTAGGTTGTAGTCGACCCATTTCTGCCATTTCTCTTCAAACTCCTCTATGCCCTCTCCGTCACTGAACCTGAGGTATACTAAGCTTTGGATTTCATTTACTTTATTACACCCATTCTTCATGGTGGGCCTTTCTGGTTCCTGCAAGTGTCTGGGTACAAGGCTTTTTGCTGCATTTAAGAGCTGTGGGAGCAACATTCTCATATATTGCATAGTTGACATTTTTATCCCATGGAATAGGCACCCCCACGGGTCATCTGGGACCTCTATGTTAGTTATCTCCCTATTGTTTGCCTGATCTCCCCCCAGTATTTTTTAATTTCAGTGCAAAGCCACCATATATGAGCCGTGGTCCCTATTTCTTTACACCCTCTCCAACTTAGTTGTGAGATTTCACTTTGACATTTGTGTGCCTTATTGGGGGTGATGTACCATCGGGCCAGGCATTTATAATTTAACTCTATCATATTGCTGTTGACCGAGGTAATTTGTACACGCCGCAGTATTTGTCTGATCTCCACCTTGTTCACTGGTATTCCTAGTTCCCTCTCCCACTTCTCGATGTATGGCTGTATTTCCGGCCCTTTCCCATTATTCAGCTCTCTGTAAATCCTAGAAATCCCCTTCTTCCTTCCTTTATCTGTACAGATTTTCTCCAAAGGAAGTAGGTTTTCCACCGATCTAATGGGCTGGGGCAATGTGTCTATAAAGTGTTTCAGTTAGCTATACCGCCATGCTTCTATCACCATCAGCTCCTTTTTATTTTTTAGTTCCTGATAAGTGTGTATTTTACCTTGTTGCATTATGTCTTTTAATTGTGCATTCTCCTATATTATCCAATTACCAAACAGTGTCTCTATTCCTGGTGTAAAATATTCTGTATTTTTTAATGGTATTAAAGGTGAATTATATTCCCACTTCTCCTTTTTGTGTATGTTATCCCATATTTTTTGTGTGCTACTTGTGATAGTATGTGTGTCTTTACTGAGATTCCTATATTGTGCTGGGATCCAAAGTATTTTCCCCAGTGTGGCCGTACATAATGTGCATTCCATCTTAACCCATCTCTTTTCTTTATTATTTTTTACCTATTCTATTATTCGTGACAGTATAATTGCGTTGTAATAATTTCTAATATCCGGTGCCCCACAACCCCCTCGTGCCTTATCCTTGGTTAACTGTGTCAACTTTAGTTGTGATTTTTTCCTTCTCCATATAAATCTTAAAAATAGTGTTTGTATTGTTTTGAAAAAAAAACATTGGGAGAGGGATTGGAATCATCTGCATCTTATACATAATTTTGGGTAAGATAACCATTTAAGAATATTGATTCTTCCCCCCCAGGATAATTGTCCTGATGTAATTCTATTCAACTCGGTTTTGATTTCATTTAGTCATGGTCTCGCTGGAAGTTGTTATCTTGACACCTAGGTACTTCAGTTCTTTTTTCCCCCAGATACTTGAAGTGATTGTAGGCATATTAGTGCAATTGTGACAGAGAAAACTGAGTACTGTCCGTGATATCACGGACAGTACTCAATTTTTTCCCCAGACAAATGTAAAAACCTTTTTGATAAGTGAGCACTTCTTTTTTTGGTATGTTGAAAGTTAAGGTTTCTGTTTTGGCCAGGTTCATCTTAAAATTGGAGATATCACCATACTCTTTCAGAGATTTCATTAAGTTTGGGAGGGTCATCATGGGGCATATTTTGTAAATTGTCAGTGATCTGAGGAAGGAAATATGCCAAAGTGAAGGAAAAAATAAGAAACTTATGTCCAGAAAGGCAGGTTGGACAATGGTGCTAGTGGGAGAAAATATATGCATTGGTGTCAGCAGGAGGTCACTTATACTGAATCCCACCCCCCCCCCCCCGGCAAAGAATGGTATTTTTCACATTTTTGTATTACTTTAGTACATGTCCCCCATGGCAATGCCCAGATTCCCAGTCCCTTTTGTTTGACAATCCCCTGTGCATCAAAAAAAAATAGAAAAAAGAATGATAAACACACCCTGATGAGTTACCTCTCCAAAAGACTTATGTATAATGCACAAAAAGTATCAGCAACAGAACCCATGCATCCCATCCAACATCAACCTCCAATCAAAAACAACCCCAACCAGCAAGTGCCTTCCCCAAAAAAGAGACCACCCTGCCTAGTGCAAAAAAATATAAAATATAATGCAACCTCCAATGGAAGCTGGTGTAGACCTCTCCCATGCCCCCCTACTCACAGCTCATCCACCTGCATGAAAAGTACTATGCAACCTGAATGTACACTGAGGAGCCAGCACCCCACCTTAAAGCCACAGTGGGCAAATAGAGTGCTGACTTCCACAGGGACTAAGCTAAAAACTGGGCCATGTTAATAGATCTGAAGCCCTAAGGCTAACGCTGCGCTATAACTAAAAAGAACTTGTGAAATTGACAAACAAATAAATAAGCTGCTAACATCAAAAAGTCCAGTACAGAAACTCCAATAAAAGTGCAATATCCAAACAAGATGCAGCGCTAATTAAAACTCATAAATATGTGAATTTGAATATACATAAATTTTTTATTTTTTTTTAAATAACAAGTGGGAAAAAAAAAGTGAAAAACGAAAAAATAGAGCAAGGTCCCATCATAGAAAAAATACATGAATTCTTAAATAACAGTGTCCATCCAAATGAGCAGAAATAAATTTGCAAAAAGAAAATTATGACAAAGTCTTTAACTGCTTAAGGACCGCTAACGCCGATATACGTCGACAGAATGGCACGGCTGGGCACAACCACGTACCTATACGTGGCCCTTTAAGAGCCCTGACGTGGATCGCGCACGCGCCGCCGGCGGCGGGCTCTCGACTCGGTCCTGAGCTCCGTGACCGCGGCCGCGGGACCAGCGGACCCGTTCGCCGCTGGTGTCCCACGATCGGGTCACAGAGCTTAAGAACGAGGAGAGGTCTGTGTAAATAAACCTCTCCCATGCCTTGTCATCGGGAAAGCCGATCAGTGACATCAGACGCAAAGCCACGCCCCCTACAGTAAAAAAAAACACACACACACTTAACCCCTCCCCGCCCCCTAGTGGTTAACTCCTTCACTGCCAGTGTCATTTACACAGGAATCAGTGCATTTAAATAGCACTGATTTCTGTATAAATGACAATGGTCCCAGAAATGTGTCAAAAATGTCCGATGTGTCTGCCATAATGTCGCAGTCACAATAAAAATCGCTGATCGCCGCCATTACTAGTAAAAAAAAAATATATTAATAGAAATGCTATAAAACTATCCCCAATTTTGTAAACGCTATAACTTTTGCGCAAACTAATCAATAATCGCTAATTGTGATTTTTTTTTACCAAAAATATGTAGAAGAATACGTATCGGCCTAAACTGAGGAAAAAAAATGTATATATTTTTTGGGGATATTTATTATAGCAAAAAGTAAAAAATATTGAATTTTTTTCAAAATTGTCGCTCTATTTTTGTTTACAGCGCAAAAAATTAAAACCGCAGGGGCGATCAAATACCACCAAAAGAAAGCTCTATTTGTGGGAAAAAAAATTTGTTTGGGAGCCACGTCGCACGACCGCGCAATTGTCAGTTAAAGCGATGCAGTGCCGAATCGCAAAAAGGGGCCTGGTCCTTTGGCTGCAAATTGGTCCGGGGCTTAAGTGGTTAAAGCAAACGAAGTGCATCCAGATCACCACCCAAAGTGTATGAATAACCTGCTTACCAGCTTAGCAGTCTCGCCCAGCCTAGGGAAGTAAGGTCTCCCTCAACCCTTATGGAAAATCCGGATCTCCCGCTGTTGCTAGGGCAAAGACATAGAACAAAAAAGACTTCCATAGTGTAGTATGTTGATAAATGAGGATTAATAAAAAATAAGTTTGCACTTACAAGAGAAAGGTCATCTATCAGCAAACAAGCAGTGTAGATACGATTTGCCAGAGTTGCGATATCACCATTCGTCTCACTCTACTTCCTATATCGCATGCCCATCCACCATCTAGGAAAAAACAAATGGGATGACGTCACCGTCAGAGGCTTCACCCTACATGTTTCGTCAGCAAAAGGACGTCATCTGGGGATTGGTCAGGGTGAAATTGTCATCACATAAGGTGGTTAAATACTCATCATCGCTATTTTGGCTAATGGCAAATTAGATAAGTGGGAAAAACGGCTCCGCACATAGATTGCATATCAAAAATCCATCTTGTTTCAAGTTTTGAAATGGACCTAACCATATTGGTCCCCCTCCAATGAGGTTGAACTTGATCAAGGGTCAAAAATATTGTTCCCTTCAACTTCCTGTCGTGGTATTTGTCATAGTGTCTTGATAAATTATGTTTTTAAAACCTTGCTTGATGTTCCCTACAAGCTCTTCTAATCGCACATGTAATTCTCTTTTAGTGCGTCCAATGTACTGCTTAGAACAAGAACATTGTATCATGTACACTATAAATCGGGTCGAGCAAGTCATGAAGGATTCAATGGCATAAGAACTATTTGTCACGGTGGATTGGAAGGTCTCACATTTCCGCCCTTTAAAAGAATGTATTTGACAAATACTGCATTTACGACACAGAAAAAAACCTTTCATTGATTGAAAGAATGATAACATTTTTGGAGGGTCGATCACATTTGGAGCTATATTTTGTGTAATGCCCCGTACACACGGTCAGATTTTCCGATGGAAAATGTCCTATTGGACATTGTGTGTGGGCTCCATCGGACTTTTTCCGTCGGAATTTCCGACGAAAAAAGTTTGAGATCCTGCTCTCAAATTTTCCGACAGCAAAGTCCTATCGGACTTTTTACGATCGTGTGTAGCGAATTCCGACGGACAAAGTGCCACGCATGCTCAGATCACATTACAAGACCAAAGCTATTGGCTACTAGCCTCTACGTAGTCCCGTCGTACGCAACGAACGTCACCACGTTCAGAATGATCGGATTTTCCGACAACTTTGTCCGACTGTGTGTATGAAACACCAGTGTCGGTCAAAATCCGTCGGAAAAAATCCGACGGATTATGTGGTCGGAATTTCCGACCGTGTGTACGGGGCATTAGAGTGGGAGCTCCTCTATAGATTATAACAGGATGCAATATGAAGCTAGTGACACCCAAATTCATTTTTTTGATTTAAATATCATCGTCAAGGACGGGTGGTTTACTACTAGCGAATATTTCAAAGAAACCGATCGAAATGTGTACATCCCTCTATCTAGTTGCCATCACAGATCATGACTGGCTGCGGTGCCTAAAGGACAATTCCAGCGAAGTAGGCGTAATTTACAGAAATTGTAGATTATTACCAGCAAGCATCTATTTTGAAACAAAGATTCCTTGCTAAAGGATATCTTGAAAGGGAAATAGATGAAACTATTACTACTGTTGCAGGTATGGATAGGGATGGTATGCTAAATATAATCAGAGTAACCAATCCATCACAGGATAATCAGTATGGGCCAAATAATAAATTTGGTTGGTCCGTGATTACCAGGTATTCCAACCAACATTTTTCTTTAAAAAAAATACTCAACAAGCATTGGGATATAGTGAAAAATGATAAGGTACTAGGTTCCGTTATCCCAGACCGTCCTGTTATAATCTATAGAGGAGCTCCCTCTCTTATACAAAATATAGCTCCAAATGTGATCGACCCTCCAAAAACATTATCATTCTTTCAATCAATGAAAGTTTTTTTTCCGTGTCGTAAATGCAGTATTTGTCAAATAAATTATTTTAGAGGGCGGAAATGTGAGACCTTCCAATCCACGTGACAAATAGGTCTTATGACATTGAATCCTTCATGACTGGCTCGACCCGATTTATAGTCTACATGATACAATGTCCTTGTTCTAAGCAATACATTGGACGCACTAAAGGAGAATTACATCAAGCAAGGTTTTAAAAAATATAATTTATCAAGAAACTATGACAAATACCATGACAGGAAGTTGAAGGGAACAACATTTTTGGCCCTTGATAAAGTTCAACCTCATTGGAGGGGGACCAATATGGTTAGGTCCATTTCAAAACTTGAAACAAGATGGATTTTTGATATGCGATCTTATGTACCCTTTGGCTTAAATGTTGATTGGGACATTAACTGCTTCATTAGTAACTCCTAAATAAGGATTGGCTTTTTCCTCTTTTTTAATATGTTAATTTTTATATATATTTTTTGTAAAGAAATATTTTTAAAAAGGGAATTTTTTTTAATTTTTAAAAAGGGAATTTTTTTGAAAAAAATAAAAAAAATTTAAGAATAATTTTAAAAATATTTTTTTTTTTCAGGAAGTACGTAATAACATTATTGTTCTTAATTACGGTCATCTTTTTATTGTAAATGGGTGCTTTACTAAAGCGCTGATATAGTTAAAATCCCAGAAAAAAATAATATAATAGTAATTAAAAATGATATTAAAATGATAAAGCTTTTATTTTTATTTTTTTTGGCCACTGTCCTGCTTTTGCCACTGTCCCATTTCTATTAATTATATCCAACCAATTGATTGCCCACTAATTGATTGGTATGCCTACTAATTGATTGGTATGTGTATGTGCTCCGGCGAAGAGATCGTTTTTTCACAGCTCAGAAGGTTTTTTCAATCAGTATTATAAATTGGCAGGTTCTCACCATTATTATATTACTGGAAGTATCTAACATAATAACTGGATTATTTATTTATTAATTAAGGTTGATAAGAGCACACCAATTGTTTACAGCATTGTTTACTTTATATCACTTATTTCTAAGTGTGAGAGCACTTTTTATTGGTTGCAACGTTATCATTTGGATATCTTTTTTAATAAATATTATATCCATTTTTTCTGGGATTTTAATAATATCAGCGCTTTAGTAAATTACCCATTTATTTGCACTTTATATCTATACCCACTTGAGCAGCAGATATGGAGATTTTTAAATTTCTAGAAAATCGCACAGTAAACCTTAATACGGATACAGGTGATCTAGATACCAATTTTAGAAAGTTTGGGCACTTAATTGAGAAAAAAGTCAGCTTGTGGTGGGATCTCACCACACATGAGCAGTATATCAAAGAAAATATTGTACCAAGAAGGCTCAGGTGGGATGTTCCCATAAACGATGGCTTATTAGACCATGACTCAGTGGATGAGTGGTACAAGTTTTTCAATGGGAAAAGATTGGAAACATTAAAAATTTTAATAAAAAGAAAACAAAGGAAAGTTGCACTCCCTAACTAACAAATTGATGAGAGTAAAATTACTTTAGAAGCATATAAAGATTCAGCCTCTTTCGCCACACTAACCAAACAGCTCAACATAGTGTTGGAACAAAAAGACCTAGAAATTAAACAAAGAAAGAAAATAAAGTATCTGAGAAACACTAATGATTATAAATTGCAGCAAGCCTATAAATGGCAATTAAATTTAAAAGAATGCCAATCAGGATCAATTGCCTTATCCCCAGTAAGAGAGGTACGAATCAGATCCCCTAGTAGGGAACGTGAGTATAGATCTGACCTGCTGACCATTCAAGACAACAAAGACAAAATATGAATGGAGAGAAGAACAAAATGGTCCTAGGACCCCAAAACTATGGTGGAAAAATAATAACAATAATACCAAACCATGGACAAAATCCCCTAAAAAAGCTCACTGGAAAAATGGAGGTAATAAAAACCAAAGACCATATAAACAACAACATAACCAATATGGAAACACTGAAAATCATGGATATGATGATCAGGGCCACCAGGGTTATGGAAACAAGGAGAGGAGAGATACAAGAGATCATAATCAGTATCAATACCAGCAAGGAAATGGCCAAAATTATCAGGATCAATACTATCAGGAAAATAGAATAAGTCCAATCCACACCCAAAACAGATATGAAGCCCTAAGAGATTACAGAGAAGGAGATACACGTTCTTTTTTAGACCAGCGCAAACAAGACAGGATTCCTCCTCAGAACGAGAGAACACCCCCTCGAAATATAAGAAGTCCAAAGCAAAGAGAGGATTCCGGGGAGGACGGAAGATCCAAAAGAAAAAGAGAATAATTGGAGAAGGTATCTATAACCTCAGCGGAATAGAATTTACCAGAATGGAATTAAAAGCATTAGACAAAGGTTTAAAATATGCACCCAAAAGAAATTTAAATACATTTGATATGTATGTAGATATCCAAAAATACACAAGAAGCCTGAACATAAAAACGTATATGCTCAACAAAACCTCTGCAATGGTAAGAAATCCCACTGAGATGACAGGTAGAATAGAACATACTGGACTGAGGAACAAGTCTCTATTCAACCCGCAAGTGTCAAATAATGAGCATATACATGTGTTTAATCGAATGGTAACTCAGGATATTGAAAGACTAAAAGTCAAAAAAATGCAAAATCCCCAAGAAATTAAGAAGGGAATAAAGGAGTTAGAAGAAAATAAAAAAGTAGTGATTAGACCTGACGATAAAGGAGGGGCAATAGTTGTGCTGTCCAAAAAGTATTACAATACTGAACTATCAGGTCAATTAAGTGATACTAACACATATATTAAATTAAAAGGAAACCCAACAAAGGAATATAAGGGTGAACTACAAGAATTGGTCTTGAGAGGAAGTATGAAGAATATACTGAATAAGAAGGAAGAGAAATATTTAATACCAGAAACCTGTAGAGTACCCGTCTTATATACTGTACCCAAGATCCACAAAAACCAAACCATCCCCCTGGGAGACCCATAATCAATGGGATGCAATCGATCAATGCGAGATTGGTGGGGTATGTGAAAAAATTCATACAACCACTAGTGCGACAAACAAAATCCTATTTGAGGGACACTAAGCATTTAATACAGATTTTGGATAAAGTTGAAATTAAAGCTCATGAGAAATACTTGATAGCAACTGCGGATGTCACATCATTATATACGGTCATAGACCATAACGATGCGATACAAGCCACCAAATGGGCAATGGATAAATGGAGCGGCCTTGTATCTAAACAGAAAAGATTTATCCTCAGATGTCTAGCATATGGACTGCAACATAATTATTTTTGGTACAACACGGATTTTTACAGGCAACTAAATGGAATAGGAATGGGGGAAAAATATGCGCCAAGTGTTGCAAACATTTTTATGTCCAAATGGGAAGAATTTCCGCCTGAATTGCTCGCCCCCACCCCTTTCCTGGCCTGCCGGGCTGCGTGCTCGGATAGGGTCTGAGATGGATTTGGGGGGCCGTTTGGGGGGCCGTTTTTTCAGCGTGGGGATTCCCTTTAAATCCATGCCAGGTGACGGGGCTAGCGCGGCAGCATTCACTGCCTTCGCTAGCTCCGTCTACCTGAAGTCACGTGCTAAATGAACGGACTTTCCGATGATCGGCAAGTCCGTTCATTTCCAAAAGTCCGGCGGACTAGCATACTAAAGGCGGGATTGTCCGCGGGACTGCCAAGTCCAGCGGATAATTTTAAAACAAAACTTAAAACCTAGTCCGCCGAACTTTTGGCGCCAAAAAGTCCGCCGGCGCCCACACATGGGGGGATTGTCCGGTGGACTTGAGTCCAGCGGACAATCCCGCGGGAAAGTCCCTTTGTGTGTACGAGGCATAAGACGTGTTTTAAACCAGTTGAGAGGAATAGTTACATCCCAACGGATAGTTGTCACCACAGTCCATGGCTTATAAACATCCCCAAGGGGCAAATGATTAGAATTAGACGAAATTGTAGCAAACAAGAGGTGTTCTTAGAGCAAGCCAACGCAATTGAAAAAAAAATTATGGAAAAAGGGTACAATGAGGACTTCATACAAGAAAAAAATACAGGAGGTATTGAAATTACCAAGGGAATCTCTCGTACAGAACAAAATGCTTGAGTGTTCCTGTTCCTTACAATATATTGGCAGAACAAAACAGCCATTATGGAAGAGACTAAGGGAGCATGTACGAAATATTAAAGCTGGTTTCCCAAAACATAGTGTCTCCTGACATTTCTCCCAATGTCATGAAAAAAATCCCAGTGAAATAAAATTTTTGGCTATAGAAAAATATAAGCCACACCAGAGGGGAAGCAACAAAGTAAGGGAATTGAGCAAAAGTGAATCCAAATGGATATATGAAATCAATAGTTTTTTTGCCAGCAGGATTAAACATTGATTTTGACCTGAATTGTTTTATATCAGATTTTTTGTAGAATTTTTAGCAAAATGCTGATTGGAAAGGGGATTGAAATACATTTTATGAAGGGGTCCATACACTAAACCAATTTTTTTTATATATATGTACAAAGTTTTTATATATATATATATATATATATATATATATATATATACAGTGGTGTGAAAAAGTGTTTGCCCCCTTCCTCATTTCCTGTTCCTTTGCATGTTTGTGACACTTAAGTGTTTCGGAACATCAAACCAATTTAAACAATAGTCAAGGACAACACAAGTAAACACAAAATGCAATTTGTAAATGAAGGTGTTTATTATTAAAGGTAAAAAAAAATCCAAACCATCATGGCCCTGTGTGAAAAAGTGATTGCCCCCCTTGTTAAAACATACTATAACTGTGGTTGTCCACACCTGAGTTCAATTTCTCTAGCCACACCCAGGCCTGATTATTGCCACACCTGTTCACAATCAAGGCATCACTTAAATAGGAGCTGCTTGACACAGTAAGGTCCACCAGAAGATCCTTAAAAGCTACACATCATGCCGAGACCCAAAGAAATTCAGGAACAATTGAGAAAGAAAGTAATTGAGATCTATCAGTCTGGAAAGGGTTATAAAGCCATTTCCAAAGCTTTGGGAATCCAGCGAACCACAGTGAGAGCCATTATCCACAAATGGCGAAGACATGGAACAGTGGTGAACCTTCCCAGGAGTGGCCGGCCGCCCAAAATTACCCCAAGAGCGCAGCGACGACTCATCCAAGAGGTCACAAAAGACCCCACAACAACGTCCAAGGAACTGCAGGCCTCACTTGCCTCAGTTAAGGTCAGCGTTCATGCCTCCACCATCAGGAAAAGACTGGGCAAAAATGGCCTGCATGGCAGAGTTCCAAGGAGAAAACCACTGCTGAGCAAAAAGAACATCAAAGCTCGTCTCAATTTCTCCACAACACATCTTGATGATCCCCAAGACTTTTGGGACAACATTCTGTGGACCGATGAGACAAAAGTGGAACTCTTTGGAAGGTGTGTGTCCAAGTATATCTGGCGTAGAAGGAACACTGCATTTCAGAAAAAGAACATTATACCAACAGTAAAATATAGTGGTGGTAGTGTGATGGTCTGGGGCTGTTTTGCTGCTTCAGGACCTGGAAGACTTGCCGTGATAAAAGGAACTATGAATTCTGCTGTCTACCAAGAGATCCTGAAGGAGAATGTCCGACCATCTGTTCGTGTACTCAAGCTGAAACAAACTTGGGTTCTGCAGCAGGACAATGATCCTAAACACACCAGCAAGTCCACCACCGAATGGCTGAAGAAAAACAAAATGAAGACTTTGGAGTGGCCTAGCCAAAGTCCAGACCTGAATCCTATTGAGATGTTGTGGTATGACCTTAAAAAGGCCGTTCATGCTCGAAAACCCTCTAATGTAACTGAATTAGGACAATTCTGCAAAGATGAGTGGGCCAAAATTCCTCCAGGACGCTGTAAAAGCCTCATTGCACGTTATCGCAAACGCTTGGTTGCAGTTGTTGCTGCTAAGGGTGGCCCAACCAGTTATTAGGTTTAGGGGGCAATCACTTTTTCACACAGGGCCATGATGGTTTGGATTTTTTTTCACCTTTAATAATAAACACCTTCATTTACAAATTGCATTTTGTGTTTACTTGTGTTGTCCTTGACTATTGTTTAAATTGGTTTGATGTTCCGAAACACTTAAGTGTGACAAACATGCAAAGGAACAGGAAATGAGGAAGGGGGCAAACACTTTTTCACACCACTGTATATATAGATATATAAATGATGTATTTTTATTTTCTTATGATGTGAAGTGAGACAAATGGTGATATCGCAACTTTGGCAAATCGTATCTACACTGCTTTTTTTGCTGATAGATACCTTTCTCTTGTAAGTGCAAACTTATTTTTTATTAAACCTCATTTATAAACATACTACGCCATGGAAGACTTTTTTGTTCTATGTCTTTGAGTATCCCTAGCAACAGCGGGAGATCTGGATTTTCCATAAAGGTTGAAGGAGAACTTACTTCCCTAGGCTGGGCAGGATTGCTGCGGCGGTCATCGCTTTATGGTAAGCAGGTTATTCATACACTTTGGGTGGTGATCTAGATGCACTTTGTTTGCTTTAAAAACTTTGTCACGATTTTCTTTTTGCTAATTTATTTCTGCTCATTTGGATAGACAAATCTTTTTCTCTTTTTTCCACTTTGGTATTTAAAAAAAAAAAAACTTTTTTTCATGTATATTCATACTCACATATTTATGAGTTTTAATTAGTGCTGCATCTTTTTTTTGGATATTGCATGTTAATAGATCATCAGTAACTCAGTGCCTGTAAAGAGCCATAAAGCAACAAGTCCAGAACCGATATGCAAGGCCAGAAGTATGTAGCAAACAGAAAAAATCCATCAAAAAACGTCCTCAGTGAAGTAAGGTAGGTTCCAATATGGATAAACAATGCTAGATAGTCAATTCCTGAGTTGGTAGGATGTGTCCATGTACTGCTGCATAACCATGGGGGTAACAGAGATTGATATTACACCATAAATGAAAAGTCCACTGCTAAAAAACTGGTAAGTGCAGCCAGAGCTACAGGGGCTGGAGAGAGGGCTGAGATATATACAGCAGGAGCAGTCCATATATGCCATCTGAGTACTAAATGGTGTTGATGCATTAAGGTATGTAGGATCTGGGCTGCAAGGTTGGGATGGTCCCATAGGAATGGGTAACCTATCCCCAAAATCAGACTGCAGCCATTATGACCATAAACATAGACATCTTAGGTCTGTGTGGTGTACAGTACTCACAGGACTCCTGGATGAAACCGAACAGTTTATCTGTCAGCCCTCAGCTGTAGTATATATCTCAGCTGTTCCTCCTTGTTTGACAATCCCTTGTGTGTTTGCTCACCAAGGTTGAGAAAAGTTGCAATAAGCAAATGCATAAATATAAAAATCTTCCAAGTGCAGATTTTTCATGTTTGTATGGAGATCGAAGAAGAATAAAAAAAAATCTATCTGTACTATTTTATGATTTTTGTTTCTATGCTATCTTTTTATTCATTTCCCTTTCCTTCTCTCGTTATTTTAATTGTGCCATTTGTTCTTGCGTTCTATCTTACCCAATTGTAGTATAAAGCTTTCTTCCATTTTTTGCCTTTTGCCTCTCTTTTTCTCTCTTCCTCTCTTTCAATTATTTTTCCAAATTCTGCTTTTCTCCGTTATTCTTACTAATGAGCACATATTGTTTCAGTGTGCTATTGCCCTAATTTTAGCTGTCATTCTCTCAGCAGTTTCAGAATATTAATACATCAGCCTAGCACTATAGCTATATCCTCTCTTGCCATATGTTTCCTGAAATGAGACACAAAATCCAACATCTTTATTGTGTGATATACTGTACCTCTACCTCTTTTGCTTAATATATTTTTTTTACATCAGTTGTACATTATTTTAGGTGCATAAAAAAAATGTTTCCTTCATTTAATTTGCTTGCATTTAAGAGAAAGTGTGAAATATTTTTGGAAATTCAATGTACTTTTTGCTGCAGACCGGGAAAAGGGTATATCTAATATTGTGTGCAAAATTTTTCAGAGGGCTCTATATTGGTGAGTTAAGATCAAGTCCAAAGAAATTAATCTGCACAAAATTGAAAGAACAAAACATATGTTTTTGTAGTGATCAATTTCTGCAGCATGGGCCACAACATTCAGAATTATGGTACTGATGAAGAAGTTGAATTCACAAAAAGAAAGATTGAAATGTAAACTCAAACAAAAATTCTCAAAAAACTCTAGACTGTGGTCTAAATATGCATACACACTGTAAACTTTTACAACCATTGTTTCCCTCACCATGATATCACAATGCATCTTCAGTAAATAAACATTTGTATCCAGTTTATTACTTTCTGTGGAGCCAATGATAAACTATCCTGGCCAGGATATATAAAGTGGTATTAAACCCAAAACTGTAAATGTAATACATTGCAACTTACCAATCTTTAGATGTGATGGCTACATTATGTTTTTTTTTGTAGGCCTTTTCCCTATTTTTTCACCTGGTGATCTGGCCAGAAACACCTGTAAAGCCCCATACACACGGTCGGACTTTTTCATGGATTCTGTCAGATCGGACAATGTTGTTGAAAAATCAGACCGTGTGTATGCACCATCGGACAGTGTACGTCGGTTTGTCCGACGGACAAAGTCTTATCTCCTGCTGGAAAGATTTGCCGTCAACACGGTCCGATCACACCAAATCCGATCGTGTGTACGGTTGTCCGACGGACAAAGTGCTACGCATGCTCAGAAGAAATTCTGTGACGGAAGCGCTCGGTCAGGTAAAACTACCTTTCCTAATCGACACAGCACATTCGTCACGCTGCAATGTTAAAATGTCTTTAATGCAGCGCATTCTCTTTTTCTTTACAATGCAACAAGAATGACATGTTTTAGCTGCTCCTATTCATCCGCACTTCTCACAAACTTAGTTCTTTATTACTTTTCAGCATTTATACACTACATGTTTATTTTTACTCAGATCGTAAAAGAATCTTTGTTATATTTTTACCATGATTTGTCTTTTTTTTTTATTTTTTTGGGAATACATATTTGAAGGAGAATTTTTTTTTTTTTTTGGAGGGGGGTTGTGTGTCTCAACTTAGCAAAACCACATTATTAACATTTGTATTTCTTGCTTAAATTTACTAGGAGTTTGTTGGTTGTTGGTGCCCCTTGTTAATTCTACTTTAGGATTAGTGAAATGTACCTGCCTACTCCAAGAATAACTGTCATTGTAGAAAAGTAAAACACAATAGTCAATGATTATTTCAAATCAAAAAAACCTTTATTTAGGTCTCAGCAACAAACCAAAGAGGAACGCAGCCATGGTGAAACTTGGGGAATTTGCAAAGCCTTGGCCCCCCACGGCAACCATCATTTTTCAAGCGTAGAAAATTGGGGGCCTGAGGAGTACGTATATTAAGGGGAGTGCAATCTGGTCCTGAAGTCGAAAGCATCCGGAACTGCAGCAGATGCCATCTAGGTCCCCAGGCTCTGGTACTACAAGAGGCTCCATCTTCTCTCAGACCAGACTGATTCCAGGTCGTCACTCTCAGGTCTTCCTTCCACGCTTCCTTGCACGCTGTGGCTGTCGTGCTGGTGGGGTGGCAGAAGGAGGAGGAGGAGGAGGAGGCGGAGCATGGTAAGTATGGCAAACATGTGTGACTGGGGTCATCTCCCCAGCCCTACCCTTATTTAGGACATGGAGGATGAGCCCCTCACACATGTTGCGTTGCCTCACCTCCATACCCATCATCTTCGTGACAACCACCGAGCCAAAGGTCTCCTCGTCGGCGGGTGTGGCATGTAGGGAGGCTGAAGCCTCTCTGATCATGCGGAGCGCTGACTCTGCCGCATAACCCCCCCTTCTCGCCCTTCTGTACGGAAGGCGGAGGAGAGGGATTTGGGAGTCAGTCAGGCTCCGAGGCCTAGCCCCCTCTTGGCTGCCACTACCCACCTGGTGGCTGCCACTAACCCCTGACTCCTCCTGACTGCCACCTTCCACAGCCACCTCCTGGCTGAGGTCTTCCTGTGTATGAAAAAGGGACATAGTTTCAGTTATTTGTTCATCAAACACACACAATTTTCATCTAGTGACTGTTGCAAAATGTTTACAAATAGAAAACCATACAATTCTCAGCCCTGCAGTTTAGATTGTGGCCCCAACTGTCTCCAACACTACTGTCAGTTGATATGTCAAACACGTTAGGAACTAAGCAATTGGGGATCCTGAATTAAGTGATCATCATTCATTATTCACATAAATGGTAACAAAACTACTATACCTGGAACAAGCTGGGCTCCTCCACCTCTTCCAGACTGGAAGGCCCAGGTTGCTCCTCGGAAGCCTCATCAGGGGTGGCCTGCGCGCAAGGAAGCGTGGAAGGAGGAGTCGAGAGTGGCTCCGTGACATCAGCCTGGTCTTTGAGAAAATGGAGACTCTGATAGTACCAGAGCTTGGGCACATAGACCTCATCTGCTGCAGTTGCAGTTTCTTCCGACTTCCGGACCTTCTTGCGCTCCCTGATATACGCACTCCTCAGGCTGCCAATTTTCTTTCTTATAGCATCAACAGTTGCCGTGGGGAACCTTGGCTTGACAAATTCCACAAGTTCCTCCAGGGCTGTGTGCCTCTTTGGTTTGTTGCTATAATGGGGGTGTTTACCCTGCCATAAAATGGGAAATTCCCTGTATTTGGCAATGAAGAGGGGGAGAAAACTCATGTCGTTGAATCCCTTCATAATCTCTGCAAGACACAACACCACACAAAACACTATAAATTATGTCAGGCTAAACTTCCTAATCTTCTCCATAAAGAGGCCTCAAGTTCGAATCAGTCTAGGCTAGTTATGTACCAACGTCCAATTGTACCTTCGTTTGTAGCGATCGTCTCGTGCGTGAGTTTTCTCTCCCTTCGTCTCCCAGATCGTGGCTACGACACAGGCGTGTGACATTTTATATACAGTGCGCATGCGTCAAACTCCGCCCGCCCCCTGACGATCTTTCTCGTCTATTCCCCACCCCTTCTCTTTACGGCGCAGTGGGGAGAGCACATGGCGGGGACACAGCAGGTGCGCCACAAATATCCCACCAACGAGGAGGACAAGGAAAGTCCGGAGGCAGAAACGTCCCGATCCCGGAGCCTGAAATTCAAGGCCTCCAATATGTCATTTGGAGAAATGTTGGAGATGGTGGACATATTAAAGAGGAGCGACTATGATGGGAAGTATGGGCCTTACCTCAACCCCAATGTCCGCAAGGCCAAGATCATGTCTAAAGTTGTGAGGAGGCTGTACAATAATTTTGGGGTACAACGATCCAAGGAGCAACTGAGGAAACGCTGGTCAGACCTGAAACTGAGGGAGGCCGATCAGTACAGAAAGATCAAGCGAATTCTTCAAAAAAGTAAGTAGTTGTGTTTTGTGTTTTATTTCTTGCTTGCATACTGCTCCATGTGGTTTGATTTTTACAAAGTTGTACATTCCAAAATGGCCACTTTCATGTTCGTCTGTGCATTCGATCGTACTCAGCCTCGATCTTTCTGCCACTGTCATGGTCGTGTGTGTGTCCATTCGATCGTACGCAACGATCGGCCACTTATAATACGATGTTTGGTGTTTTTTTTGTGGAAAGGAAGTTTGTTCTCACTAGAAATGTCATCAAGAATGTAAAGCCAATTTATTCAATGTAAAGGAGAGGTCACCCAGTAGCTGGTTACCCATCTGGACTCTAGAGAACTAGTGCTGGGACACCCAAACCACCTTTTTATTAGGCTTTTCCACACATGTGCTCCAGTGGATACTAGAGGGGGGTCTCCATCACACAAACTTCTACCAAAAAGCTAGTCAGTTTAGCACCTTTACAAAGTGACTACATTCATGTAGTTGGCATTTGTAACTGGCCAAATAAAAATTGTGTCCGTCACTTTCAAGCAATGTTTGTCATTTCCTATTTCTGCCCTCAATAGATTGTGTTGCTAAATCTTCCTTTTGTACATTCTCATAGGGGAGCGAAAACTTGGCCCGTCTGAGGAAACCCCAAAACCAACACCTCCCAAAAAAGGTGAAACAGCAAAAGCAGAGGAGGAGGAGGAGGAAGGAGAGATCATCGAACTTGGAGAAATTGTCACCACAACAGGTGAGTGTGGGAGAACACAGCTACTGGTAATCTAATCAATGTATGCCTGCCTCATTTCCAACACCCGATTTTTTTTTGTTTGTGGTTTTTAGGTGACGTGGATGTTGTGGAAGAAAAATCGCACTTTACCACAGAGAGTGCCCACGTACTCATCGGGGAGATAATGGTCTGCAATAGATATCTCGATTACATAAAGCAAAACATCAATGATGTTCAACAAAATTTGAAGAACATCATTGATGTTTTAGGAAAAATATGAAAACGCACCAAGTAATTAACACACATTTGTGCCAGCTTCTGAACACATTTGCAAGTTAAGAACTGTGTGAAATTTGGAACATGCACACATTGTGTCCACATGTGCTAGCTCCCATCATGGTGGATGAATGCCATCGTTTTTTTGGGGGTGCAACCACTTTACGAACTACGAAAGTGGTTGTGGTGAAGGGGTTGCACCCCCAAAAAACTTCCATTCATCCCCATGATGGAAAATGGCACTTTTGAAGCTTCTAGGCATGTGTTTTACCATCTAATGACCATTTTCAGACCCAAATTGTGTGCATGTTCTAAATTTCCACTTTCCAGGGGTGACCCCCCCATGTGATGAAGGCAAGATCAAACACACTTTGAACATATAGTCATGTCTGATCTTGTCTTCACTTTACAAAGTTGAACTTTCCAAGTTCATAGGTTCTGTTTTGCTCCATGCCTGGTTTTACCAATTGCGTAATGTTTCTAAACAATGCTGTAAATAACCAAGATGTTGTCAGTTTGGGCGTGAAGATTGTAAACGCACTTGTGAATGTTTTCCAAGTAAACTTTTTTATTTCTAAATGTGTGGCTTCCTTATTTCAAAAACACAATGCATTATGTATGTCAACCCCCCCCCCCCCCCCCCCCCCCCCCCCCCCCCCCCCCCCCCCCCCCCCCCCCCCCCCCCCCCCCCCCCCCCCCCCCCCCCCCCCCCCCCCCCCCCCCCCCCCCCCCCCCCCCCCCCCCCCCCCCCCCCCCCCCCCCCCCCCCCCCCCCCCCCCCCCCCCCCCCCCCCCCCCCCCCCCCCCCCCCCCCCCCCCCCCCCCCCCCCCCCCCCCCCCCCCCCCCCCCCCCCCCCCCCCCCCCCCCCCACCCCCCCCCCCCCCCCCCCCCCCCCCCCCCCCCCCCCCCCCCCCCCCCCCCCCCCCCCCCCCCCCCCCCCCCCCCCCCCCCCCCCCCCCCCCCCCCCCCCCCCCCCCCCCCCCCCCCCCCCCCCCCCCCCCCCCCCCCCCCCCCCCCCCCCCCCCCCCCCCCCCCCCCCCCCCCCCCCCCCCCCCCCCCCCCCCCCCCCCCCCCCCCCCCCCCCCCCCCCCCCCCCCCCCCCCCCCCCCCCCCCCCCCCCCCCCCCCCCCCCCCCCCCCCCCCCCCCCCCCCCCCCCCCCCCCCCCCCCCCCCCCCCCCCCCCCCCCCCCCCCCCCCCCCCCCCCCCCCCCCCCCCCCCCCCCCCCCCCCCCCCCCCCCCCCCCCCCCCCCCCCCCCCCCCCCCCCCCCCCCCCCCCCCCCCCCCCCCCCCCCCCCCCCCCCCCCCCCCCCCCCCCCCCCCCCCCCCCCCCCCCCCCCCCCCCCCCCCCCCCCCCCCCCCCCCCCCCCCCCCCCCCCCCCCCCCCCCCCCCCCCCCCCCCCCCCCCCCCCCCCCCCCCCCCCCCCCCCCCCCCCCCCCCCCCCCCCCCCCCCCCCCCCCCCCCCCCCCCCCCCCCCCCCCCCCCCCCCCCCCCCCCCCCCCCCCCCCCCCCCCCCCCCCCCCCCCCCCCCCCCCCCCCCCCCCCCCCCCCCCCCCCCCCCCCCCCCCCCCCCCCCCCCCCCCCCCCCCCCCCCCCCCCCCCCCCCCCCCCCCCCCCCCCCCCCCCCCCCCCCCCCCCCCCCCCCCCCCCCCCCCCCCCCCCCCCCCCCCCCCCCCCCCCCCCCCCCCCCCCCCCCCCCCCCCCCCCCCCCCCCCCCCCCCCCCCCCCCCCCCCCCCCCCCCCCCCCCCCCCCCCCCCCCCCCCCCCCCCCCCCCCCCCCCCCCCCCCCCCCCCCCCCCCCCCCCCCCCCCCCCCCCCCCCCCCCCCCCCCCCCCCCCCCCCCCCCCCCCCCCCCCCCCCCCCCCCCCCCCCCCCCCCCCCCCCCCCCCCCCCCCCCCCCCCCCCCCCCCCCCCCCCCCCCCCCCCCCCCCCCCCCCCCCCCCCCCCCCCCCCCCCCCCCCCCCCCCCCCCCCCCCCCCCCCCCCCCCCCCCCCCCCCCCCCCCCCCCCCCCCCCCCCCCCCCCCCCCCCCCCCCCCCCCCCCCCCCCCCCCCCCCCCCCCCCCCCCCCCCCCCCCCCCCCCCCCCCCCCCCCCCCCCCCCCCCCCCCCCCCCCCCCCCCCCCCCCCCCCCCCCCCCCCCCCCCCCCCCCCCCCCCCCCCCCCCCCCCCCCCCCCCCCCCCCCCCCCCCCCCCCCCCCCCCCCCCCCCCCCCCCCCCCCCCCCCCCCCCCCCCCCCCCCCCCCCCCCCCCCCCCCCCCCCCCCCCCCCCCCCCCCCCCCCCCCCCCCCCCCCCCCCCCCCCCCCCCCCCCCCCCCCCCCCCCCCCCCCCCCCCCCCCCCCCCCCCCCCCCCCCCCCCCCCCCCCCCCCCCCCCCCCCCCCCCCCCCCCCCCCCCCCCCCCCCCCCCCCCCCCCCCCCCCCCCCCCCCCCCCCCCCCCCCCCCCCCCCCCCCCCCCCCCCCCCCCCCCCCCCCCCCCCCCCCCCCCCCCCCCCCCCCCCCCCCCCCCCCCCCCCCCCCCCCCCCCCCCCCCCCCCCCCCCCCCCCCCCCCCCCCCCCCCCCCCCCCCCCCCCCCCCCCCCCCCCCCCCCCCCCCCCCCCCCCCCCCCCCCCCCCCCCCCCCCCCCCCCCCCCCCCCCCCCCCCCCCCCCCCCCCCCCCCCCCCCCCCCCCCCCCCCCCCCCCCCCCCCCCCCCCCCCCCCCCCCCCCCCCCCCCCCCCCCCCCCCCCCCCCCCCCCCCCCCCCCCCCCCCCCCCCCCCCCCCCCCCCCCCCCCCCCCCCCCCCCCCCCCCCCCCCCCCCCCCCCCCCCCCCCCCCCCCCCCCCCCCCCCCCCCCCCCCCCCCCCCCCCCCCCCCCCCCCCCCCCCCCCCCCCATGGAAAGGATATGGGGGCCAAGTGGTGTTATTTACTAAAGGCAAGTCCACTTTGCACTGCAAGTTTCTTTTCCAGGGCACTTTTTCACTGCACTTGTAGAGCATAGTGGATTTGACTTATGTAAATGACACCCACAGTGCTTTGTACGAAAACACGGAGCACAGCATTTTTGAGAATACACACATGTCTGACCTGGTGATGAAAAGGAGTATTTTGGGTGTCAGTTAGGCAGTACAAACCTTATCTAGACCAAAGATTAGGTATCAAACACACAACATGAGCCTAATCTTTTTGGGAAGAAGAGACTGTTACCTCCTTTTGCCCAGAAAGTGCATTCCCACTGTCGAAGGCAAAGTGAAAAAATTTCAAGGTAAAATAAGCAAAAAAGAATACTGAAATCACAAGAAATCATAGGTTGGTTGAAATATCAGATTTATTAAAAAATGCCTCTCACACATCGTCAGGCAGAGCAATGGCCCCCCTACCCACAAAGTAGTCCATATATTGCTCGCGGACCGCGCGGGCATTTAGAGGGGGCAAGCCTGGACGTGCCACTTGAAGGGCTGTGAGGTCAGCATTTGGAGGGCCCTCCACATCTGGGCCAACGGGCACCACATAGTTCCTGTTATGTCTTTTGAGGAAGTTGTGCAATATGCAACAGGCAAGAACTATGTGGTTCAGTTTGTATTCCGCCAAGTTAATTGCCGTCAAGAACAGGTGGAAGCGGCTGGCCAGGATGCCAAAAGTGTTCTCCACCACTCTTCTGGCTCTGGACAGCCTGTAGTTGAAGACCCTCTGTTCTGGGGTGAGGGTCCTCATCGGGAACGGCCTCATCACATGGGGAGTCAACGCAAACGCTTCATCTGCGACAAAGACGAAGGGGAGTCCTTCAGCATTCTCCTCTGGAGGTGGCAAGCACAGACTGCCACTTTGGAGACGCCAGTAGAACTCCGTGTGCGTAATGGCACCACCATCCGAGATCCGGCCGTTCATCCCCACGTCCACATACATAAATTCATATGTTGCCGACACCACCGCCAACATCACTACACTATTAAACCCTTTATAATTATAATAGTGGGACCCCGAGTTGGGCGGTGGGACGATGCGGACGTGTTTCCCATCAATTGCCCCTCCGCAGTTAGGAAAGTCCCAACGGCTGGCAAAGTGGGAGGCCACAGTCTGCCATTCCTGTGGCGTTGAAGGGAACTGTGGAGTGAAACAAGAAAAAAAAATTAGTCACTTTGCACATAAACATTGCAAGCAGATTAGACAATCAACATCTTGGAACAAGAGCATTGTATAATATTGGAGGCTGGAAAGTATTTGCACAGAAAAGTAGAGGCTCCCCTTCACAGATTACTCACCCCCCATCAATCCCCCCACTTCTGATGGGCCTTTGACAATAACTAGGGTTTTGGGGGGGGGGGTGTTGGACAGGTAACCCTCTGCACTTCATTGATTGGCAAATGGCTCAATAATGTGTGCTAGTTTGGCCAGACCCTCTGTACTTAACACTATTGGCAGCCCCCAGGAAAGCTAAACTAACATTTCAACCCCCCCCCCCCCCCAAAAAAAAAGGAAAGCACATTGTGACATTATGAAATTACCAAGCAAGCTAATAGGAGGGAAAGAACACAAAAAAATAGGAAATGGAAAGTATGGAGGCAGCCCCTTGCACTACATGCTTTGCAGAATTCATCCCTAAAGATGCCCACTAAAAAGAGGTAGGTATATAGTATGTATTGACCTTGGGAAAGCCAGCATATAGAGGATTGGTACCATCTGACAGAGCAGTTGGGGGAGGGGGTTCCTAATGAGTTTGCCCCCCCCCCCCCCACCAAAAACAATAAAAAAAAGGGGCTCTACATGAAGTAAACCACACAGCAAACATTTGTGCATATTTTAGGGGGTGTTTGGGGGCAAAAAATCCTATGCAGCAGACAAAATACATTGCTTAGGTGACTAGGCCATAGGTGTCTATTGGGGCAGAAGAGCATGCTGGTGAGGTAAGTGAAGGGAAAAATGCATGAAGGAGAAAAGGGGCACAGCATATTAGCGCATATTGCAATCATGGTAATTAGGGAAGGAGGTCAAAAATAGAAGACATTAGCAAAAAGAACATACATAGAAGGGAATAGTAAAGGAGAAATGTTACCTTAATATAGTCCTCCTGCAGGACCTCGATGATTGCAGAACAGGTCTCTGGAATAATGAGTCCCAGGGCCTGGGGAGAGATACCTGAAGAGAACTTCAAATCCTGAAGACTTCTCCCTGTCGCCAAGTACCTCAACGTGGCAACAAGCCTCTGCTCCGGAGTAATGGCTTGTCTCATGCAAGTATCCTACCGGCTGATAAAGGGGGTCAGCAAAGCCAAAAGACGGTGAAAATCGGGGTCCGTCATCCTGAGAAAGTTCCTGAAATCATCAGGATTATTCTCCTGGATCTCACGAAGCAAAGGCATGTGCGAGAATTGGTCACGCTGAAGCAACCAATTCTTGGTCCACATACTCCTCGTCACTCTGTTCATGGACGGGTCTTGGCTCAAAGCTAGAAGCCCGACACCAATTCCGCGTACAGCACGAACTCGGCGACGAGTACGCACGGGAAACATCGCTCACAAGGTCACAAAAGGTCGGCTGGTCAGAACGGACAAACAGAAAGCACCGATAAACAGCAAGGCCTGAAAGAACGAAATGAATACCAGAAACGAGCAGACAATAAGCAGTGCAAATCAAAGCGTCCTATATCAAGATATAGGCCGCAATGACCAACAAATGCGAACTGACTACACGCACTAATAAACAGATATGCACGACAAGCACAAACTGAAGAGCAGTAACGATCTGAGTCAGAAAACTGAGAAGCGCGAATCTTAAGTCACCAAACTTCGACTAACTCGCGATAAACACAGGATCAGCAGAAGGAGCCCAACGGGTGCCTGACGTGGTGCTGAACTTCCCTTTTCTAATCTCGTGGACGACGACTTACGTCACGACGTTCTTGCAGACCGGATATTCCGACAACGTAGTCCGACCGTGTGTACGCAACACCAACATCGGACAAAGTACGACGGACAGAATCCGACCGACCTGGTCCGCGGATTGTCCGACCGTGTGTATGGGGCTTAAGGCTCATGCACACAGGTCATTTGGTTAGCTCTTCTAAATGCCAAAACTCCTGGCAAGAAAAAAGTTGCTAAAAAATGCAATATAAGCCATGTATTGCACACATGTTTAGGCATGTTTAAGTGCATTTGAGCATTAGTGAATTCTGATGGTCAGAATACTATTTATTGTGGCTATTGGAATGTATTAATGCCTAAACATTAGACATATCTAACATTTAGACATGATTAGGCACATTTTATGCTCTTCAGCTCATCTCCTGAACATTCCTTTGGTGTTTTTTTCTTCAATCCGAAAACACTCCTCTTTTAATATGCCTGTTAATGCATGGGGTTTACATAGAGGTGCTTTTACTGGCTGGAAGTTCAACACCTGTAGCAGCGTGTTTTTTTTTTTTTTTTTATTAATATTATTAGACATACAAAATATGATTCAGGTCCATAAACTTAAGACATCAGCTGGTAGTATAACATAAGACAGAGTCGCTTACAGCACTTAAATGTCGTAATAGAACAATAAGTCAAAAAATATCATCTAACAATTCAAAAAATTTAGAAAGAAGGAAAAAGATAAGAAGGACACCATGGAGGGGGCGTGGTGACCGGACTCCAAGATGGCTGCTTAATCTGGAGCTCCGCTCGTCCGTCAGAGACAATAGCCACCCACATTTCCCGTCGGTCTTACCTCCCCAAAGTAGGTCTGCATCTACAGGAGGCTCTGGGGAACGGACCGGTGATGGCAAGAAACCGGAAGAATCCGCAACAGCCGCAGAAACTGCCTGGATATTATGCCGCGAAAGGCGCCTCACAAAATGGCAGCGGCGGCGGAGGAACCTGTGACAGAGCTCAGCTGCAGGGACCTGGTGCAGTCCATAAGGGGCATCCATCCACCACTGCTCACCCACAAAAAGCCTCCAGCGACTCCTCCTCTGGCCCTACTACTCCCACCACACGGAGCCCGGCTAAATCTAGGCGGCGGAGGGACTCCCCATATAGGCCACATTCAGCTACTGCTATGGAGGTAAGCCGGTTCTCATTCAGCCACCGCTAGTCAGCACAGTCAGAGAGGAGACCCCATTTCTGAATTCCCCACATCTGACAGGCCAGTATCTGATACTGTATTAAAGGACATGTTACTTTCTTTATGGTCTTCCCTTCAAGCTGACATGGTCAGGGGAATTACTGAATGCAGGAGGGAAGTAAATTCATTAGGCCTAAGGGTGGACAGAGCGGAACACAAAATGGAGGTATTTACCTCATCATACAATATAATGGTGGAATCAAATGCAGCACAGGGGGAAGGGATGGCTTAAGGACAAATTGGCAGACCTCGAGGACCGTTCCAGGAGAAACAACCTGAAATTAAGGGGTATCCCTGAGGATGTACCCCCAAATAAGTTATTGCCATTTGCCCAGGCCCTTTTTTCCACTTTTTTACCTCAGGCGACAGCACAAGACCTTATTGTGGACAGAATTCATAGAATCCCCAAACCCTCCTTTCTACTGGCTGAAATTCCTAGGGATGTTCTCTTAAGAGTACATTATTTCCACATTAAGGATCAGATTTTACAAGCGTCCAGGAAACAAGAAAATATTCCTCCACAATATGCCAATATAAGATTGCTTCCTGACCTATCCAGGCAGACTTAACAGCCTTGTTGCAATCTCCTCACCATTACCAAAGCCCTGCGGAACCATAATATACTCCATAAGTGGAAGTACCCAGCTACGTTATCTGTCACTCACAATGGTGCTACCTCCATGATTTCCTCACTAGATGATGGCATAAAACTGTTGCGCAAATGGAATATACTGCCTGATTTCAATGTCCAATGTCCCTCAGCAGATGGGCCATCATTTGTCCACAATGAATGGCAAGTTGTCACATATAAAAAATCGCACAAAAAATCCGCCGATAGAAGCTGTTCTACGAGTCAGCCTACCATATGATTGTCTCTTAGGAAGAGTGTCTTATACTCTTTGTCCTAATCACCCCCGGTTACCAATAGCAGTTCGATCTGCTCTTGGATCGCTTCTTTGATCCATTTCTTTTGGTATTTTTGATTGTATTAATTTTTTTTTGTTACTTTTGTTTCTTGTATTTTTTCCTTGATATGCACAGTTCTTCTACAAGCGATATAGCATCTTCTGTTTCCTTTATACGCCTGCAAGATGTCCGCCGGCAGCTGAGAACTTACTTTTTGGTCACAGTGAGTACGCTTTTGTCAGCTTTCCATGTTTTCTACACAATTGTCCAATGACGAACACTTGCCTATCCATTAACGCTCATGGGTTGAATCACTCGACCAAACGATTTTCCCTCTGGAAGGAAGCCTATACACGTAAGGAAGATATTTTATGTGTGCAAGAAACGCACTTTCAACTTGATAATGCTCCACCATGTTCACATAAGGACTATCCTCATATTTACTTGGCATGTAATCCTCATAAGAAAACTGGAGGAGTCCTTTTAGCCCTTAGATATTTGCTTTCCTTTCAACACAGGGACTCATTTCTTGATGCTGCTGGCATGTTTATACTTGTCTCAGGTGACATCAATTCACAACCCTTCACTTTGGTTACTCTATACGCTCCAAATACCCATCAAATCTGTTTTTTCAATAAAGTCCTTCGTAAGCTCAAGTCCATGCAATATGGCAAAGTTCTGATTTGCGGAGACTTTAACGTTACCTCAGATCCACAAATGGATACATCTTCAGCTAAACTCAACAAGACACCGGCACTACAGGACATTCTTCATAGAGAGGAACTGTTCGATGCATGGAGATGTCTCCATGCTGGTGAAAAGGACTTTACTTTTTTCTCTAACAGGCATCACTCATACTCCCGTATTGATATGTACGTAACTGATAAATGGTTGTTACAGGATATAGTTACAGCTACCATACACGACATTACATGGTCTGACCATGCAGCAATATCTTTAACTATTATGGAAAAGGGTGTCTCCTCTTCACCTCCCATCTGGCGTTGCAACACTAGACTTATACGGGAACCTTCTTCCTGTAAACTATTGGCACAACACCTTACAAATTTTTTCTTAGATAATTATGGCTCAGTTACTGATCCACATATCTTGTGGAACTCTCACAAGGCCTACATGAGGGGTATTCTCATACAAATGGGTGCTAGGGTTAAACGGCAACGATCTCAGCAGCTTCAAACTTACCTTAATGATATTAGGGATCTTGAAACACAGAATAAGCAATCACCTACTTTGCTCGTATCACATAAATTATCTTCCCTCAGAGAGAGACTTAGGGAAATTTTATCTCAACAATATGATAGACATATCGGGCGCCTGAAATAGAATTTCTATCATAATGCTAACAAGGCAGGCAAATTCCTAGCTAATAGATTGAAAGCAGTATGCACTAAAACAAGAATAGCACACCTTAGACATCCCACCTTGAACCACAAAATAATACATCCTCAGGCAATAGCTGACCAATTTGCCGAATATTATGGTTCACTTTATAATTTGCATAATGATCCTGATACAACTCAACCTACTAGGGAGAATATACATGATTTCTTACAACACGTTCATTTACCTTCTCTCTCTACACTACAGTTTGGAATCTCTCAACGCTCCCTTTACCACTCAGGAAGTTGAGAAAACCATTGCTTCGCTTCCTAATGGTAAGTCCCCTGGCCCTGACGGTTTCTCTAATGCAGGGATCCTCAAACTACAGCCCTCCAGCTGTTGCAGAACTACACATCCCATGAGGCATTGTAAAACTCTGACAGTCACAGACATGACTGGGCATGATGGGAATTGTAGTTCCTGAACAACTGGAGGGCTGTAGTTTGAAGACCCCTGCTCTAATGAATACCTTAAAGCATTTAAACATATTATATCACCTCATCTAATGCACCGTACACACGGTCGGAAATTCCGACCACAAAATCTGTGTGTTGCATACACACGGTCGGACAAAGTTGTCGTAAAATCCAATCATTCTGAATGTGGTGATGTTCGTTGCGTACGACGGGACTACGTAGAGGCTAGTAGCCAATAGCTTTGGTCTTGTAATGTGATCTGAGCATGCGTGGCACTTTGTCCGTCGGAATTTGCTACACACGATCGGGAAAAGTCCGATAGGACTTTGTTGTTGGAAAATTTGAGAGCAGGATCACAAACTTTTTCCGTCAGAAATTCTGATGGAAAAAGTCCGATGGAGCCCCCACACGGTCGGAATTTCCGACAACATGGTCCGATAGGACATTTTCCGCCGGAAAATCCGACCGTGTGTATGAGGCATAACACATTCTTTCAATAAAGCCGCTGAGACTGCCAGTTTGCCTCCAGCTATGCTAAAGGCCTACATACCACATAGGCCTAAACCTGGTAAAGAACCTGACACACCGGCTAACTTCAGGCCAATATCACTTCTAAACTCTGATACCAAGGTGTATGCCAAATTGTTGGCCATTCGTTTATCGCACATTCTTCCTTCATTGGTAAAAAAACGATCAGATGGGATTTGTGAAGGGGAGACAAACTTCCGATGCAACTAGAGGAATTGTTAATATATTGTATCATGCTAAATTGCACCAAACGCCTTCTCTGCTGTTATCTATTGACGCAGAGAAGGCGTTCGATAGAGTCCATTGGACATATATGAGGATGGCGCTTGTAAAGTTTGGATTCCATGGTCGTATACTTCAAGCTATTTTGGCATTATATTATTGCCCCACAGCCCAGGTATATTCGACAAATACTTTGTCATCACCCTTCAATATCAGAAATGGAACAAGGCAGGGTTGCCCCCTGTCTCCTTCCATTTTTAACCTTATGATGGAACCTCTTGCAGAAACCATGAGGACACATCCTTTAATCTCAGGCTTCCAGTTTGGTAACACTAAGCACACCATTAACCTTTTTGCTGATGACATTATCTTACTATTAACTAATCCACAGCTTTCCCTGTCTCATGCTCACGACATCCTCCTAGCTTTCGGTAGAATTTCATATTATAAGGTAAACTTCTCTAAATCCTTGATCCTTGCTCTCAAAATTCCGCCCAAGCTTTTTTTTTTTTTTTTTACTTTATATCTTTATTTCAAATTTTTACAATTACAGCTTATACACAATCACTTACATCTCTCTTTTCATAGGTCATATTAAACGGAGTTCGATAAATGGGTTACGTCTGTTCTACCTCAGTCATACCACCTTACATTCACCCTCTACCCCTCATATTCATCCTCTTACTCTCTGTTAGTGGCGAATCATCCATTTAGTTCGTTTTATCTGAGTGGATTTGATTGGCACTGACTAGGGTCTTTAGCGTGTTCCTCTCTCCATCCACGGTTTCCAAATCAATTGGAATTTGGCGAGGTTCCCTTGTTTTATGTATATAGTTCTCTCCTTCATAATCACTCTATCCATGTTTTGTTCCCACTCATTAGCTGTTGGGGGGCTAGGGGACTGCCAGCTCCGAGCGATCAATATCCTAGCCTGGAAAAGACAGCGCAAAACCGCCAGCTGGCCCTCCTTAGGCCTACCCACTCCCTCTCCTCCCCCAAGAACACATAGAGTAGGATCCATTTCCAAGTGAGTATTGAATACCTGGGAAACCTTGTCCACCACCTCTTTCCAATATCCGTATAGTTTTGGGCATCTCCAGAACATGTGGACTAGATCTCCCCCTGGTCTCCCACATCTAGGGCACTTGTCATCTTGCCTACGGCCATACTTAAACAATTTGTTTGGGGTGTAGTAAGCTCGATATAGTAAGAAAAGGTGCGACATCCTCTGGGGGGGGGGGAAAGTGAAACCAATGGGGTGAGTTCAAGTATCCTCTCCCATTGAGGATCTGAGATGGTTCCTACATCCCTTTCCCACTTTACCTTATATGGACTTATTTGTGTGCCCTCCCTGTTCCCTTTGTTCAGATGCAGGTATAAATTAGATATCATCCCCTTGCGGGACCTTGCCCCTGACACACTCAGTAGAACCTGTATGTTAGTCCACTCTGGCGGTTCACCTTTGAACTGTTCAGCCAGGGCATGCCTCACCTGCAGGTATCTAAAAAAAGACTTCCTGGGGAGGGAAAGTTGATCTCTAAGGTCCCGGAAGCTTCTGATCCTACCCTCGTGATAGATCTGAGCGATAAATTTTAGGCCTGCTCTTTCCCATTCTCTAACAGTTCCCATCTTTTGTATTTCGCGCAGGTTAGTATTCTCCCATAGCGGGGAGAAAGCTGTAAAACCTCTATATCCCATCAAGTTTTTTACGGAGCCCCATACCTTGGCCATCAAGTCCTGGGTAGGGAGCCCCTTATGGATGGTCCCTGCCTCTAGTATCTCCATCAGAGAATTGTGTGAGGCTTTATAGAGAAGGATCTTCCACTCACGTCCCTCTTTCTCAACCTCGCATCCCCCAATGTGTTGCAGCTGCGCCGCTAAAAAGTATCTGAAAGGATGCGGCAAGGCAACTCCTCCTAACCCAGTTGGAAGTTGTAATGTCCTAAGACTAATCCGGGAGATCCCCCCTTTCCAAACTAGTTCTCTAAATATGGTGTCTATCCTGTTAAACCACTTTTTATAGATCCATATTGGGGAATTATGAAGTAAGTATAAGAGTTGTGGCACAAGCACCATTTTTATTAAATTACACCGACCTGCTGCTGATAGGGGGAGTTTTTTCCATATTTGGATCTTCCCTTTAAATGTATTCAGTAGTGGGATCAGGTTTTCTATAACAAATTGTTTAGGGTCTCTCGAAATGTTAATACCCAAATATTTAATTTTCTGAACTATTTGGATCTGCTCTGCCTCTACTGGTAGGGGGAGGACTATAGGGTCTATGGGTAGTAGGTTTGATTTTTCCCAGTTTATTCTTAAACCTGACAAGTGGCCAAAGTCTTTGATTCTACCCATGGTCTCGCGTAGTGACTCCTGTGTGTCATTAAGCAGTAAAAGGAGGTCATCTGCGTAAAGTATCACTTTTTCCTCTAAGTCCCCTCTTTTGAACCCTTTTATTTCTGGGGATGATCTCAAAGAAAGAGCCAAGGGTTCGATTGCAAGGGCGAAGAGGAGGGGTGACAGAGGGCACCCCTGCCTCGTCCCCCTCAGCAATCGAAACCTGGCAGAATGTTCGTTATTTACTTTCACTCTTGCCCCCGGGGAACAATATAGAAGCTTAACCCATTTAACAAAGTTCGGGCCTACACGAAATTCCATTAAGGTTCTCCAGAGATACTTCCATTCTAGAGAATCAAAGGCCTTGGCCGCATCCAAGGAGAGGACAGCCCTGTTACCCCCATCTTCAACAGGTAATTGAAGGTTCAAAAAAAGACGTCTAATATTTAGGCTGGAAGACCTACCCGGAATAAATCCTGATTGGTCTTGGTGCACCAGTTTATGAATAACTTTATTTAACCTGGCTGCCAAGACCTTTGCGATCACCTTCATGTCTGAGTTCAGAAGCGCGATGGGTCTATATGAGGCGGGGGAAAGTGGGTTCGTATTCTCCTTAGGGATCACAATTATAGTTGATTCCATCATTGACCTGGGGAGTTCTCCTCCCCGAGCCGAGGCATTAAATACCTCCAACAGCTCGGGGAGAAGCACCTCCCCATATTTACGATATATTTCAATGGGAAGGCCATCCGGTCCAGGGGACTTCTGGCCAGCCATTTCCCGGACGGTCCGCTGTATCTCCTCCAGGGTGACAGGGCCGTCTAACGCAGCCCTGTCCTCCTCAGAGAGACAGGGGACCGTCAGCCCCTCAAAGAATGTGTCCAGTTCCTCCTTCACATCCGTCTGTTCAGAATGGTATAGCCTCTCATAATACTCCCGGAAAGTATCTACAATCTAAGGAGTATATGTAGATGTCCTACCTGCTCCTATATTAATCAATGGGACCATGGATGAGGGAGAATTAGTTCTAATTAAGTGAGCAAGCATCCTGCTTATTCCTTCCCCCTCCCTGAAAGCAGCTTGTTTATGAAAGATGTATTTTTGTTCTGCTTTGCTCAGCAGGACTACTCGATAGACCCTTTGTGTCTCCGTCCATGTTCTAAAGTTTACAAGTGTTGGATTACTTATGTATGCAGCTTCTGCAGCTATTAAGTTATTCCCTGCAGTTTCCTCCCCCTCTCTTGACTGTTTTTTTATCTTTGAGATCTGCTGGATCATCAGACCCCGAAGGATAGCCTTGATTGTGTCCCAGACTACCCCCTGGGGGGCCGATCCTTTATTCCACTCGATACATTCCCTCAAAGCGTCCAACACCTCTTGGGGTTGTCCCATTAACTCCAACCAGGAGGGGTTAATTCTCCACTCACGGTAAGTACTTCTCATCCCTACCTCAATTGAAGCTGTCACAGGGGAATGATCAGAAAGGCCTCTTGGCCTATACCTTATGTTGTCTATCATGGCCGTCAGCTCGTCGTTGCCGAGCAACATGACAATTCTTGACAGTGTGGAGTGTGTGCCGGAGAAGCAGGAATAACCCCTTATCCCAGGGTTCCTCAGACGCCAAATGTCTTTCAGACCCATTTCCTCTAAGAGACGATGGAGACGGCTATCCACTAGCCCGCCCCATTTGGTCCCCTGCGGAAACCTATCTATTGATGGGTCCAGGACCATATTAAAGTCGCCTATAACCATTACCGGTAAACCCGGCCTCTCCAACACAAACTCCACAAAGTCAAGAAGGACCTCGTTATTAAAGGGAGGGGGAACGTAAACATTAGCCAATAACACCACTCTATTCTCTATCCTACAATGTAGAAAAATATACCGTCCCTGGTCGTCGATCTTACTTTGAATACAGTTGAATGTAATCCCTGAGCCAATCAAAATACTCACACCTCTAGAAAAGGATGAATGAACTGAATGGAGCTGAAAAGGAAACTCCCCCCACCCTAACTTGGGTGAGGAAGCATTAGTAAAATGGGTCTCCTGGAGACACACCATAGAACTCCCATAGGACCTAACCAAGGATCGTACTGCAGCCTTTTTCCCTGGATCGCCTAGTCCCCTTACATTCCAAGAACAAATAGTGAGTTTTTTTTTTACCCTCTTGTGTCGCACTAATCATTCGTGACTATAAAAATTTGTAATTCCATCAACAACATTATTCTTTAATCTCGTGCTCCTTAAAGTGAACCATGTACTTCTTATTTTTAATACTTGTAGAACCTTGCTGTCCAATCGTAAACTGTGAACGTGAATTTTTACCTGCAAATCTTTTTTCCATGCATACTTATGCCTTGTGAGCGTGTTATACTTCCCCCATTCACCCATACATACACCGCTAACACGTCCATCCCACTGTTTACAACTCTCATACATTACCATCCTAGGTTCGGCCAGGGGCCTTCTCTTGTGACCAACCCAAACACTCCTTTTTTTAATACAGAAAAACCATTGTGTCAGTTGCATTTTATCTTCCCTATTCCTACCCCACCCCATCACTGGGACTATCCATCCACCCCCCTCCCCCCAAGTGCAAAAATTACTCCAAAATAACAAACTAAACATATAATCCCAGAGAACATCCTGCAGCATCCCCATAACCTGGGAATACAATACCCTTTGTTCTCCTTCCCCCCTATCAATACCCCCGTCTCCCCTCCCCACCCCAAAAAGAAGAAGAAAAGGAGACAAAAAGAGGGGGTGGGTGGGGAGGGGGAGGCGACACCACGGCAAGGGGAAAAAAAAAAAGAAAAGAAAAAAAAGATAAACTCCCCCCCCGTGTGTCGCCAACCGCTCCCCCCCCGCACCCCAACTCAACCAATATTACCACCCGCCCCCCAAAAAGCACAGTCGACACCCACAGTTAGTCCTCTTAATCTGAAGGTCATTCTTTAAATCCTTTAATCCAGTCCTCCACCCCTTCGGGAGAATCAAAAAATATAGTCCCCCCCGGAGCCGTCACTCTCAATTTTGCTGGGTATAGCAGAGCGTATGTAAGGTTTAGTTGACGCAATTTACGTTTCGCCTCCCCGAATTTGGATCTCTTTTTTTGAAGGTCTGGCGAATAGTCAGGACAGATAGACACCCTCATACCGTTATAGAGAATGTTACCCAATTCCCTTGCTTTCCGAATAATCGTTACTTTATCTTTAAAAAATAAAAGTTTTGCCAAAAACGGTCTCGGAGGGGCCCCAGAGTTGGGAGGTCTCAAGGGAACTCTATGAGCTCTTTCTACTGCAAGAAACGATGAAAAAGAGTCCTGGCCAAATATCTCGCTTAGCCACTTTTCTAAAAAAGCGGCAGGGTCTGAACCCTCAGAGTGTTCTGGGAGACCTACTATGCGGATATTCTTCCTTCTCATCCTATTCTCAATCTCGTCCATTTTATTTGCTTGTTTGTTCAGGAAGTCTTTAATTTCACCCAATTCTCGTTTTAAAGGTGCCAAATCGTCCTCTACTAGACTTAGCCTGTCCTCCAGGATTGTGGTCCTCTCTTGGACTTTTTGTAGCTCGTTCCTAATGCAAAAAAGGTCCTCGTGTATTGTTTTCAGCTGATGGTTCATGTCAGTCAGGGAGGTTCTACAGGAATTAATGGCCTCCAACACTTCCTTTAGCGTAGGATCAGACCCCTGTGCCTTATCGGGCCCTCCCCCCAGTGTCAGGGAACCCTCTGTTTCTTGGGCCTAAGACTGCCCATCTGGCTCCCCCCCTTCCACTAAAGATGTCTGAGTGGTATATACTGCTGCTTGAGTCTGTCCTTGACTTTTTCTCCCCCCCACCGTCCCTCCTGTCTGGACAGTCTGGGCCGGCTGACCCTGTATCGGATTTTTTGGGGGAGTCTGGGCCATTGCCTGCCCGGGAATATGAGCGTATTTCTCCAATTTGGTGGCTGCTAGGCTTGCCTTGCTGGCTGCTTGGCTTGCCTTTGTGGTACGCTGTGAAGGCATGTTTCTTGGGCTCAATTCCAGACTTTATGCAGCGATTCAGCAAAGTACAACCCTTTTTCCCTGAAAACGCCCCTAAAAGGAGAGGGGACTCCAGCTCACACTGGCACTACTTTATAAACCTGGGTTGGCCCATAAAAAGATAGGATAAAAAGAGAGAAGGGAAAAAAAAAAAGATTGTATGAGTTCAGAGTCCACTTTAAGATAAATCTTATCCCCTGGTTACCAGACCCCAACAGGATTCTGCTTATATCGCCAGTCAGTCCTTAGGCCCAAGCAAAAAACAGAAGTAGACTTAGTGTCTGGGAGCCATTAGTACCGGCGTTCAGCTTCAGCAGCTACAGCGGGCTAGCTAAGAAAAAATAAAAATAAATCTGTGCCAGCCACGTTTGTGAGTAGGTTGGGGGAACCTCCAGCAAGCAACCGTATGCGGATTGCGGGTAACTTTTGCCGTATGCCAAAATGGGGGATCCCTCTCACAGATTCCCCAGAAAGAGTCTGCTGTGTCCTCTGGGCATCCAACCAGGTATGCCCTCCTTAGTTCACAAATTATACAGTGTGTACTATCGTATAAGTAGTGTACCAGTCCAGGCCACAAGCCCCCACCAAATGTCCGTCCGGGTATACTGGTCAGTGCTCAGCCCACTATGAGAACTCCTGGATTGCTAGTTTGAGAGTGAGTACCCCCCAGACTACATGTAAAGGCTACCTGTGGAGGCTAGTAACTCCCCATGTAAGTCATTTAGTTTTTTAGGGGTTTTAAGTTACTCACGGTACCGAAGCCTCTCACAGATGTTCACAGGATTCCAAAAATTCAGGCTGTGCGCCCTCTGACCAGGTAGTTGAATCTCCTCAGCGTCCAGCGACTTGTCCGTTACCCACAAGCCAGCAAAATGTCTCTATACAGGGGAGAGACAGCAGGAGTCTCTCACACCTCCTCACCGCCTCCTCCTGGCACGGTCAACTTCCGGGTATGTGCTGCTCGTGTTGCGGAGACTCGGACGCTGAAAATAGTTACTGGTTAGTTGGTCCGTCAATCAGAATGGTACGCTGGGCTCGTCACAGCCCGACTCCGCTCCCTGCACGGCCGCCTCTCTCACACCGCAGCACTCAAATCGGCTAATGCTTCAGCTCTGCTCGGTGTCACAGGTGTCGGTGGATTCAGTGAGTGCAGGCATTTGTTTCATAGAACGAGCGGGGGGGGCAGGAGGGAGACGAGACGCTACACTCGCTCCTCACTCACTCTCCCACATCAGGTCACGCCCCCCCGCCCAAGCTCTTAAACTTGCTCTCCAATCGCGATTTCCCTATACGTGGAGTACTGAGGGTATACCGTATCTGGGAATTATATTAAAAGCAAAAGTTTCCAAGCTCGCTTAATTTAATTTGAACCCACTTATTACCAAACTGGAAGTCCAACTCAAAGATTTCTCAATGAAAGAAGTTTCATGGTTCGGTAGAATTGCAGCATATCAAATGCTGATCTTACCTCAATTACTGTATATGTTTCGTTCTCTTCCATTCATATTCCTCAACACTTTCTTAATAAACTAGCTACTATGTGCTGGAAGTACGTATGGAATGGTAAAAAAGCTAGATGCTCCAGAAACAATCATACTTCGCATAAAAGATTTGACTGTGCAGGTTTCCCTGACATACATGACTACTACTGGGCAGTTAGATTAGACCAAATCAAACATTGGTTTCAGACCGACGTCCCATCAGTTTGGGTGGATGTCGAAAATGCGTTAGCACCTATAACCAATGTTCATACTCTTTTACTGACTGATGGTTGGTCTGAATGGGACTTACGTAAGCTATCCCCCACGATACAAGTATCGTTGAAGGCGTGGCGACACGTCCTACCTGCTGCCCAGGATAACATCAAAGACTTGCCCTACAATATGCCACTTTCTGTCCTTGAGACGAAAATTCTATCATTTACGGTCGCTGACTTAATCACTAAAGGGATTAAACATGTGTCGGAATTCTATGATGGCACCCAACTTAAATCTGCAGCACAATTATCTTTGCAGTATAGTCTCACTGCTGACAGGTCACTTCGTATTCTCCAGATAGTAGGGTTTCTCGAGACCCGACCCCCCCAACACTTACCATTCCATATAGACTTTGGCAGTTTTACTCCCCAGGTAAAAAAAAATGAAAGGTATTTCTTATTTTTACAATCTTCTATGAGATAAATTTACATTTATCAAGACATCTGCTATGCTCAAATGGGAAGCAGAACTCGGTTCTAATTTCTCGGGAGACCAGTGGCGTCACGCCTTCTCTGAAATTCATTCTGCATCCCATTGTGCTAAACATTGGGAACTTACCATTAAACTATCCAATAGATGGCACTATACTCCTTGTTGATTAGTGATTTTCTTCCCGGGCTCCTCACCAAACCGTTGGAGGGAATGCGGCCAGTTAGGTAACCTATTGCATATGCTTTGGCACTGCCCTACGATCAAAAGCTTATGGAATGGTGTTTTCCAACTTATATCTTCCATCACGGGTATACTCACCGCCCCGGATCCTGCCTTAGGAATTCTTCACTTAAATATTGATAAATTTCCTAAAACATTTAGACCGGTTATATACCATATCTTGCTTTAAACTAGGTTATTGATCCTATGTAATTGGAAGTCCACTACTGTACTGCTATTAATGTATCTGATGTCACTTCCGCTGTACGTAGAAATTATACTTTTGAACGCTTGATAGCCATTAATGCCTTTAAATGTCCACAGTTTGATAAGTATTGGTCTATCTGGCCTATGGATCTTTCTCAGGGATGTTCTTAGATCCGTTTGCTGATTGCTCTAGTTGCTTTGTATATGTTTACTGATTATACTTATTTTTGTGTACATTGCATATTCCAGATCTCGATATTTGCTATCCACAGTGCATATCGTATTGTTTATTTCTTTTACCATCTTATTTTTCTGTACGTTTTCTTGAAAGTATTCAATAAAAACTAAATGATTAAAAAAAGAAGGACACCATGGATCTCGATAATCAAGGAGTCATACAATAAACAATTTAAAAGCTATGGAAATAAGAGATATCTAACTAGGGTTCCGGAAGAACCACTTCAGGACAATAGTCTAAATTGTTTCAAGCCTTCTACATTTTGTTAAACCTCAACATTGAATCATCAAATAACATAGTAATGTGCTCTATCCTATGTATTTTTTCTATAGTAGACAGAAATTGGGAACTTATGGGAGGAGATGTTGTCAACCAACAACATGGTATAACTCACTTTGCTGCTAATAAAATAAAGGCCATCAGCTTCCTTGCATGTTTTGAGATACCCGGAAAGGGAAGACCCAACAAATAATGTATAGGATTCAAAAGTATAGATACTGTATGATCAAGAGATTTTTCAAAAGCATGTAGAATATCTGGGGTCCTATACCAAAACAGGAGAATCTTAAAAGCAGTCTCTGCATCACACAGAATGAAACTTTAAAGGCAGATTTCAAAATTTGACCCCATTGTGCCAGGAAGGTAGGTTGCTTAAGTATACAAGACCATTTACACATACATAAATGGCTGGGCTCAGTCAAGGGAGTGGCCTTGTGAAGAAATCTATATATAGAAGAAATGAAATGAGGTTCATACAAATCCCTAGCACACAAAAGTTCAAAGCCAGTTGGTTTATCTAAAGATAAGGCAGGAGATTTTGAGAAGAACAAATGTTTAATTTGTAAATATGAGTAAAAACGTGTTTTTGGAATATGATATTTAGATTAAAGATCTGCAAAGAACAAAAGTTTATGGGTGGTTGGGTTAACTAAGTGGCAGAGTTGAAAGACTCCTGCTTGGGTCCAGGGAAGCATACGGCTATGTGATAGACTATAAGAGATATCCAGGTTAAAGAGCACAATTCAAAAGTGGGGGGGGGCATGGAGAAGAGAGAGAGTACTTTCCAGAACAATGTTTTCATATTGACAAGGTGAATAGCATCGGAGTAAAATGCAAACTTTTCAGTTGAGGCATATATTTATTGTATGTTAACCAAAACCGATTTTGGGCACAACGGGATGACAGGAAATAACCACACGTAAATGTGTTGCTAAGTAACATTTGAGCAGATCTGGAGCTCTGAGACTTTCCATTGATAAGGGGTAGGCAACCTCGGCACTTCAGCTGTGGTGAAACTACAAATACCATCATGCCTCTGCCTCTAAGAGCCATGCCTGTGATTGTCAGGGTCTTGCAATGTCTCATGGGACTTGTAGTTTCAAAACAGCTAGAGGGCCGAGGTTGTCTACCACTGCCCTAGATCTTAAGGCTAGGATTACTAAACCTGCAACTCGATGTGAGGCATTATTCCATATGAAGTTAAGAAAAGTTTTCTGAAGTTATTTTAATTGAGATAGCGGAATCAGAACTGGAAGAGTCCCAAACAGATATAGCAGTTTTGGAAGTATAGACATTTTAATGGTGTTGATTCTGTGAAAGGGGATAGGGAGTCCAATGTTTTAACATGCGGTTTATATCTGTAAATTGGGGAGGGAAATTGGCTTAATAAAGTGGGATAGGAGGGGGTTAAATAGACTCCCAAATAGTTAAGTGTGTAGGAGAGCCAACAATAAAGAACTTTTTGTTGAAGAGAGGTAAGGAGGGGAAGGGGAAAGTTTATGGGGAGGGCCTTTGTTTTTGTAGAATTGATCTCAAAGCCTGAAAGAGAACCAAAGGATACTAAAATATTAAGTAAGGAAGGAAGGGATGTAAGGAGGTTGGTTTGTGTCAGTAGCATGTCATCAGCAAAGAGGAAAAGTTTGTATTCCCGTTGCCGCAAAGATACCCCATGAATATCAGGGTGAGAACGGATGGCAGCAGCAAGTGGCTCCACACTGAAAATAAAAAGTAATAGGGGTAAAGGACACCCCTGTCTGGTACCATTGCTCAAGGGGAATGGTTGCGACAAAAAGGAAGCAAGCTGGTAGGTATAGAATGTAATTCTCGTAGGCTTGAAGAAAAGGGCCCGAGAGGCCATAATGAGAAAGCGTAGCAAACATAAAAGACCAATTTATGCGGTCAAAGGCTTTTTGGGCATCTAAGCTTAAAACAAGGGCAGGGCATTTAGTTTTAGTGAGGAGGTCTATGAGGTCAATAGTACGTCTTGTATTATCACCAGCATGTCTAGTGGGGACAAACCCGACCCTATGAATTAAGGAAGGGAGTAGCTGTGACAACCTATTTGCCAGTGTGATAGGGCAGTTGTTAAAAGGAACTGACAAATCCTTGCCTGGTTACGGGATAAATGTAACAAATGCATGTAAAATTTGTCAATGTGGAACAGTACCCTTCATCAAAGAAGTAAAGAGTTTTAACATATATGGGGTTAAAATTGAAAGGAAATATTTAAAGTAAGAGTAAGGCAAACCATCGGGACCTGGGGACTGTGATGGCAGGCCTCGAATAACCTCCACTATTTCTTCAGCAGTGATATGCATATTAAGCTTAGAAAGGTTGGCTGAAGATAGTTTATGTCAGGAAAGGGCTTTTCTGCTGGGGGCATTGTGGCGCCCAGATCCTTAGGCTGCAGTTCCAGAGTCCACCAGCGGGAGTCCTTCAGCAGCCAGAAGCTCGTATCATCAGTCATCACCTGATGCTCATTGCAGGAAGTATATTAAAGTTCTGTCTGTCCTTCTCCTGTTGCCTTAGAGTTCTGTCTCTGTGTCCCTGACCTGTGGTCCAGTGTTCCTGCATCCTGCTTCCTGTTTCTGGACCCTGACCCCCGACCCTGCAGCCTGATCCCTTGCACCCTGCTCCCTCCATCTCCTGATACCCTCTCCCTGTCATGTCTTGCTCCCGGCTCCCTCTGCCTAATCTCCTGTGTATGACCCTGGCTCTGTTATGATGATGCTTTGCATTCCCTGCTTGCTGTATATACTTGGAAAAGGACACAGCGCCTCTAAGTGCAGTATTAAGGAACCATTTATTAATAAAAGCAATAGACAAATTATTCACAAAGGGAGCATGAATGTGCGCATTGTAATCAATGATTTTCCTGCAGGAGGATCCGGGAGTGTTCAATCCTTGTAAAGACACCCCGAGTATGAAAGGGGTTAAAGCTGTTTAAGACCTTCCATTTCCAAACACAAAGGAAGCTACCAAACACTTCAATCAACCAAACAAGAAACCCATACGAATAATTTTCCCCCAAGTACGAGACAAGTCTCTGTCTTGAGGGTCAAACAGGAATGAATCTTTATTTTGAGATCTCACACAAATATATACTGCAGGATGAAAATACAACCTCTCACTAAAAACCTAATTAACATGAGATAATTATCTAATCCTTTAGACAGCCTAGGTGACTCAGAGACATGACCTTTAGGACAGACTTCCCATCTCCTAGCTCACCAACTATACATGGTACATTATCATACATCTCAATCACAGAACTCATTCAATTGCAGGGTTAATTAGCACACTGGATGAAAGATTCTTAGAAGCTGTGACAAGTCATACTAGACTAATTTACATTATAGCAGACACAGACAGAGACAGGTGGCTGGAATTGACATCAGCATTTCCTAACAGTATTTGTCCCAGCATTATGAATCAGCCACTATTTCTAATATGGCAAATACAGGGTTCATTATTTTCTTGGTCACCCTGCGCCCAAAAGTGACTCCCGTCACAATCCTAGATGTCAATGTCTCCGGGGTGCAGCTGGCGGCTCGCATGGATGATTTCCAGCACTCGCAGTCTGTGCAGTCTGTGTATACCTCCAGGGGGCCTCTCCATACGAGCGATGAGTCCTATTTTTGTTTGCTGTATATACTTGGTTTGGGCAGTTGCTCATCGTGTGTCACTATTTGTTTGGTTATCTGGTTTGTTATATACAGTTTGGTATATTGGAGGTATGTTTACATTTATGTTGTTTACTTTTTTTTAAATAAATGATATTCTTTTACACTGTATGTGTGTCTGATACTCTTTGTGGCAGTCCACACATACCTGGCCACACCTGTTCCTGACAGTTTGGGTAATTGTAGGAAGGCAAAGAAGTTTTCAAACTTGTCTTGCATCAACTGGTAGTGTGCGTTTGAGCTCAGACAGTTGTAGAGCTTATGATAAAAGTCACCAAAAACCTTAGACATAGTACGAGGGCAAAAGTTTGGAGTACCATTGGGCTGGAGAAAAAAAACATGGATAGAGAGGAAATTGCGAGGTTTGAGCCTACGTACTAGCATCCTATCTGGTTTATTAGTATACTCATAAAAATGTCTGTCTGGCCCATAATAGTGACTTTGAGATCCTAACCGTATCCAAAGACTTAATACGACTGCGTAAAGAAACGACATTGCTTAGACGCTCCTCCATAGGGGAAAGGAGTAGAGATGTCTCCGCTGTGTGTAATTGAGCAAAAAATAAGGACCTTTGAAGATTGGTTTTGTGTTTCAAGGGAGACCCATGGTCCTTAAACTGCTTTCACTTAATGCCCATGGGTTCAGTAGTCCCTTTAAGAGAAGAGCCACGTGGCAGGAAGCTGAAAGGCATCAAGGGGACGTCATTTGCATCAAGGAGACACATTTCCATGCGCACAAACTGCCAAAATGCTCTCACAAATGATACCCTCACATCTGATATGATCAACTCAGAATGAAAAAAAAAAAGACGTCATGATTGCACTTAAATACTCTGTGTCGTTTTCTGCTCAGGATACTGTGATAGATACTCAAGGAAGATATAAAATCTTAGTCTGCGAGTTGAACACCACCACCTACACCCTCGTTAGGTTATATGCTCCTTAATCCGGAAAGTCCAAAAAGGCCATTTACTTCTTTGTGGGGATTTTAACTCAGTGGTGGATTGTACTACTCATGGATCTTGTCAACGTTCAGGTCTTCAGTCAGTCCTACATAACACTGATCTATTTGACAATTGGAGATGTATCCATACAATGGAAAAAGACTACACATATTACTCTGCACCCCATAAATCATACTCTCATATAGACTTGATTTTTTTTCAATTTACAGCTACATCAGAAAGTGTCTTCTGTGGATATTCAGCCAAATACCTGGTCTGTTTTGATCCCTATTGAGGAGAAATTCATATCTGTGGTGCAATAATGTATCTCTCCTCACTAGAGACCCTCATAAACAGGCCCTTAGATCACAGCTCAAAGATTTTTTTCACCTCAATTCTACACCTGAAATTTATATATTTTCTATCTGGTGTTTTCACAAAGCTTTTTCTAGAGGGTTATTGATACAGTTTGCAGCCAGGGAGAGGAGGCAGAGAGTGCAGGTCTATTGAATAGAATTAAAACTTTAGAATCCCAGCATAAAAACACTCTTACTCCAGCCTTAGAAAAAGAGTTACAACAATGTTGGCAATAAAAAATCTCTTAAGAGATATAAAGCAAACTACTACACTCAGGGGAATAAGGCTGGTAAGTAAGCTATTAGCTGTTTATCTTCGACATAGACAAGCTAAAGCCAAACTCTCCTGTATTATTGACCCAACCACACAATTAAAGATGTACCCTCCTAAAGATATAGCTAACACCTTTAAAAAATATTACTCTGCCTTATACAGTTTGCACAATAAACCCAAAATGCCCCAACCGCAGGACCCTTTGATTTCTCAATTTTTAGAGTCTGTAAATCTACCCTCTTTGGACCTGCAGAATTTGGAAGTCCTTAATGCCCCTACTTCACAATTGGAGATTATAAAGGTATTATAAAGGTATAATAATATAGGTATAGTAAGATATTAAAGGTAAAGGATTGGCTCCATTTCTCCTCTCCTTTCTCTCTCTTCTCTTCTTTAATGCCTTACAATTTTGACTCAAAATGACTGCATGTCATGCTATTTCCCCCCACTTGAAACACTGGTACTATGTCTCCGCTCACTGGGTGATTGTCTGCCTCCTGAACTAAGGGGGACCCCTCCAGGCACAGTGTGGTCCCACAGGGGGTGCCAGAGGTCCTATCTCCCTTGACCCAGATGCAAAGTTCTGGCTGTGAGACAGAGTCTCCTGATTTCTAGTGCCAGTCACAGGCTGTATGTTATACTCCACGATAGCTATGGTTGCTTGTTTCCTAACTTTGCTTACATTCCGAGTGCGGAAAGTCTGTACATTTTGTTTTTTTGTTATTGTTCTTGTACAAAACGAATAAAAATCTTTGAAAGAAAGATATTAAAGTGGGGTTGCGGTCAAAAAAACAAAAGGGGCTTAAAAATCATAAAAAAAATAAAATAAAAATAATTGGAAAACAAAAAAAATTTACTCACCTCCAAATGCCTGTTGCTAGGGGGTCCCTCGAAGTCTGCCACCTTCATTGCCCGGGCAAAACGTCACTTCCCCCTCCACGCCACACAGTCATCTGGGACCTGTCACGTGTCCCAGATGACTGAGCGTCAAATCACGGCGCACGGCGCCGCTCGCGCATGCGCAGTGGGTGCCCGGCTGTGAAGCCACAGCCGGGTTCCCACATTAGGAATGTCGGCGCCGTGAGCGGCTCGGGGAACGAGGGGGGGTCCTCGTTCCCCCGCATCGCTGGACCCCGGGACAGGTAAGTGTCCGATTTTTAAAAGTCAGCAGCTGCAATATTTGTCCCCAGGACGGAGCTCCACTTTAAAGGTATAATATTATAAAGGTATTATAACATTTCCTAACAATAACTCTCCAGGCGATGATGGCTTTACACTCAAAATATTAGAAGGGATAAAAGATTTACTAGTTCTTATCTTAAACAAATTATATAATAAGATATCATTTATTGAAAAACAGACCAATTGATAAAATTCGCCCTGATGAAACTGGGGGTTCCAAGTGAAACGCGTTGACGTCACTCCTTTGAATGCTAGACGTCATCCCAAGCATCACCCAGCATCACCACCTTGCTTTTACCTGGTCCGCAGTGTTGGCTGTGTCTCAGGAACATAGGATATGGGAGTCAGCTTTTCAGTGTGGCAGCCAGTTAGTAATCTCAGCGGTGTTTCTGCGCTCCTTACATTTTGTGAGCGGTTCCCTATGGAGTCAGCATCTGGCATTACAGCTATGAAGAGGGACCACGGAAGTTCACGGAAGCTCTGATCAGCTGTTCTCACCTGTGCTGTATAGTGCTACCTTCAGAGTCTTGTGCTGACAGTGAATGAATGAATGACTTGTATAGCTACCTATGCGAACTGAATCGCCTCAGGGCGCTTTTGCCACTAGTGTCCATCTGCGGTATAGTGCGGTCCTTGCCCTGTGGGGTCCCGACGCGCTTACAAACACATACAAATACAACATACAAATATTTGGCCAATTTTTATTGACAGGATCTAATTAACCTACCAGCATGTCTTTGGAGTGAGTAACTAATCCACAATTTTCATTAATTACTGCTACCTGAACTATTGTCAATTTCTCACCCTGAATCATGGAGTCACCTGGGAATGGATTATCATTCATTATGTTGTTCCAGTGAATGTTTGACAAGTTATAGCAGTTTTTGATTACTTTTAGGCTATTCATAGCCCAGTAGATTACATAATATCTGTGGACATGCAGACGTCATTTCAGCCCTTGCCCCCTTCCTATCCCCCAGACTGTAGCTCAATAGCAGCCTTTTTCTCAGCTACGGACTGATACATATATTTAGATTTTTCCAATATTGCAACAGCTGTTGCCTCCATTATTATCTGATATATGCCTGGCTGGTGATGCGGTGACCTCAATTTGAACTTATTCATAGTGCCACATTGGTGCCATTATATAATTTGGGTGGTGTCAATCGGTTTGTCTTGTGTGTGTTTGTTTGTCCTTGTCCCCAGACTATTTTGTCTATTTATAATAGACATGTGCAATTCGTTTAGTTACGAATTCGTTTTTGAAAGAATGGTTTACTAAAAATTCTAAGAAAAACGAACTATCAAAAACAACGAATATGGAAAACAACGAAAATACCAAATAATTAAATTAGAAACAACGAAACTACGAAAGAATGAAAATCCAAAAAACAGAAACAACGAAAATACCGAACAAAGAGTCAAAATAACGGAAATCAAAATGAACGAAAAATCGAAATTATGAATATTCGGAAAACGGAAATCAAAAATTCTGCTGATCGAGAATTCAAAAGAACGAATGTTAGTTCTGATTCTGAAATATTCCATCCAGAGTCCAGATAGGGTGTGGTTGGGTCGAAGGCACTGTTTTGGTGGATTTTTGAGTTAAGTTCTGACTTGTGAGAGAGAAATTCTTTGTTTCTTAAACATATAAATAGCATACACATTACGTAAAATTATGAATTATGCTCCGATTACGAATCTATGAAAACAATGTTACGAAAGTACGAATAAATGAGGCAGTCAATCTCACGAAAGTATGAATGTAATTAAATCTCGAATTTCGAATCAATGAAAATTAGATTTACGGAAATACGAATCAACAAAAAATCAACTCTTCCGAAAATACGAACGCGCCCGAATATGAAATATATAACGAAAATACAAATTTCGAATCAACGAAAATTAGATTTACGGAAATAGGAATCAGCGAAAAAATAACTCTTACGAAAACGAGTCCGAATACAAAAACCCACGTCTTACAAAATTACGAATCGTTACGAATCAACGGAAACGAACAGAAACTAAACGAAACTAAACAAATTTTTCTATTGTGCACATGTCTAATTTATAGTGTTAGGTGTAGAATCTTTGCATTTTTTATCAATTGGTCTGTTTTTTCAATAAATTACAGTATATCTAATTAATAATTTATGCATCCTTTGGTTATTATTTCCCAGGGCTCTTCTATGTGGCACTCTGTACTGTGCCTTCTTTCTGACACAGTGCACATTTTTTCATATGCTCTCTTGGCCACTGAATCCCACTTAATATGAGTGTGTGGATAAATACCAGTTGGTACCGTGGTGTACCTTTACTTTATTGGTTCCCATCCCTTGCCTTTGTTAAATTATTTAATAGGGCTGCATCCTCTGCCTCTTTTCGATCAGAAATGTTAAATGCGGTTATCATTACATTATCCAAACCAGGAAAAGAGCCTAATTGTCAACAACATTTTTGACCCATTTCATTAATAAACCTAAAAATATCGCCAAGATTTTTTACTCTTATCAAGGGCGATCAGGTAGGGTGTGTTAAAGTTGGCAAGCTCCTGACGGCACCCGGCGCATGTTAAACTTGATAAAAATAGCTGAATCTCAGAAGTTACTCTCAGTATTTTTCACGCTGGCTGCTAAAAAAGCATTTGATAGGGTGCACTGGGGGTACCTGCGCATTATCCTTTACAAATTTGGTCTTAGTGGGTTTGTCTTGCAGTTTCTTACTTATACACAAATACATCTGCTTGTTTGTATACTTCCAATACAATCTCTAATAATTATTTTGACATCACCAATGATACATGCCAAGGGTGCCCCCTTTCTCTCTTGATATTCTCGTTATTAATGGAACCTTTAGCAGAAAAACTTTGGCCACACCCTTACATTTACAACATTATTATATATATATTAGGAATTCAAGTAGCAAATTATTACCACAAAATTGGGTTATTTGCAGATGATGTGATCCTAACTGTAACCAATCCAGCTCTCTCTCCCTGTCTACTGTACAATCAGAGCTTGGAGCTTTCAGCCATGTCTCCTATTACAAACTAAATGTATTTAAATCACCTGCTCTTACTTTTGGGGTAGACTAGAAATTGTTATAGAAACTTAAAGCCCAGTTTCTCTATAATTGGGAAAATACTTCTTTGACATACCTACTGTGGGTATAAGTTTAAATTCCCCTTCTACCCTCTACTTATGACGCTAGTTTTTCCACCCTTTTCAAAGACCATTAGGCAGGAATTAGCCAACATTGAAAAATATGAACTTTCCTGGTTTGGGCAGAGTCGCAGCTTTAAAAATGCTTTTGTTCCCTAAAATATTGTATTTTTTCAGAACAATCCCTATTATATAGTATTACCTCAATCTTTCTGTCAGTCAACTCTCTTTTCAGACATTTAATCTGGAAGGGCAAAATGGCTAAAATCACATTTTTAACCCTACATAAACACAAACTTAGAGGTCGATCTAAAGGAGTTGTAAAGGCAAAAGGTTTTTTCTCTTAATGCATTCTATGCTTTAAGAGAAAAAGCCTTCTGGGTGTAGCAGCCTCCCCAGCACCCCCTTATACTTACCTGAGCCCCATCTCTGTCCAGCGATGTCCACAAGTCCCTTTGGCCATCCGGGACTCTCCTCCTGATTGGCTGAGACACATCAGAGGCGCCATTGGCTCCCGCAGCTGTCAATCAAAGTCAGTTAGCCTATCAAAAGAGAGAGGCAGCTCCGTGTCTGAATGGACACACAGAGATGAAGCTTGGCTCAAGTGCCCCCTGTTTGCTGTGGGGGACACTCGACAGAAGGGAGGGGCCAGGAGCAGTGAAGAGGGACCTGAGAAGTGTAGGATCCAGGCTGCCCTGTTCAAAACCAACTGCACATAGGTGGTAGGTATAACATGTTTGTTATAAAAAAAAAAAGAAGGAGTCTTTACAATCACTTTAATTTCCCCTCTTTACAGCACTATTATACAACAGCGCTTCTGGATTAGCTTTTATGGTGGTTTGGCGATCTCTGTGAAAAATTGTGGGTATCTATTGAAAAGGCAGTATTATGTAATAGAGAGACTTACCTTCACTTTTAATGGCTAGAGCAGTTACTAAGTCCTTCGTACTCCCCAAATTTCCTTCTATCCAGGCCTTCATTCAGGCATGGGGCCTTTTACTTATAGTAAATTAATGTTGCTGTGCCTGGAGTTAAAGTAATATTAAAGGCTCCCATTTTTTTTTTTAAAACAAACGTGTGATACGCACTTGCTCTGTGCAATGGTTTTGCACAGAGAAGCCCTGATCCTCCTCTTCCTAGGTCCCCCGCTGGTGCTCCTGGCCCCTCCCTCCTGCCGAGTGCCCTCAGAGCAAGCAGCTTGCTATGTAGGCACCAAAACAGTCTAACTCCCAAGCCACTGCTCTGCATGTCTATTTACACACAGAGCTGAGGCTCTGCCCCTCCCCCCTCTCTCTCCTCATTGGCTCACTGGCTGAGATTGATAATGGGGAGTAAGAGTCCCTGAGGAGCAAAAGCTCTTGTGCACATCGCTGGATCGTGATGGGGCTCAGGTAAGTAATGGGGTGGGGGGGGGGTGAGGTGAGCTGCTGCAAACAGAAGTTTTTTTGCCTTCAAACATTGGAAAGCATGAAGTTAAAATACCTTGAGCCTTTAGAACCACTTTAAGCTTTAAATTTTACAAAGTTTATAAATGAAAAGAATGGGGATTTGTTTTTTTCTGTAAAACTGAATTTCCTTATTAAATAGCTTTTTCATATTCAGTGCATTTGCAACAAAGCTCATGGGATGAGCAATTGTGCTAGGCAAAATAATTTATTTACTTATAATTTTTATAAATGGGAATTATAACACAATTTGCTTTACCAAGTATCACTGTGGTTTGTTAGCTGCAGCAATGAATACAGTCCTTTGATGTGGCACTACTATGATATATATAGTATCTCAGACGATATTCTAAATGCAGCAGACTGTATTTAAAACATGGTGAGAAGATTTTGTAAAACACACAGAGTGAAACTATGAACATAAAAAAACGTATTATACAGTATCTCACAAAAGTGAGTACACCCCTCACATTTTTGTAAATATTTTTTATTATATCTTTTCATGTGACAACACTGAAGAAATGATACTTTGCTACAATGTAAAGTAGTGAGTGTACAGCTTGTATAACAGTGTAAATCTGCTGTCCCCTCAAAATAATTAATGTCTAAACCGCTGGCAATAAAAGTGAGTACACTCCTATGTGAAAATGTCCAAATTGGGCCCAAAGTGTCAATATTTTGTGTGGCCACCATTATTTTCCAGCACTGCCTTAACCCTCTTGGGCATGGAGTTCACCAGAGCTTCACAGGTTGCCACTGGAGTCCTCTTCCACTCCTTCATGATGACACCACGGAGCTGGTGGCTGTTAGAGACCTTGCACTCCTCCCCTTCTGTTTGAGGATGCCCTACAGATGCTCAATAGGGTTTAGGTCTGGAGACATGCTTGGCCAGTCCATCACCTTTACCCTCAGCTTTTTTAGCAAGGCAGTGGTCATCTTGGAGGTCAATTTGGGGTGGTTATCATGTTGGAATAGTGCCCTGCAGCCCAGTCTCTGAAGGGAGGGGATCGTGCTCTGCTTCAGTATGTCACAGTACATGTTGGCATTTATGGTTCCCTCAATGAACTGTAGCTCCCCAGTGCTGGCAGCACTCATGCAGCCCCAGACCATGACACTCCCACCACCATGCTTGACTGTAGGCAGCACACACTTGTCTTTGTACTCTCCTCACCTGGTTGCCGCCACACACACACTTGACATCTTCTGAACTAAACACTTTTATCTTGGTCTCAACAAACCACAGGACATGGTTCCAGTAATCCATGCCCTTAGTCTGCTTGTCTACTTGTCTTCAGCAAACTGTTTGCGGGCTTTCTTGTGCATCTTTAGAGGAGGCTTCCTTCTGGGACAGAAGCCATGCCGACCAATTTGATGCAGTGTGCGGCATATGATCTGAGCACTGACAGGCTAACCCTGCACCCCTTCAACTCCTGCAACAATGCTGGCAGCACTCATACGTCTATTTCCCAAAGACAACCTCTGGATATGATGCTGAGCACATGCATTCAACTTCTTTGGTCGACCATGGGCAAGGCCTGTTCTGAGTGGAACCTGTCCTTTTAAACCTCTGTATGGTCTTGGCCACCGTGCTGGAGCTCAGTTTCAGGGTCTTGGCAATCTTCTTATAGCCCAGGCCATCTTTATGTAGAGCAGATCCTCAGAGAGTTCTTTGCCATGAGGTGCCAGGTTGAACTTCTACTAGTTAAAATACTTTTTTATTTTTTTCACATTTCAGTGGGGTTTGTTCAGTAATCTATAAGAAAAAAAAAGATTTAAAAAAGACAGGCTACCAAAAAAAAATAATCAATAAAGATGAGGTTTAGATTTTCCGAAAGATTCATTCATGTGACATTTCTGGAATCTCAATTCAACTAGAACCAGTTGATATTTGAGCAAATTTGTTTCCACTTAATGCTCTGTGCACCCTTTAACACTGCACAGCCAATAAAGATCGGCGTATGTGGAGATGCGACTCACTGTACATCTTGCGGCATGTATGTGTTCCTTGATCATCTAAAAGAGGGCAAATACTGCTGTGCAAAAGCCCAGGTTCTGAAGCCCAGGTTCTGAATCTAGGGAAGCAACTGTCAGCACTGAGAAGCCCCTCCATACTAAAGGAGAGCCAGGAACGTACCTGGCAGGTTCCGACAGGGGCCAGCACAGAGGCAGGTGGAGACAAAGAGGTGCAGGCACTAGAAATGAGTAGATGGGTGACAGTCAGAAAGGATAGAGGGGGAAGTGCCAGGGAGGCTGATCCTGGGCGGAGCATCCCAATAAGTACGCTCCATTGAGTGACATTGGTGAAACCGATCAGGGATCAGCACTGCTGGAGCTGAGGGACTCTCATAGCTGCCAGGGGAAGAAATCCTCCAGTGAGAGTGGGGGGGGGGGGGAAGCAAAGGAAAAGGATAGACAGATTCTGGTGGTAGGAGACTCAATTCTTAGAAGGACAGAGAGGGCATTCTGTCACAAAGACCACAAAGACCTGAAGCGCCTAACTGTATGTGGACCGACCTCCAAGGTAGTATTCTCAGGAATACTACCGGTACATCGAGCCACACCAGAAAGGCAGAGGGAAGTAAACAAGTGGCTGAGGAGCTGGTGTAGTAAGGAGGGGTTTGGGTTCCTGGAGAACTGGGCTGACTTCTCAGTCGGTCACTAGTTCTATAGAAGGGACGTACTGCATCTAAATGAGGAGGGTGCAGATCTGCTGGAAGTGAAGATGGCCAAAAAGTTAGAGGGGTTTTTAACCATTTACGGACCAGAAGATTTGCCTGCTTAATGACCAGGCCAATTTTTGCGATAAGGCACTGCGTTGCTTTAACTAAGAATTGCGCGGTTGTACGCAAACTAAATTGACGTCCTTTTTTCCCCAAAAATAGAGCTTTCTTTTGGTGGTATTTGATCACTTCTGTGGTTTTTATTGTTTGCGCTATAAACAAAAAAAGAGAGACAATTTTGAAAACAAAAACAATTTTTTTAAATTTTTGCTGTAGTAAATATCCCCAAAAATGAGTTTTGGCCAATATATATTCTTCTACATATTTTTGGTAAAAAAAAAAAATCGCAAAAAGCGTATATTGATTGTTTTGCACAAAAGTCATAGCAGCTACAAACTATGGGATAGATTTATGGCATTTTTATTATTATTATTTTTATGGCGGTGATCAGCAATTTTAAGCGGTACTGCAATATTGCGGCTGACAGATTGGACACTTTTGACACATTTGTGGGACCACTGACATGTATACAGTCATCAGTGCTATAAAAATGCACTGATTACTGTATAAATTTCACTGGCAGGGAAGGGGTCAAAAGTAGGGGCGATTAATGGGTTAAATGTGTTCCCTCATTTGTATTTCTAACTGTGGGGGGATGGAACTGACTAGAGGAGGAGACATAGCATTGTTCCTAGCTAGTAGGAGCACGCGCCTGCTATAGGCATTTAAAAGGCCGACGTACAGCTGGATTGCTTTGCGGGATTGTGCTGACCTGCCACTGTATAATGATGGCGGCTGGTCGGCAAGTGGTTAAACTAGGCAACGGGGGGGGGGGTGTCCAGAGGTAGATATAGTCAGCAATAAACATATTCCAGAGGGTAGTATTGGGGGCATTAGTGCTAGAATGACTAAAGCACATAAACCCGAGGTAAGTATAGTAACAAGTCCTATTTGCAATTTAGGAATACCCAATAAGAGGACAGTATGCGACCAGTCTAAACAACGTGGAATGTTCACCAATTTCAGAGACCTGGTTCAACAGCTCTCAAGATTGTCTGGCAACCATTCAAGGGTATTCCCTTTATTGCAGGGATAGAGAGGGTAAAAAAGGGGGAGGGGTATGCCTATATACCAAGAATAATGTACAAGTAAATGTGAGAGATAACATCAATAAGGGAGCTAGGGAGGATTAGGTGGTAATCCTAAAGGAGGAGGGGGAGACGGACCTCCTATCACAATTTGGATTATCAGCAAGGATGGGAAGTGTTATCATAATGGGGGATTTTAATTATCCAGACATAGACTGGGCGGAGGGAACCACACATTCGTCTAATGCGGCGTACACACAGTCGGAATTTCCGATGGAAACAGTTCGATGGTAGCTTTTCATCGGATTTTCCGACCGTGTGTATGCCCAACGGTCTTTTTCTGTCGGAATTTCCGACGGACTTTGAATTGAGAACCTGTTCTCAATTTTTCCGACAGAAAACCTTTCTATCGGATTTTCCAATCGTGTGTATGCAATTCCGACACGCAAAATTCCGACGCATGCTCGGAAACAATTCGACGCATGCTTGGAACCATTAAACTTCCCTTTTATAGTGCTGTCGAACGTGTTTTAATGCGCTGTGTTATTGACCATCGGAATTTGGTGTGATCGTGTGTAGGCAACACAGCTTGAGCGGAATTCCGTCGGAAAAACCGTCAGAGTTTTTTCCGATGAGAATTCCAATCGTGTGTACGCGGCATTAGGCTTACCAGTTCCTAAATGTCTTGCAGGACAATTTAATGGGTCAGATGGTAGACGCAACAACTAGAAACAAGGCGTTACTACATCTACTGATTACCAACAATACAGACCTGATCTTGGATGTGGAAATGCGGGACAATTTAGGAAACAGCGATCACAGGTCAATTGGCTTCAGTATAAATCACACAAATAGGAAACACAAGGGGAACACAAAGACACTGAATTTCAAAAGAGCCAACTTCCCGAAACTATGAAACTTGCTAGAAGATATAAATTGGGATAAGATCTTAGAAACAAATAACACGGAGAAGAGATGGATTTGCTTTAAGGGCATATTAAATAAGGGCATTAGCCAGTGCATCCCATTGGGAAATTAATTTAAAAGAGCAAACAAAAGTCCTGGATGTATTAACTCTAATGTAAAAATGCATATAAAAGCAAAGAAGAAGGCCTTCAAAAAATATAAGGCTGAGGGATCATCATCAGCATTCAGACTTTACAAAGAATGCAACAAGATATGAATGGGTGCAATTAGGGCGGCTAAGATAGAACATGAAAGACACATTGCAGAAGAGAGCTAAAATCTTTAAGGATATAAACAATAAAAAAGGGAGAACAGACCATATTGGCCCCATAAAGAATGAGGAAGGACATCTGGTTACAAAGGATGGGAAGATGGCGAAGGTATTGAATTTATTCTTCTCCTCAGTCTTCCTGAGGGAATGAGGGGGCTTCAGTAACCAAAACTGCAGTGTTTGTCCTCATGACACATCACAGGAAGCACCCTCATGAATGGATAACAGAGGATAGAGTTATAAATAGACTTGGGAATGGGGGGCGTGGCCAAGAGTGATCCTCCATTTACCCTACTCCCAGCCGGTACAAATGCCCGAATCCTCTATGCACACCTGCTGCAGCTACAGATCCAGTGGTATGGTAACCCACAAACAGGAGAAAGATTGCATGCAGTCAGACCAACATGGCGCAGCAGCTGCCGCCTCCTCCTGGCACTCACATACGGAGACACAGAAAGGAGCTGGTAAGCCACCCAAAACCCCTAAAGCTACAGGGAAAGATCCCCCATGAGACAAGCTTTATTACACTAAGAAGCTGACTGAGGCAGCCAAGCATCCCCTGGAGGAGAGTTTAGATACCACCCCAGCTATCTTCCATGATACTCAGGAGGAAGTGCAGTGTACACAGGGCCCCCCTGGATTAGGTGAGCAGCAGGCTACTGACACGGAAGAGGGAGAGGGGGAGGAAGATGATGATCAGCCAACACTGGCTGCAACACTTAAAGCTGTGCACAAATGTGCAGCCTCAGTGGATATGTTAAAGGAACATTTTGTTGGCTTAAAGGAGGAGGTAGGATTAATCTGCCATGACTTGCAAAAAAAATGAGGGAGCACACCACAGCAGCAGAGGGCCGCATAAGTGACATAGAGAACAAGCTACCGCCATTGACAGGAGACGTGCAATCAACAGCACACATTATTAAAGCCACTGAACTTAAAACTGATGATATTGAAAACCGACAGCGGCAGAACAATTCCCAGATAGTGGGGCTCCTGGAGAAGGAGGAGGGGAGGGATCCCACAGAATTTGTTGAACAATGGCTGCTGGACACATTCAGTAAGAAAGCATTCATGCCATTGTACTCTGTGGAGCGGGCGCACAGGGTTTCTCCTAGGCCTCACCTGCCAGGCCACCCACCCCGCACTCTACTCGCCAGACTTCTCAACTTCAAGGACAAGGAGATTGTACTCTGTTTGGCCAGGGAATACCGTAACATCCTATTTAATGGCACCCGAATCTCCTTCTACCCTGACTTCTCGGCAGAAATACAGCGCCGCAGGGCTACATTTTTGGAGGTCAAGAAAATACTTCAACGCTTGCAGGCCACTTATGCCATGTTGTTTTCCGCCAGGCTCCGAATATTGGCTAGGGGACAAGCCACTTCTTTGACTCAGCTATGGAGGCCTCTGACTGGCTGGATGGCAATAAGAAAGTGCTTCGCCAAGCCAGAAGAGATGCAGCAGCAGAGGATTGACGCACTTAGATGTACTCGGCTATACAAATGACATAGTATAGGAGACCAAAGACTGTTCTGATACCTAACAATTAGGAATTCTGAGGATCCAGCTGGGAGACCTTGTTACCCTCTTTTCACCTTGAGTGAGAACTCATTACAAGATTGGTTTATTTGTGGATTACAAATTGAGAGCAAGTTCGATAGCTCTAAAGCCCCATACACACGGTAGGATTTTCGCATGGATTCTGTCCGATCGGACAATGTTGTTGAAAAATCAGACCGTGTGTATGCACCATCGGACAGTGTACGTCAGATTGTCCGACGGACAAAGTCCTATCTCCTGCTGGATAGATTTTCTGACAACACGGTCCGATCACACCAAATCCGATCGTGTGTACCGTTGTCCGACGGACAAAGTGCTACGCATGCTCAGAAGAAATTCTGTGACGGAAGCGCTCGGTCAGGTAAAACTACCTTTCCTAATCAACACAGCACATTCATCACGCTGCAATGTTAAAATGTCTTTAATGCAGCGCATTCTCTTTTTCTTTACAATGCAACAAGAATGACATGTTTTAGCTGCTCCTATTCACCCGCACTTTTCACAAACTTAGTTCTTTATTACTTTTCAGGATTTATACACTACATGTTTATTTTTACTCAGATCGTAAAAGAATCTTTGTTATATTTTTAGGATGATTTGTCTTTTTTTATTTTTTATTTTTGGGAATACATATTTGAAGGAGATTTTATTTATTTTTTTTTGGGAGGGGGGTTGTGTGTCTCAACTTAGCAAAACCACATTATTAACATTGTATTTGTTGCTTAAATTTACTAGGAGTTTGTTGGTTGTTGGTGCCCCTTGTTAATTATACTTTATGATTAGTGAAATGTACCTGCCTACTCAAAGAAAAACTGTCATTGTAGAAAAGTAAAACACAATAGGCAATGATTATTTCAAATCAAAAAAACATTTATTTAGGTCTCAGCAACAAACCAAAGAGGAACGCAGCCATAGTGAAACTTGGGGAATTTGCAAAGCCTTGGACACCCACGGCAACCATCATTTTTCAAGCTTAGAAAATTGTGGGCCTGAGGAGTACCTATCAAAATAATAAGGGAGTGCAATCTGGTCCTGAAGTCCAAAACATCCGGAACTGCAGCAGATGCCATCTAGGTCCCCAGGCTCTGGTACTACGAGAGGCTCCATCTTCTCTCAGACCAGACCGAATCCAGGTCGTCACTCCCTTGTCTTCCTTGTACTCTTCCTTCCACGATGTGGCTGTCGTGCTGGTGGGGTGGCAGAAGGAGGAGGAGGAGGCGGAGCAAGGTCACTATCGCAAACATGTGTGAGGGGAGTCATCTCCCCAGCCATCCCCTCATTTAGGATTTTGAGGATGACATCCTCACACATGCTGCGTTGCCCCGCCTCCATACCCGTCATTTTATTGGCAACCAAGGAGGCAAAGGCCTCCTCGTAGGTGGGTGTGGCATATAGGGAGGCTGAAGCATCTCGTATCAGCTGGAGCGCTGACTCTCCCACCTCCCCCATCCTTTTCGCCCTTCTGTAGGGAAGGCGGAGGGGAGAGACTTGGGAGACAGTCAGGCTCCTACGCCTACCCCCCTGTTGGCTGCCACTAACCCCTGCCTTCTCCTGACTGCCACCTTCCACAGCCACCTCCTGGCTGAGGTCTTCCTGTGTATGAAAAAGGGACATAGTTTCAGTTATTTGTTCATCAAACACACACAATTTTCATCTAGTGACTGTTGCAAAATGTTTACAAATAGAAAACCATACAATTCTCAGCCCAGCAGTTTAGATTCTTCCCAAAAATGTCTCCAACACTACTGTCTGTTGATATGTCAATCACGTTAGGAACTAAGCAATTGGGGATCCTGAATTAACTGAACATCATTCATTATTCCCAAAAATGGTTACAAAACTACTATACCTGGAACAAGCTGGGCTCCTGCACATCTTCCATACTGGAAGGCCCAGGTTGGTCCTCGGAAGCCTCATCGGGGGTGGCGTGCGCGGAAGGACGCGTGCAAGGAAGAGTCGAGAGTGACTTCCTGACATTAGCCTGGTCTTTGAGAAAGTGGAGCCTGTCATAGTACCACAGCGTGGGGACATAGACATCAGCTGCTGCAGCTCCAGATGCTAGGGACTTCCGGACCTTATTGCGCTCCCGGAAATAGGTACTCCTCAGGTTATTAATTTTTACTTTTAACCTCGCCACGGTTGCCATGGGCATGTTTGGCTTTACAAATGCCACAAGTTTCAGCATGGCTGCGTACCTCTTTGGTCTGTTGCTATAGTCGCGGTGCTTTGCTTGCCATAATAGGGGCATTTCCCTATATTTATCAATGAAGAGGGGAGAAAACTCACGTCGTTGAAGCCCTCCATCACCTCTGCAAGACACAACACCACACAAAACAATATAAATAATGTCAGGCTAAACTCTCCTAATCTTCTCCATAAAGAAGCCTCAAGTTCGAATCAGTCTAGGCTAGTTATGTACCAACGTCAAATTGTACCTTCGTTTCTAGCGATCGTCTCGTGCGTGAGCTTTCTCTCCCCTCGTCTCCCAGATCGTGGCTACGACACAGGCGTGTGACGTTTTATATACAGTGCGCATGCGTCAAACTCCGCCCGCCCCTGACGATCTTTCTCGTCTATTCCCCACCCCTTCTCTTTAAGGCGCAGTGGGGAGAGCACATGGCGGGGACACAGCAGGTGCGCCCCAAATATCCCACCAACGAGGAGGAGGACGAGGAAAGTCCGGAGGCAGAAACGTCCTGATCCCGGAGCCTGAAATTCAAGGCCTCCAATATGTCATTTGGAGAAATGTTGGAGATGGTGGACATATTAAAGAGGAGCGACTATGATGGGAAGTATGGGCCTTACCTCAACCCCAATGTCCGCAAGGCCAAGATCATGTCTAAAGTTGTGAGAAGGCTGTACAATCATTTTGGGATACAACGATCCAAGGAGCAACTGAGGAAACGCTGGTCAGACCTGAAACTGAGGGAGGCCGATCAGTACAGAAAGATCAAGCGAATTCTTCAAAAAAGTAAGTAGTTGTGTTTTGTGTTTGATTTCTTGCTTGCATACTGCTCCATGTGGTTTGATTTTTACAAAGTTGTACATTCCAAAATGGCCACTTTCAGGTTCGTCTGTGCATTCGATCGTACTCAGCCTCGATCTTTCTGCCACTGTCATGATCGTGTGTGTGTCCATTCGATCGTACGCAACCTCGATCGTTCGGCCACTTATAATACAAAGTTTGGTGAAGTTTTTATTGAAAGGAAGTTTGTTCTCACTAGAGATGTCATCAAGAACTTCAACCAAATTTATTCAATGTAAAGGAGAGGTCACTCAGTAGCTGTTTACCCATCTGGACTCTAGAGCACTAGTGCTGGGACACCCAAACCCCCTTTTTATTATGCTTTTCCACACATGTGCTCCAGTGGATACTAGAGGGGGGTCTCCATCAGACAAACTTCTACCAAAAATCTAGTAAGTTTACTACCTTTACAAAGTGACTACATTCATGTTGTTGGCATTTGTAACTGGCCAAACAAAAATATTGTCCCTCACTTTCAAGCAATGTTTGTCATTTCCTATTTCTGCCCTCAATAGATTGTGTTGCTAAATCTTCCTTTTGTACATTCTCATTGGGGAGCGAAAACTTGGGTCTGCGCCCCGTGCTCGATGCGAACCCACGTTCGCATCAAAAAACCCCAAAACCAACTATATTTTGTTACCAGCAGCACCTATACCTCCCATAAAAAGTTACCAGAAGCACCTATAGGACTTGTAGTGTGTTCGTGGCAGGCAGGCAGAGATCCTATATTTTGTTAGATTCAGTTACAAAGATTGATTGACAAGAGGGGCTTGTAGTGTGCTCGTGGCAGGCAGGCAGAGCTCTATAGGACTTGAAGTGTGTTCGTGGCAGGCAGGCAGAGCTCCTATATTTTGCAGAAGCACCTATAGAACTTGAAGTGTGGTTAGTCCCATTACACACACAGAGCTATATTTTGTTCCCCAGAAGCACCTATAGGACTTGAAGTGTGTTAGTCCCATTACACACACATAGGACTTGTAGTGTGTTCCAGGCAGGCAGAGCTCCTATATTTTGTTACCAGAAGCACATAGGACTTGTAGTGTGTTAGTGGCAGGAGGCAGAGCTCCTATATTTTGTTCCCAGAAGCACCTATAGACTTGTAGTGTGTTCGTCCAGGCAGGCAGAGCTCCTATATTTTTGTTCCCAGAGGCACCTATAGGACTTGAAGTGTGTTAGTCCCATTACACACACAGAGCTATATTTTCTTCCCAGAAGCACCTATAGGACTTGAAGTGTGTTAGTCTCATTACACACACAGAGCTATATGTTGTTCCCAGAAGCACCTATAGGACTTGAAGTGTGTTAGTCCCATTACACACACAGAGCTATATTTTGTTCCAGAAGCACCTATAGGACTGTTAGTCCCATCACACACACAGAGCTATATTTTCTTCCCAGAAGCACCTATAGGACTTGAAGTGTGTTAGTCCCATTACACACACAGAGCTATATTTTGTTCCCAGAAGCACCTATAGGACTTGAAGTGTGTTAGTCCCATTACACACACAGAGCTATATTTTGTTCCCAGAGCACCTATAGGACTTGAAGTGTGTTAGTCCCATTACACACACAGAGCTATATTTTCTTTCCCAGAAGCACCTATAGGACTTGACGTGTGTTAGTCCCATTACACACACAGAGCTATATTTTGTTCCCAGAAGCACCTATAGGACTGAAGTGTGTTAGTCCCATTACACACACAGAGCTATATTTGTTCCCAGAAGCACCTATAGGACTTGAAGTGTGTTAGTCCCATTACACACACAGAGCTATATTTTGTTCCCAGAAGCACCTCTAGGACTTGAAGTGTGTTAGTCCCATACACACACACTATACACAACCCATAACCACCTACAGGACTTGAAGTGTGTTAGTCCATTACACACACAGAGCTATATTTTGTTCCCAGAAGCACCATAGGACTTGAAGTGTGTTAGTCCCATCACACACAGAGCTATATTTTGTTCCCAGAAGCACCTTATAGGACTTGAAGTGTGTTAGTCCCATTACACACACAGAGCTATATTTTGTTCCCAGAAGCACCTATAGGACTTGAAGTGTGTTAGTCCCATCACACACACAGAGCTATATTTTGTTCCCAGAAGCACCTATAGGACTTGAAGTGTTTTAGTCCCATTACACACACAGAGCTATAATTTTCTTCCCAGAAGCACCTATAGGACTTGAAGTGTGTTAGTCCCATTACACACACAGAGCTCCTCTATTTTGTTCCCAGAAGCACCCATAGGACTGAAGTGTGTTAGTCCCATTACACACAGAGCTATATTTTGTTCCCAGAAGCACCTATAGGACTTAGTGTGTTAGTCCCATCACACACACAGAGCTTTTGTTCCCAGAAGCACTATAGGACTTGAAGTGTGTTAGTCCCATTACACCCACAGAGCTATAGTGTCTTCCCAGAAGCACCTATAGGACTTAAGTGTGTTAGTCCCATTACACACACTCAGAGCTATATTTTCTTCCCAGAAGCACCTACAGGACTTCAAGTGTGTTAGTCCCATCACACAGACAGAGCTATATTTTGTTTGCAGAAGCACCTATAGGACTTGAAGTGTGTTAGTCCCATCACACAGAGAGCCTCTATTTTGTTCCCATAAGCACCCATAGGACTTCTAGTGTGTTAGTCCCATTACACACACAGAGCTATCTTCCCAGAAGCACCTATAGGACTTGAGTGTGTTAGTCCCATCACACACCCAGAGCTATATTTTCTTCCCAGAAGCACCTATAGGACTTGAAGTGTGTTTCCCATCACACAGAGCTCCTCTATTTTCTTTGCATAAGCACCCACAGGACTTCTAGTGTGTTAGTGGCATCACACAGAGCTCCTCTATATTCTTATCAGAAGCACCCACAGGACTTCTAGTGTGTTAGTGGCATCACACACAGCTCCTCTATATTCTTTGCAGAAGCACCCATTAGGACTTCTAGTGTGTTAGAGGCATCACACAGAGCTCTATTATCTTCTCAGCAGCACCCACAGGACTTCTAGTGTGTTAGTGGCATCACACAGAGCTCCTCTATTTTCTTTGCATAAGCACCCACAGGACTTCTAGTGTGTTAGTGGCATCACACAGAGCTCCTCTATTTTCTTTGCAGAAGCACCCACAGGACTTCTAGTGTGTTAGTGGCATCACACAGAGCTCCTCTATTTTCTTTGCATAAGCACCCACAGGACTTCTAGTGTGTTAGTGGCATCACACAGAGCTCCTCTATTTTCTTTGCAGAAGCACCCACAGGACTTCTAGTGTGTTAGTGGCATCACACAGAGCTCCTCTATTTTCTTTGCAGAAGCACCCATAGGACTTCTAGTGTGTTAGTGGCATCACACAGAGCTCCTATATATTCTTCTCAGCAGCACCCACAGGACTTCTAGTGTGTTAGTGGCATCACACAGAGCTCTCTATTTTCTTTGCAGAAGCACCCATAGGACTTCTAGTGTGTTAGTGGCATCACACAGCTCCTATATATTCTTCTCAGCAGCAGCCACAGGACTTCTAGTGTGTTAGTGGCATCACACAGAGCTCCTCTATTTTCTTTGCATAAGCACCCACAGGACTTCTAGTGTGTTAGTGGCATCACACAGAGCTCCTCTATTTCTTTGCAGAAGCACCCACAGGACTTCTAGTGTGTTAGTGGCATCACACAGAGCTCCTCTATTTTCTTTGCAGAAGCACCCATAGGGACTTCTAGTGTGTTAGTGGCATCACACAGAGCTCCTATATATTCTTCTCAGCAGCACCCACAGGACTTCTAGTGTGTTAGTGGCATCACACAGAGCTCCTCTATTTTCTTTGCATAAGCACCCAGGACTTCTAGTGTGTTAGTGGCATCACAGAGCTCCTCTATTTTCTTTGCATAAGCACCCACAGGACTTCTAGTGTGTTAGTGGCATCACACAGAGCTCTCTATTTTCTTTGCATAAGCACCCACAGGACTTCTAGTGTGTTAGTGGCATCACACAGAGCTCCTCTATTTTTCTTTGCAGAAGCACCCACAGGACTTCTAGTGTGTTAGTGGCATCACACAGAGCTCCTCTATTTTCTTTGCAGAAGCACCCATAGGATTCTAGTGTGTTAGTGGCATCACACAGAGCTCTCTATTTTCTTTGCAGAAGCACCCATAGGACTTCTAGTGTGTTAGTGGCATCACACAGAGCTCTTATATTTCTTCTCAGCAGCACCCACAGGACTACCGACTACAATGGCTGGAAGACCGCCAAGGGGAGGCAGAGCGTGCAGAGCCAAGAACACAGGGCAGGCAGGCTCTGTTTCTAGTGGACGTGGCCGTGGACGTGGACGTGGTCGTGCATCGTCCATCAGCACGTGGCCATGGGACACGCGCGTCTTTGTTTTCGGCAGCTGGACATGTGGAGCCGCATCATGCTGAAGGCTTGGTAGAATGGATGACCAAGCCCTCCTCATCCTCCTCATCCTCTCTCACCCAGGCTCAGGGTACTGACAGAGCATCATCAGCCACCCCTTCCCTAGACCCACCATGTCCTCCTGAGGAGTCCCCCGAACTCTTTGAGCACAGTGTTGGGTACATGCTCCAGGAGGATGCCCAACGATTCGAAGGCTCGGATGACGATACCCAGCTTGAGGAATCTGGCAGTACAGTTCCACCAGCTGCAGCTTACTGCCAGGTTTGCTCTAGTGGTGAAGAGGGAGGGGATGATGAGGTCACTGACTCCACGTGGGTGCCTCAAGGGAGAGAGGATGAGGAGGAGGACGAGGAGGAGGAGGATGCGGCGTCACATGTCCAACGAGGCAGGATGCCCCCTGGAGGCCAGGTAGAGGCCAGCACAGCAACTGTACAACACCGCAGAGCTCCGCCTGTGCAGGGCGCTGCCTCTGCACGTTATCAGAAAAGTTCTTTGGTGTGGGCCTTTTTTGAGACGAGTGCAGCAGATCGCACCACTGCTATTTGCAATATTTGTCTCAAGCGTATCTCGCGTGGCCAAAACATCAGCCGCTTGGGCACGACAAGCATGACCAGACATATGGCGACCTGCCATGCAGCTCGTTGGCAGGCACACATAAAAGACCCACACCAAAGAACTAAGCGGACCTCTCCTTGCTCCTCCTCAGCTGGGATCTCCATCCCCACTACACCTTCAGTCCTCTCTGAAAGCTGCTCTGAGAGGACTGAAGGTGTAGAATTCGGTGTGTCACAACCAAGTACTTGCAGTACACCGACGTCCGAATGCAGCAGGCAAATTTCCCTGCCCCAGATGCTGGACCGTAGAAAGAAGTACACTCCCAGCCATCCACATGCCCAGCGGTTGAATGCTAGCCTTGCTAAATTGCTAGCACTTCAACTGCTGCCTTTTCAGTTGGTAGACTCGGCCCCCTTCCGTGAGTTTGTTCAATGTGCGGTTCCTCAGTGGCAGGTTCCCAAACGCCACTTTTTCTCGCGGAAGGCGATTCCGTCTCTCTACCGGCATGTGGAGGGCAATGTCCATGCCTCGCTGGACAGGGCGGTCAGCGGTAAGGTGCATATTACCGCTGACTCATGGTCCAGCAGGCATGGACAGGGACGGTACCTTTCTTTCACGGCCCATTGGGTCACTCTATTGGCAGCTGGGAGGGATGCAGGACAAGGTGCAGTAGTGTTGGAGGTTGTTCCGCCACCACGCCTCCAAAACGCGACTACTGCTACTGGTTGTGACACACCTCTCTCCTCCACCCCCTCCTCTTCTTCTTCCTCCAGTGCTCTGTCCTTGGAACCAGCGGTGCTCCGTAGGCGTACAAGGGGCTACGCAAGTACGCAGGCAAAAAGATGCCATGCCGTGCTTGCGCTGGTGTGTTTGGGGGACAGGAGCCACACTGGGCCAGAGGTTCTGGCAGCTCTGCAGGGCAGGCCGAGAGGTGGTTGACGCCACGTCAGCTTAAGCCAGGAATGGTCGTTTCTGACAATGGCACCAACCTCCTCTCCGCCCTGCGACAGGGGCAGCTCACCCATGTGCCCTGCATGGCTCACGTCCTCAACCTGGTGGTGCAGCGGTTCTTGGGCAGGTTCCCAGGCTTACAGGATGTCCTGAGGCAGGCCAGGAAAGTCTGTGTGCATTTCCGCCGATCTTATAATGCCGGTGCTCGGCTGACTGAGCTGCAAAAGGAGCTGAACCTGCCAAGAACCGCCTAATATCTGACATGCCCACCAGGTGGAACTCAACGTTGGCCATGCTGCAGCGACTGCACACGCAGCAGAGGGCCATCAATGAGTACCTTTGCGACTACGGCACCAGGACAGGGTCAGGGGAGCTTGGTTTTTTTTCCCCACGTCAGTGGAGCATGATCAGGGATGCATGCACTGTCCTCTCACCATTTGAGGAGGCCACGAGGATGGTGAGCAGTGACAGTGCATGCATCAGTGACACTGTCCCTCTTGTCCACCTGTTGGAGCATACGCTGCGTGGGATAATGGACAGGGCACTTGAGGCAGAACAGAGGCAGGAAGAGGAGGACTTCCTTGCCTCTCAAGGCCCCCTTTATCCGGACAGTGTTCCTTCTGTCCCACCCATCACACAGGAAGAGGATGAGGAGGAGGAGGAGGAGGAGGAGGAGGAGGATTGTGTGAGCATGGAGGTGGAGCCTGGCACTCAGCATCAGCAGCAGCAGTCTTTTAGGGATGATGTACAGTCCCAACAAGCCAGTGGACTTGTACGTGGCTGGGAGGAGGTGGCTGGCGATCATGTCATCCTCAGTGACCCAGAAGACTCCGGACCGAATGCCTCAGCTAACCTACGCTGCATGGCCTCCCTGATCCTGCAAAGCCTGCGGAGGATCCTCGTGTTCTTCGGATCAAGGAGAGGGACCATTACTGGCTGGCCACTCTCCTTGATCCGCGGTACAAGGGTAAGGTTGCGGACCTTATCTTGCCGTCGCAGAGGGAGCAGAGGATGAGACATCTCAGGGAGGCCTTGCAGAAAGGTCTGTGCAACGCGTTCCCAGAAACTGGGAGGCTACAAACTCCTGGTCCTGGGCGACGAGTTGCTGAGGCTTCGGTCAGTGGCAGAAGGAGCGGTGGGGAAGGTGGACGTCTGACCGATGCGTTCAGACAATTTTTTAGTCCGCAGCCCCAAGGTATGATCGGTTCCAGCAACCATCGCCAGCGTCTGATATACATGGTGCAGGAATACCTTGGGGCAAGGTCAGACTTGGACACCTTTCCCACCGAAAATCCTCTGGCTTACTGGGTCCTGAGGATGGATCACTGGCCAGAGCTTGCACAGTATGCAATTGAGCTACTGGCCTGTCCTGCCTCCAGCGTTCTTTCCGAACGCACATTCAGTGCTGCTGGAGGATTTGTGACTGATCATAGGGTGCGCCTGTCCACCGCCTCGGTTGATCGACTGACATTCATCAAAATGAATCAGTCTTGGATCACCACCAGCTACCAGGCACCTGAGGCGGATATAACCGAATAATTTTTAATGTCACATCCCTTCAAGACTGCCTATGCTGATGCTGAGTGACTGTCCTCTTATGTTCACTGACTATCCTCTTCCTCCTCCTCAATGATCCATGCCACAGCACCAGTGCCTAAGGCACAATTTTTCAGCCCCTGTTTAACAGGGGCGTGTACTTACAATTTTTAAAAAAAAATGCTTCGCAACACGTGTGACTGCTGTGCTCCAAGTACAGTCTCTGTGAGGGCCGTGTTGCAGTGTTGTGGCACCAGCACCAGTGCCTAAGGCACAATTTTTCAGCCCCTGTTTAACAGGGGCGTGTACTTACAATTTTTTTAAAAAATGCTTCGCAACACGTGTGACTGCTGTGCTCCAAGTACAGTCTCTGTGAGGGCCGTGTTGCAGTGTTGTGGCACCAGCACCAGTGCCTAAGGCACAATTTTTCAGCCCCTGTTTAACAGGGGCGTGTACTTACAATTTTTTTAAAAAATGCTTCGCAACACGTGTGACTGCTGTGCTCCAAGTACAGTCTCTGTGAGGGCCGTGTTGCAGTGTTGTGGCACCAGCACCAGTGCCTAAGGCACAATTTTTCAGCCCCTGTTTAACAGGGGCGTGTACTTACAATTTTTTAAAAAAATGCTTCGCAACACGTGTGACTGCTGTGCTCCAAGTACAGTCTCTGTGAGGGGTTGCAGTGTTGTGGCACCAGCACCAGTGCCTAAGGCACAATTTTTCAGCCCCTGTTTAACAGGGGCGGGTAATTACAAATCTTGATCTAATAGTTCACAGCAGGGCCCATTCCTGCGCCCACCAAGAGTAACTATGAGGGCCTGCAGTCTTGTGGCAACACCGTCCACCACCACCGCCAAAGGCCCAATTTTTCTGCCCTGTTCATCAGGTGCTTGCAATTACAAATCTTGATCTAATAACTCACAGCAGGGCCCATTCCTGCGCCCACCAAGAGTAACTATGAGGGCCTACAGTCTTGTGGCAACACCGTCCACCACCACCGCCAAAGGCCCAATTTTTCTGCCCTGTTCATCAGGTGCTTGCAATTACAAATCTTGATCTAATAACTCACAGCAGGGCCCATTCCTGCGCCCACCAAGAGTAACTGTGAGAGCTTACAGTCTTGTGGCAAAACCGTCCACCACCACCACCACCACCACCCCCAATTTTTCTGCCCTGTTCAACAGGTGCATGCAATTACAAATCTTGATCTATTAACTCACAGCAGGGCCCATTCCTGTGCCCACCAGTCTTGTGGCTACACCAACATCTAATAGGGCAAATTTCTGCAGAGTATATACGCCAGGCCCCTACTTTCAAACATCCAACTTACAAACGACTCCTACTTGCAAATGGAAAGAGAAAACAGGAAGTGAGAGGAAATCTACCCCTAGGAAGGGAAAATTCTATCCTGTTAGATTTAATTTGGGAAAAAGGTATCTCCTCTCTACTGATACTTTATCACCAATCCTTGTTTCAATTAAAACCCACTTTTCCAAAAACATTTGTCATTGGGACGGAAAGTGAGGTGACATGTTCTGAACAGATGTGCAAAGACAGCAAATGTTACAGGGGTGATAACCCCTCCCTATGTTCTCCAAAAAGCTTAAAATAGATTTTTTTGGGATGGAGCTACACTTCATAATGTACCTGTTCAGATTCTACTTAAGATCAAACCTAAAGCCGCAAGTGGTTTTAAATGGCTTCTTTTTTTTCCTTTACAAATGTCATTTTGTGCAAGGACAGTTCTAAACACGGGAAACACATGCCACTTCACAGGCATACTTTGGACACCCCCCAGGTACCATATTTAAAGGAAAATGTCACTTTTTTTTTTTCACTTTATGCATCATTAAAATGACTGCTCCCGAAAAAACGTTAGTTTTTAAAAGTTCTTTTTGCATTGATATATGTCCCCTGGGGCAGGACCCGGGTCCCCAAACCTGTTTTATGACATTAACATGCATATTGGCCGTTGTAATTAGCACTTTTGATTTCGAACGTTCGCGTCCATTATAACGTATAGGGTTCGAAAATTCGCGCGAACTTTCGGTCCGTTCGAAGGTTCTGGTTCGAACCGAACCGGGGGTGTTCGGCTCATCCCTACTTGTCACCACAACAGGTGAGTGTGGGAGAACACAGCTACTGGTAAGCTAATCAATGTATGGCTGCCTCATTTCAAACACCCGATTTTTGTTTGTTTGTGGTTTTTAGGTGACGTGGATGTTGTGGAAGAAAAATCGCACTTTACCACAGAGAGTTCCCACCTACTCATCGGGGAGATAATGGTCTGCAATAGAGATCTAGATTACATAAAGCAAAACATCAATGATGTTCAACAAAAATTGAAGAACATCATTGATGTTTTAGGAAAAATCTGAAAACGCACCAAGTAATTAACACACATTTGTGCCTGCTTCTGAACACATTTGCAAGTTAAGAACTGTGTGAAATTTTGAACATGCACACATTGTGTCCACATGTGCTAGCTCCCATCATGGTGGATGAATGACAACGTTTTTTTGGGGGTGCAACCACTTTACGAACTACGAAAGTGATTGTGGTGAAGGGGTTGCACCCCCAAAAAACGTCCATTCATCCCCATGATGGAAAATGGCACTTTTGAAGCTTCTACGCATGTGTTTTACCATATAATGACCATTTTCAGACCCAAATTGTGTGCATGTTCTAAATTTCCACTTTCCAGGTGTGACCCCCCATGTGATGAAGGCAAGATCAAACACACTTTGAACATATAGTCATGTCTGATCTTGTCTTCACTTTACAAAGTTGAACTTTCCTAGTTCCTAGGTTCTGTTTTGCTCCATGCCTGGTTTTACCAATTGCGGAATGTTTGTAAACAATGTTGTAAATATCCAAGATGTTGTCTGTTTGGGCAAGAAGATTGTAAACGCACTTGTGAATGTTTTCCAAGTAAACTTTTTTACTTTTCCAAATGTGTGGCTTCCTTATTTAAAAAACACAATGCATTATGTATGTCAAATGTAAAGGATATGGGGGGCAATGGGTGTTATTTACTAAAGGCAAGTCCAGTTTGCACTGCAAGTTTCTTTTCCAGGGCACTTTTTCACTGCACTTGTAGAGCATAGTGGATTTGACTTATGTAAATGACACCCACAGTGCTTTGTACGAAAACACGGAGCACAGCATTTTTGGGAATACACACATGTCTGACCTGGTGATGAAAAGGAGTATTTTGGGTGTCAGTTATGCAGTACAAACCTTCTCTAGACCAAAGATTAGGTATAAAACACACAACATGAGAAGAATCTTTTTGGGAAGAAGAGACTGTTACCTCCTTTTGCCCAGAAAGTGCATTCCCACTGTCGAAGGCAAAGGGAAAAAATTTCAAGGTAAAATAAGCTAAAACGAATACGGAAATGACAAGAAATCATAGGTTGGTTGAAAAATAAGATTTATTATTATATATTATTCACGGAGGTGGGAGGGGTGTGTTCTGAGCATGGCCGAGTGAGGATGTGAGTCACGTAAGCTCCTGGCTTCCACAACGGCTCCAGACGTGGCTTGATTCAGTGCGAGCCTTACAGAACGAGCCGGGCATATCTGGAAAGAAACAGCTTGTCCCTCAGTACGCACACAGCTGAGGAGACTCAGCGCGAGCTTTATCTGGAAAGAAACAGCTGACGGAAGCAGAGAGGAGAGGAGAACGTAAGCCATACAAGCTTCCAGTCCCCCGGCTCCCTCGGCTTACACGCCAGTCCTGACCTGTCACTTCCACGCTTGTCCTTCAGTACGCACACAGCTGAGGAGACTCAGAGCGAGCTTTATCTGGAAGAAACAGCTGACGGAGACAGAGAGGAGGAGAGGAGGACGCAAGCCATACGCGCTTCCAGCTCCCACGGCTCCCAAGTTCCCTCGGCTTCTACACCAGCCCTGGACGAAACATAAGAAGTTTGAAGCGGTATGTACACAATTGGGGAGACCCAGGAGATCTAGGTGAGAAGCGTCTGACGGCACAATTATAGTCATAGCTCAGATAGAGCCAGCTGGCAGAGTGGAACAAGAGGATTGAATCAGCTGTTCCGGGGGGGTCAGACCGGGATACCGCTGGACTATAATAGACCAGGACCAGGACACTAAGCTGTGCAGAGCGGTATGCACTCAGGGAGACAGCGGGATTCCAAGACCTCCCGCAAAGTGGCTAAAGCCGCTAAGGACTTAGTTGCAGAGCAGACGCGGATTGGGCAGTACTTTTCAATACCACAAGCGCAGGCTATAGCGTTGGAAATACAGGGAGAGGCGGGGGAATCTAGAATGGAAAAAGTCCCGGCAGTGGAGTGTACTGAAGAAAATTTATTAGCGCCAGTATCAGCGCCAGTATCAGCGTTAATAACACAGACACATAGGACGGTAAGGAGGAGTATGGAAGCACTGCAGATTGCCCCGCAGACCTCTCAGGGGACTTCTCAGAAAGCGGTGGTGGTGGGAAACCTCAGTGGGGATATGGAGCAAGGAAGTCTGAGAGGAGAAGTAGAGGACTTAAAAACATTGATACAGGCCCTCCCTACTAAGGCAGATATAGAGGCTCTGATCTTTAGAATTGAGGAAGCGCATGTAAAAGTATCGCAGCAGGTGCGGCTTGAGGTACACGGGCTAACGGAGCGTGTAGCGGAAGGTGAAAAATTCTCACAAAGCTTGGAACAGCGCGCAGCGACTTTGGAGCAGAAAGTAGCTGACCTGGAAAAAAATAGAGCTTCTCAATTAGATACTACAGTAGCACTACAGCTACAGATAGAGGAGCTCGAGGACAGAAGCCGCCGGTGTAACGTGCAGGGGCAGAAAATCTACATGACACGGTAATGTCTGTTTTTCAATCAATGTTAAAGGAGGGGATACCCCCGAATATGGAGATTGACAGAGTTCACAGAGCTCCGGGTCCAATGTCTAAAGATCCGAGCCGCCCGAACCACCCCTGTGATATTATTTGCCGTTTACATTATTTTTCACATAGAGAAATCGTGCTGAGGAAAGCTTGGGAGATGGGGGTAATAGACTTTAAAGGTGAACAGCTGAAAATTCTCCCTGACCTGTCCAGAGCCACCTTACAGCGCAGAGCGTTACTGCGCCCAGTACTGGATAAAATACGGGATGGGGGAGGAACATACCGTTGGAGATTTCCAGTGTCAGTTTTCATACGGAAGGGGAGCGCCTCATTCTGGCTCCGTTCCAAATTAGATCTCCCAGATTTGTTTCTGTTCTTGGATGTGGAGCCATTTTTTGTTTTAGACTGGTTGCAGATTCTACCACAGAGGCCTAATCGTAAAGACACTAGAGCAAGAGACTAGTTTGGTATAAACCAGATTAATTATGCCTAGGAATCTATTGAAGGAACTTATGGACAGCGCCCGGTTTTCTTATTTTTTTTTTCCCCCCTTCCCTCTCCCCAGGGACGGTTGTAGCGATATTATACCTGTAGGAATGGACAGAATGTTAGAGCATGTATAAGATATGACTGGGTATACAAAATATGTTTGCATAGATATTTGAATATGAAATGTGTATGAAGAAAAACGTATACCAGTCTAGATGGTGTATATAAATGTTAAAATAAGATAGATGGGTAGGGGGAGAGGGGACTGATTAACCCCCTTCCTTTTTTTTTTTTTTTTTGGTGTGGGATGGAGGGGGGGGGGGGGGAGGGGAGGGGGGAAGGAAAATACTGCAATATTACCCTTTATATTAAATGTACACCAAATGATCTATATAGATCAAATGTATTGGAGAGGGAGGGAGAAGGAGAGATGGGGAGGGAGGTGAAAAAGGGAATACGGATAGATATGTACGCATATATATGTGTATAGGAGTATGTATGTGTATGTAGTATGTAGTATGTAGTATGTATATGTATGAACTAAGATAAGATGATAACCCTGATGATGGTGATGGTATAGATATGGGCCACCACCCCTGCTCCCCACCCTATGGGCTTTCGAGGGTTGGAGCACCTTTTTTTTTATTTTATTTTATTTTTATTTATTTTTTTTTTTATTTTTTGTCTGCGTACACTAACACAGCACCATATTAAATACACTATATACACAATTATTCTCTGAATATTTAGAGAGTATATGGGGGCAAGGGGGTGGTAGTTGCACTTTTTGGGGGGGGTATCCCCCTTTTTCTTTGGGGATGGGGGTTTATTTTTTTTTATTTTTTTATTTTTATATTTTTTTCTTCTTTCTGGGTGTATATTAGACCTTGGGTCTTCATATATATTATAGTATATACAAAGGAAACACATTTAGTAGGGGAGAGGGATCACTAAAATACACTAATATATTAAACACAGGGAATTTAGAGTGGGATTTGCACATTATGATATAAGGAGAGGGTCATTGGGTAAAAGGGGGGGGGGGGAGTCAGAGAGGGTGGAAGATATTTTCTTTCTTTCTCTTTTCTTTTTTAAAGTTAAACCCCCCATATAGGAAAAGGGTCTATGATATAGGATGATTAAACGGTTCCCTCCTTCCCTCCCCCCTCCCCCTCCCTCCCCCCCCCCCCCCTTTTTTTTTTTTTCTCTTTCCCCCCCTCTTAGAGTGGATACATTTTTGTTTATATTTTTTTGTTTATTTATATTTATTTTATTTCTATTTATTTTTTCGGTAAAGTAATAAGATTAAGTATGAATAAATATGGTGTGAGGCGCTGTTAATAGAATGTATTATATTATAAGGCTGTAAGGAGGCACTGTAAGGTAACAGACTTAGCGAGAGTAATAGGAGGTGTTGGGGGCAGCCGGGGACTCCCCTCAGGGGGTCATGCTCAATCATACCCCTCCATTAGGTAAACACTCATATAGGAGAGAGGTCGTAGGAGGCTTGAGTGGATAAAGCTAATAAGCTTTGACCCACCGGGAGAGGGCGCAGAAGGGCGCCCTCTGAGGCGGGTGTTAGTTGGGAGGGCCTAGGGGTTTGGGTTTTTTTTTTTCTTTTCTTTTTTTTTTTTCTTTTTTCTCCCTCTCTCTCTCTCTCTCTTTCCTCTCCTCCTCTCTCCCCTGGTTAGAGAGGAAGGATGGACTCTCTCTCAGTAGTATCAATTAATGCGAAGGGACTGAACACCCCTGAAAAGCGACGTATTTTGCTACAGGAGTTAAAACAGCTAAAAATTGATATAGCATTTATCCAGGAAACCCACTTTAGGGAAAATAATCTCCCCTTACTTAGAAATGGATTTTACCCAATAGCCTACCATGCTACTAATCCCCTGGCCAAGACAAAGGGGGTGTCCATTTTGATCTCCAATAAGATTCCATGGACATGTACAGAGTCTCTGATAGATGTCGGGGGGCGATATCTGATCCTAAAGGGGAAAATTGGGGAGATAGGTGTTACATTGGCTTCTTTTTACGCCCCAAATTTACAACAGGATATCTTTTTTAGGAAATTTTTGGATAAAACTTTGGGTACTCTAGAAGGGCAGCTTATACTGGGGGGAGACTTGAATATTCCTTTAGTACCAGGAGAGGATACTTCAGCAGGGACTTCGGCTGCACCTCTGAAGGGTTCGGAAACAAATCTTAAAAATGTTATATGGAGCCAGACTAGTGGACACCTGGCGCCTCTTTCACGCTGGAGAAAGAGACTATTCATTTTATTCAACCCCGCACAAAACATATTCCCGGATAGATAATTTTTTTACCTTACATAGCCAAGCACATGCAGTAGCGGAAGTTAACATTGGGAAGATTACGTGGTCTTTTACCGAGCGGGGGAAGTCCGGCTACCTTCTTCGTCGTCGCCGCCGTCTGGGGGTCTCGATCCGCCTTCGGGGGTCTTCTTCCGTCTTGGGGGTCTTCTCGCCGGACTCCTCCGCTCACAGCTGGCGGCGGTCGTCGTCTTCCGCGCCGCCGGCGCCTTCTTCTTCTTGTCCTTCTTCTTGTCCTTCTTGTTCTTCTTCTTCTTCTTCCGATGTTGACCCGACGCTCTCTCTGCCCGGAATGCCTGTGCCGCTCTGCGCTCGGACTTATATAGGGACATGGGGACAGGGTCACATGTTCATGTCACATGGTGACAGTCCCGGAGGATGCATGTGACCCTGTCCCCCATGTCCCTATATAAGTCCGAGCGCAGAGCGGCACAGGCATTCCAGGCAGAGAGAGCGTCGGGTCAACATCGGAAGAAGGACAAGAAGGACAAGAAGAAGGACAAGAAGAAGAAGGCGCCGGCGGCGCGGAAGACGACGACCGCCGCAAGAACAGAAGAGACCCCCGGAAGACCCCCGAAGGCGGATCGAGACCCCCAGACGACGGCGGCAACGACGAAGAAGGTAGCCGGACTCCTCCCCTCGTGAAAGAGCTAGGTAAAAGAGCAGAAGAGAGCGGAGTCCGGCGAGAAGACCCCCAAGACGGAAGAAGACCCCCGAAGGCGGATCGAGACCCCCAGACGGCGGCGACGACGAAGAAGGTAGCCGGACTTCCCCCGCTCGGTAAAAGAGCTTGGTAAATGGCGGGGGAGTCCGGCGAGAAGACCCCCAAGACGGAAGACCCCCGGAGCAGTGCAATAAACTATTTTTTCAAAAGTGTGGGTGTTTTTTTTTTACTTTGCATTTTACACCTTAGGTGAATGGGTAGGGGTACATCGTACCCCATACTCATTCAACATAGGGTGGGGGGCCGGGATCTGGGGGCCCCCTTATTAAAGGGGTTCCCAGATTCCGATAAGCCCCCGCCCGCAGACCCCGACAACCAACGGCCAGGGTTGTCGGGAAGAGGCCCTTGTGGGGGGGGGGGTGGGGGGGCCGCCCGGCCCCCCTTCCCCCAGGGCACCCCCCATGTTGAGGGCACGCGGCCTGGTACGGCACAGGAGGGGGGGGGGCGCTCGTTCGTCCCCACCCCTTTCCTGGCCTGCCAGGCTGCTGCTCGGATGAGGGTCTGATATGGATTTGGGGGGAACCCCCCACGCCGTTTTTTCGGCGTGGGGAGTCCCTTTAAATCCGTGCCAGGTCACGGAGCTAGCGCGGCGGCAGTAACTGCCTACGCTAGCTACGTAACCTGAAGTCACGTGCTAAATGAACGATGAGCGGCAAGTCCCTTCATTTCAAAAGTCCCGCGGACTTGCCCAGTTTGGCGGGATTGTCCGCTGGACTTCCAAGTCCAGCGGATAATTTGAAAACAAAACTTCAAACTTTAGTCCGCCGTACTTTGGCGCCAAAAAGTCCTCCGGCGCCCACACACGAGGGGATTATCCGCTGGACTTCAGTCCAGAGGAAACTAAATGGAAGCCTCTTACAAGACCCTTTGGTTATAGAAGAGGTCTGTAAAGAGGCAAAATGGTACTTTCAGATTAATGATACACCTGAATGCAATCCCGGTGTTATCTGGGAAGCCCACAAAGCAGTGATCCGGGGAGTGTTGATTAAACACGGGGCTAGGATAAAAAGAGAGAGAGAGGCAAAATTAACAGCTCTAATGGCAGATATTCACCGCTTAGAAATTTTACATAAGCGAACCCCTAATATAGAATGGGAACGGGAGCTATTGACGGCACGGAGACAGATTACAGAGCTACTCATGTATAAAGCTAAAAAAGCAATACAAGCAGGACGAAAACAGAGTTATGAATATGGGAACAAATGCGGTAAACAACTCGCCAACTCTTTAAGGGAGCAGCAATTAAGAACTTATGTTCCTTCGATTATGGGAAGTGAAGAGAGAAAATACGTATTGCCAAAAGACATAGCAGAGAAATTTAAAGACTTTTATTCATCCTTGTATAATTTACAGTCAAACCCTCTTAATCAAAAGGCGGTTGAAGAATATCTAGCTTCTTCTGGAATGTCAGGATTGACAACTACCGCACAACAAGATTTGGAAAGACCAATCACACTGGAGGAAGTTCAACAAGCAGTAAACCTAGCAAAAATAGGCAAAGCTCCCGGCCCAGACGGGTTTACTGCCCAGTATTACAAACTCCTTTTCCCTATCTTAGGGCCCCAGCTGGTCAAACTGTATAATGGATTGGGAGATATAAGCTCATTCCATGGAGATACGTTGAAAGCCTTAATAACAATTCTACTTAAGGAAGGTAAAGATCCAATGCAATGTGGAAGTTACATGCCAATATCCCTTCTAAATGCAGATCTAAAGCTTTTTTCAAAAATTTTAGCGACGCGGCTTCAGCAATACTTACCCTCCCTGATTAATCAAGATCAGGTAGGGTTCGTTCAGATGAGGGAAGCACGAGATAATACGATTAGATCCTTGAACCTTATCCATGTAGCTAATACTGATAAAACTCTGTGTTTATTTTTGGGGACTGATGCAGAGAAAGCCTTCCGCATCAATTGGCATTTTATGTTCTCGGTATTAAAGCGGATAGGACTGGGAAATAATATGTTCCGATGGATCTCAAGTATCTATACCCAACCAACTGCCCAGGTAAAAGTGAATGGGGTTGTTTCTCAAATATTTAGGGTTAAGAATGGGACTAGACAGGGTTGTCCCCTGTCTCCAATCCTGTTTGTTCTGTCCTTAGAGCCCTTACTGTGTAAAATTCGTTCAAATCCAGATATAGGGGGCTTACTAGTAGGGGGAAGGCAATATAAGACTTCGGCCTTTGCGGACGATATGCTATTCTCATTAACTAACCCAATAGTTTCACTACCCAATCTTTTGACAGAAATTGAGGCCTATGGTGCTTTATCAGACTTCAAGATAAACCTATCAAAATCCGAAGCTATGGGAGTAATGATTCCTAAAGAGATACTGAGAACATTGAAGTCAAGTTATAAAATTAAATGGTCAGACCGAGCTCTGAAATACCTGGGAACTCTTATCCCGTCAGATCTTGCATGTACGTATAAACTGAACCTCCCCCCATTATTATGCAATGTGCAAAATCTGCTTGGAAAATGGCAGAAAGGACTCTTTTCATGGTTTGGGAGGTGTAATATTATTAAAATGAGCATTCTCCCGAAGTTTTTATATCTGTTCCAGGCATTACCAATTGATATACCTAAAAACTATTTTAAGCAAATACAATCCTTAGTGACTAGATTTATATGGGCTAACAAACGTCCAAGAATCAGTAGATCTATACTGAATCTCCCCAAAAAATATGGAGGCTTAGCTTTACCAGATATATATAAATACTACCAGGCGGCACTTGTGAGCCGACTGATAGATTGGAGTAGACATGGGGAATGGAAGATGTGGCTGGGTTTAGAACAGGCGCAAAGTAAGGTGATATTGCAAAGAGCTGCCTGGTGTTACAGAAAACTCCCGATTTCAGTAAAGGGACACCCATTGATAGGACCCACTTTGAAGATGAGTTATAGATTATTTGCAGAAGGTAAACTGTCGGCAATAGCTTCCCCCCTGTTCCCAATACTGGGAAACCCACAATTTGATCCAGGAATAAGGGATGGAAAATTTAGAGCATTAATAGAACAAGGGACATTCCAAGCTTCACATTTTATGATAAATGGAACATGGCCTACGATACAGGAGATGACAATAGGACCTACAGCACTCCAACTAGATCGGTGGCGCGCAACACAGCTGAGACATTTTTTAAACACACTAAAGCCACTAGGTGGCTACGATCGCGCGCTAACAACATTTGAGAGGTATTGTAATGTAAGTGGGGCATTGCATCATACCCTGTCTAGGATGTATGCGCTGTTAGTGACACCGCCGGGAGATTTCAGATTGCCCTTCCTTAGGGAGTGGGAAAGAGACCTAGACCAAACATTTTCGGAAGAGCAATGTAATAAAATAATAGGCAATATATTTGAATCGTCAACCTGTATAAGAATACAGGAGACCAACTTTAAGATTCTGTCGCGATGGTATCGTACCCCAGTATTATTGCATAGATGTTATCTGGAGATATCAGACAGGTGTTGGCGCTGCGGAGAAGAAAAGGGGACGTTAGTACATATTTTTTGGGCTTGTACTAGAATAAGGGACTTCTGGAAAGAAGTCCGGAGAATCTCTCAAAAATTTTGTGAACAAGATTTACCAGAGGACCCATCCCTTTTTCTATTACAAGATACGAGAAGCTCTATCAAAATATATAAGAAAACTGTTTTATGCCACCTTCTGAACGCAGCCAAATCTTGTATTCCACTTATGTGGAAGCAGACGCGACCACCATCAGTGGGAATTTGGCTTAAAAAGGTAGAGCAATTAAACCATATGGAGGACCTGGTATGGTCATCCCGACAGAAAAGATGGAGATATCTGGAAACATGGTCCGCATGGAATCTTTATATTAATTCAGAGGAGGGTAGAAAGCTTATAGATGTAAACCTGGACAACTGAAAAGAGAGAGGAAAACGGAGGGAACCTATGGGGGAGAGGTGGAGGGAGAGAGACGGGGGGAGATGGAGGAAAAATATATATATATTTTTTTTTGTATTATTGATTAGATTATTAAATTTTTTTTGTGGGTAATAAATTATAGGAGTAAGAGAAGGTTCTACGCTCTATGAACATATAAAACTTAGGATAGAGTCTGAGAGAAACTCGATCCCTGGGTATAGACAGTGGATAGTCCATCTTATTTTTATTTGTATTCTTTGAGAAATTAGAAAGTGACAGTAGAGTCGACGATTGCTATTGCGTGAGGTAATATGTTCCTTTTTTTTTTGACCTAACTGATCACCAGAAGTGTATGTATAGATGTAGATATTATTTGAGATGTGATGATGGTAGAGTGTATGCCCTGCTTCTCCTAAAGATAAATAAATAAAGATTTAAATTTGAAAAAATAAGATTTATTAAAAAATGCCTCTCACACATCGTCAGGCAGAGCAATGGCCCCCCTACCCACAAAGTACTCCATATATTGCTCGCGGACCGTGCGGGCATTTAGAGGGGGCAAGCCTGGACGTGCCACTTGAAGGGCTGTGAGGTCAGCATTTGGAGGGCCCTCCACATCTGGGCCAACGGGCACCACATAGTTCCTGTTATGTCTTTTGAGGAAGTTGTGCAATATGCAACAGGCAAGAACTATGTGGTTCAGTTTGTATTCCGCCAAGTTAATAGCCGTCAAGAACAGGCGGAAGCGGCTGGCCAGGATGCCAAAAGTGTTCTCAACAACTCTTCGGGCTCTGGACAGCCTGTAGTTGAAGACCCTCTGGTCTGGGGTGAGGGTCCTCATCGGGAACGGCCTCATCAGATGGGGAGTCAACGCAAAGCTTCATCTGCGACAAAGACGAAGGGGAGTCCTTCTGCATTCTCCTCTGGAGGTGGCAAGCACAGACTGCCACTTTGGAGACGCAAGTAGAACTCCGTGTGCGCAATGGCACCACCATCCGAGATCCGGCCGTTCATCCCCACGTCCAGATACATAAATTCATATGTCGCCGACACCACCGCCAACATCACTACACTATTAAACCCTTTATAATTATAATAGTAGGACCCCGAGTTGGGCGGTGGGACGATGCGGACGTGTTTCCCATCGATTGCCCCTCCGCAGTTAGGAAAGTCCCAACGGCTGGCAAAGTGGGAGGCCACAGTCTGCCATTCCTGTGGCGTGGAAGGGAACTGTGGAGTGAAACAAGAAAAAAAAAATTAGTCACTTTGCACATAAACATTGCAAGCAGATTAGACAATCAACATCTTGGAACAAGAGCATTGTTTAAAATTGGAGGCTGGAAAGTATTTGCACAGAAAAGTAGAGGCTCCCCTTCACAGATTAATCACCCCCCATCAATCCCCCCACTTCTGATGGGCCATTGGCAATAACTAGGGTTTTGGGGGGGGGGGGGTTGGACAGGTAACCCTCTGCACTTCATTGATTGCCAAATGGCTCAATAATGTGTGCTAGTTTGGCCAGACCCTCCTTACTTAACACTATTGGCAGCCCACAGGAAAGATAAAATAACATTTCAACCCCCCCCCCCCAAAAAAAAAAAGGAAAGCACATTGTGACATTCTGAAATTACCAAGCAAGCTAATAGGAGGGAAAGAACACAAAAAAATAGGAAATGGAAAGTATGGAGGCAGCCCCTTGCACTACATGCTTTGCAGAATTCATCCCTAAAGATGCCCACTATAAAGAGGTAGGTATATAGTGTGTATTGACCTTGGGAAAGCCAGCAGATAGAGGATTGGTACCATCTGACAGAGCAGTTGGGGGAGGGGGTTCCTAATGAGTTTGCCCCCCCCCACCAAAAAAAAAAAAAGGGGGCTCTACATGAAGTAAACCACACAGCAAACATTTGTGCATATTTTAGGGGGTGTTTGGGGGCAAACAATACTATGCAGCAGACAAAAGACATTGCTTAAGTGACTAGGCCATAGGTGTCTATTGGGGCAGAAGAGCATGCTGGGGAGGTAAGTGAAGGGAAAAATGCATGAAGGAGAAAAGGGGCACAGCATATTAGAACATATTGCAATCATGGTAATTAGGGAAGGAGGTCAAAAATAGAAGACATTAGCAAGCAGAGCATACATAGAAGGGAATAGTAAAGGAGAAATGTTACCTTAATATAGTCCTCCTGCAGGACCTCGATGATGGCAGAACAGGTCTCTGGAATAATGATTCCCAGGGCCTGGGGAGAGATACCTGAAGAGAACTTCAAATCCTGAAGACTTCTCACTGTCGCCAAGTACCTCAACGTGGCAACAAGCCTCTGCTCCGGAGTAATGGCTTGTCTCATGCAGGTATCCTGCCGGCTGATAAAGGGGGTCAGCAAAGCCAAAAGACGGTGAAAATCGGGGTCCGTCATCCGGAGAAAGTTCCTGAAATCATCAGGATTATTCTCCCGGATCTCACGAAGCAAAGGCATGTGCGAGAATTGGTCACGCTGAAGCAACCAATTCTTGGTCCACATATTCCTCGTCACTCTGTTCATGGATGGGTCTTGGGTCAAAGCTAAAAGCCCGACACCAATTCCGCGTACAGCACGAACTCAGCGACGAGTACGCACGGGAAACATCGCTCACAAGGTCACAAAAGGTCGGCTGGTCAGAACGGACAAACAGAAAGCACCGATAAACAGCAAGGCCTGAAAGAACTAAATGAATACCAGAAACGAGCAGACAATAAGCAGTGCAAATCAAAGCGTCCTATATCAAGATATAGGCCGCAATGACCAACAAATGCGAACTGACTACACGCACTAATAAACAGATACGCATGACAAGCACAAACTGAAGAGCAGTAATGATCTGAGTCAGAAAACTGAGAAGCGCGAATCTTAAGTCACCAAACTTCGACTAACTCGCGATAAACACGGGATCAGCAGAAGGAGCCCAACGGGTGCCTGACGTGGTGCTGAACTTCCCTTTTCTAGTCTCGTGGAAGACGACTTACGTCACGACGTTCTTGCAGACCGGATATTCCGACAACGTAGTCCGACCGTGTGTACGCAACACCAACATCGGACAAAGTACGACGGACAGGATCCGACCGACCTGGTCCGCGGATAATCCGCGCGTGTGTATGGGGCTTTAGACAGTTGTTCTTACAATTGGTCAGATGGGGAACTTCTACTGACCATATGCTGTTAACTCTAGTGAAGCCTGTTGCTTCCTACTGGAATGGTGCACCACTTGCTAGCATCCCCCTAAAGAACTTCCTACCCCGGGGGACTGCTCTATTCCATCAAGGTGATGGCAGCGCCAAAGTTATCTCTATGTTATTCTTGATTTTCGTTTAGGTTATCTACAATTATGGTTCCAGCTATTTTTTTCAGACATCGCACCATAGCGCCCTTGCCATATGGAGACACTCTGACCCCCCAGTGTGGCCCTTCCTCCGAGGCCTACATGGGCCTTCATTGCTCCCTTGCTCGGCTGGGCAGGGGGAGACATTGAGGTACCGAATCTATATCCAGTGTACTGTTATCTCTCTACTAATCTGGACAGATGGCAATCCCGGTAGGAACTTTGGAATGTTACGTGCCTCTGAGACCCCCTTAAACGCACAATTATTTCCACTGCTCTTCGAAAACACCTGACTGCAATATGTGCTCTGCAGGAGACCCATCTGGTACTGGAGACTCTGTCATGTCTGCAGTTCTCCTGGGTGGGCTTGGTGTATCACTCTACTCATACCTCCTACTCCAGGGGAGTGAGTGTCTTGATACACCAGTCTTTGGATTTCCAGCTGTTTGACAAAATGATAGACCCTGAGGGGAGATATGTGTTTATGCTATGCAGACTATTTCAGGTTAAATGTATTCTTGCAGCAGTGTATATGCCGTCTCCTTTTAACTCTGACATACCAGCGGGGTAACCCTGACATTCCCCTAATACTAGTTGGAGACCTTAATGGATATTTAGATCCCAGGCTGGACAAACACCCCCCTCCCATGTTCGAATCGAACACCGGCCGTTCGACCGCTCCTCGAGCCCAGAACTATGTGGGCCGTTCGCATCAAATTTGTGTGATGCGAACGGTCCACAATGCACTGCGCCAGTCGCAGTGCATTGCTGGCTGATGATTGGCCAAGCATGCACTGTGACCCCGCATGCTTGGTCAATCATAGAGCCAGCGGCGAGGAGAGCAATAATTGGCCACAGGCAGGATGCCTGTGGCCAATTATAGCTCAGGGGGTTTAGTACACGCCCCACACTATATAAGGCCACCGCATCGGCGACATTATCTGCTGTGATCCATTCTGCAGTGCTGCTGACATTATCTGTGCTGTGATTAATTCTGCAGTGCTGCTGACATTATCTGTGCTGTGATTCATTCTGCTGAGTGCTGCTGACTGCTGACATTATCTGCTGTGATTCTGGGGATTAGTGTAGTGTGTGCGTGCTGTTAGTACAGCATTGCAGTATCACATTAAACCACCTTTACCCTTCTGGCCTGTTGTGTCATCTAAGGCAGCCATCTGCGGCTAATGAATTGCCGGTTCCCGTAACACAGAGAACAGTCATTCATTGAAAGTCATTGATAAAATAAAAGTCATTGATAAAAAAAAATAAAAAAAAAGCGTGGGGGTCCCTCCAAATTCAATTGCCAGGCCCTTCAGGTCTGCTATGGATATTATGGGGAACCCTGCGTCAAATTAAAAAAAAAATTACGTAGGGGTCCCCCTAAATATCCATACCAGACCCTTCAGGTCTGGAATGGATTTTAAGGGGAACCCCGGCCAAAAAAATTAAAATGGCGTGGGGTCCCCCTCAAAATCCATACCAGACCCTTATCCGAGCACGCAACCTGGCAGGCCGCAGGAAAAGAGGTTTGTGACCCCTCAAAGCACCTTGTCCCCATGTTGATGAGGACAAGGGCCTCTTCCCCACAACCCTGGCCATTGGTTGTGGGGGTCTGCGGGTGGGGGGCTTATTGGAATCTGAAAGCCCCCTTTAACAGGGGGACCCCCAGATCCCGGCCCCACCCTGTGTGAAATGGTAAGGGGGTACAAAAGTACCCCTACCATTTCACCAAAAAAGTGACAAAAATGGTAAAAATTACAGGAGACGGTCTTTGACAATTCCTTTATTAAAATCTTCTTTCATCTTGTTTCTTCTGGTCTTCTTCCTTCTTCCTTTCTTCATCCTTCGGTATCTTCATCTTCTCCTTCCGGCATCTTCTTCCATCTTCTTTTTCTTCCGATCCGCTTCTTCTTGCTCTGGTCTTCTTGTCCGGCATCTTCTTCCACAGCGTCGTTGTCTCTTCTTGGCCGCTCCGCGCAATGGGAGGCTCCCACTGTGTGAGGCTTCGCTGCGTCTGACAGGTCTTTTATAACGGATGGCGGGGCCACCTGGTGACCCCGCCCCCCTCTGACGCACGGGAACGTCATGGGGACTTCAGAGGGGGCGGGTCACCAGGCCCACGCCATTTTTTTTTTGGCCGGGGTTCCCCTTAAAATCCATCCCAGACCCAAGGGTCTGGTATGGAATTTAGAGGGACCCCTACGTAATTTTTTTTATTTGACGCAGGGTTCCCCTTAATATCCATAGCAGACCTGAATGACTTTTTTTTATCAATGACTTTCAATGAATGACTGTTCTCTGTATTACGGGAGCCGACAATTCATTAGCCGCAAGTGATTTTAAATATTTGTTTTTCCTGCAAAAATGACACTTTGTGCAGGGACAGTTCTAAGCACGGGAAACATGCGCCCCTTCACAGGCATACTATAGACACCCCCCAGGTAAGAAATTTAAAGGAATATTACACTTTTATTGTTTCACATTAAGCATTATTAAAATCACTGCTCCTGAAAAAACGGCCGTTTTAAAAAAAAAAAATTGCATTGATACATGTCCCCTGGGGCAGGACCTAGGTCCCCAAACACTTTTTATGACAATAACATGCATATTAGCCTTTAAAATTAGCACTTTTGATTTTGAACGTTCGCGTCCATTGTAATTAATAGGGTTCTAATGTTCACACAAACTTTAGGTCCGTTCGTGGGTTCTGGTGCGAACCGAACCCGGGGGTGTTCGGCTCATCCCTACTGGTGACCTTACAATAGGGATAAAACTTTTTCGCAGTAGGGAGATTAAAAAGACACGTGGCCACTCACTAAAATTAGAAGAAAAGAGGATTAACCTTAAACTGCGTAGAGGGGTCTTTACTGTAAGAACGGCAAGGATGTGGAATTCCCTTCCACAGGTGGTGGTCTCAAAGGGGGGCATCGATATTTTAACCACTTGCCGACCGGCGCACGACGATATACGTCAGCAGAATGGCACGTACAGGCAGGAGGGCGTATATATAAGTCCCTCCTTTAAGCCTGTCCGTTCCATCGGGAGCGCGCCGGGAGCGGCGCGCTCCCGCGCCGGTCGGGACCACCGTGAGTCCGGTCGCGGTCCCCGCGGACTCGATCGCCGCGGGGACACCCGCGATCATCTCACGGGAAGGCTGAACTGGGAGATGCCGAGATAAACAGCATCTCCCCGTTCTGCCTAGCAACTAGTGACGCCGATCTCTGCTCCCTGTGATTAGAGCAGAGATCAGCATTCACTAGCTGACAGCCATGCCCCCCACAGTAAGAAACACACCCCTAGGCATACTTAACCCTTACACTGCCCCCTTGTGGTTAACCCCTTCACTGCCAGTGTAATTTATACAGGAATCAATCCATTTAAATAGCATTGATTGCTGTATAAATGACAATGGTCCCAAAAATGTGTCAAAAATGTCTGATGTGTCCGCCATAATGTCGCAGTCACAAAAAAAATAGCAGATCGCCGCCATTCCTAATAAAAAAAAATTATTAATAAAAATGCTATAAAACTATCCCCTATCTTGTAAACTATATAACTTCTGTGCAAACCGATCAATAATCGCTTATTGCGATTTTTTTTACCAAAAATATGTAGAAGAATACGTATCGGCCTAAACTGAGGAAAAAAAATGTTTTTTTATATATTTTTGGGGATATTTATTATAGCAAAAAAGTAAAAAATATAGAATTTTTTTCAAAATTGTCGCTCTATTTTTGTTTATAGCGCAAAAAATAAAAACCACAAAAGGGCGATCAAATACCACCAAAAGAAAGCTCTATTTGTGGAAAAAAAAGGATGCCAATTTTGGTTGGGAGCCACGTCGCAGGACCGCGCAATTGTCAGTTAAAGCGACGCAGTGCCGAATCGCAAAAAGGGGCCTGGTCCTTTGGCTGCAAATTGGTCAGGTTTGAAAGTGGTTAAAAAAACGATTAGATAATCACCTGAATGACTGCAACATACAGGGAATATACAATGTAATACTGACATATTATCACACACGTAGGTTGGACTTGATGGACTTGTAATTTGTTATGGAAAACAGTTGCATCATTCCTATGCCTCTAATACTGGGACATTTTCTCCCTGATACAGAACTGTTCTGCCATTGGCCAGTTTCTATAAAGCCACACTTTTTGTTTGTCTGGGGGTATCCATCCTGTTTTTATCATTATATACTTCAATAAACATTTTTTTAATTTGGTATCTATCCCTTATTACCATTTCTTGTTATTTTTGTTATATTCTTTTCAGTTTGGGATGAACACATTTGCACACATTAACTATATGTTATGATGGCTGAAACACATGGAAAATATTTAAAAATAATTTGTATCTGTTTTTGTTTGTAACTTTTTAAAACAATAAAGTGAGGTGATGCAAAAAACGGACAATGCTAACAAACTGTGATGCCACTGACCAGTTTTTACTCACCTAAATTCACTCCAATAATATAAGAAAATAGAAAAAAATACTGGATTGTGGTGTTGCTGCTGTCTGAAAGCAAAGCTAATTGAAAAAAAAAATAATAATAATTCCACAGACAGATATCCACACCAAAAATGTACTGTTGCTGAAGCTGCCCCTGAAAACCTTGCATTTTCATAAATTTCATGTACAGATTTAGGGCATCTTCCAAACCTGTCATTTAAAGCAGGGGTCGTCAACCCCCAGGCCGCGGCCCACTACTGGGCCGTAGCGTCTCTGCAGCCAGGCCTTGGCAGGCGGCATGACTATGTAAGGTGGGCGGACGCGTGAGAGAGAGAGAGAGAGCCCAGTGGCTCAAAGAGGCAGGCAGGCTGGCGAGCAGAGAGGTGATGCTAGGCGGGCGGAGAGAGATAATGTCATCTCTTTGCTCCTCCCGCACCTCCGACATTCCGCACACTGTGAGGGCAGAAGAGTGGTGATGCTAGGCGGATGGCCCGCCTAGCATCACCGCTTTTCCGCCCCCACAGCGTGTGGGATGTCGAAGGTGCTGCGGGGAGCAGAGAGATGACAAAATCTCTCACCGCCTGCCCCAATTCTCCGCTATCCTTATGTTACTCAAGAACGACCACTGAACAGGTGCCACCAATGCAGTGACAATCCACATCTGGTGGCACTGGCAGGTCACGTGGCAAGTGGCATTCCTCATCTGGTGGCACTGGCAGGTGACGTGGCAAGTGGCATTCCTCATCTGGTGGCACTGGCAGGTGACATGGCAAGCGGCATTCCTCATCTGGTGGCAGACAGCGTGACATTCCTCATCTGGTGGCAGGCAACATGGCAAGTGGCATTCCTCATCTGGTGGCAGGCAGTGTGGCAAGTGACATTCCTCATCTGGTGGCAGGCGACGTGGAAAGTGACAAGCTGCATCTGGTGGCAGGCAACGTGGCAAGTGACACACTCAGGGCTCCCACTGATTCTGCATTATGGTGAGTTGAACTATTACATTTTATATTAAAATGTAATATAAGAAATAATGCACTTCAATCATTCTGACACCATACCAACCATGGTGCTCTGATGATTGAAGCACCAACAGCAGAACACCAGCTATTGCCCCTATGAATTGCCCACGAAAGATCGCTTACCCCCCCGCATGTGCGTACATCCCCCCCCCCCCCCCTCGCCGGCCTTGGCACAATTTTCTTCCATGCAGCCGGTCCCCAGTGCCAAAAAGGTTGGGGACCACTGATTTAAAGGATATGTGTATATATCACCCTCAAAAAGTAACTAACTCTTACCTCGTTATCCACTTCTTTATTTATTTTTTTACTCCATGGTAGCAACTGTTATTGCATGTCTTATTTCCAAGATTCACCTCCATTTGACTTTAATCTAATATGCCTAAAAGCAAGGATTCGCTGAGACCCAGGTGAATCAAATGTTGCTTGATTCACTCATAGGGATTTGTAAAGTGTATGCACTTTAGTATAAATTGCTTTGTCATTAGCCATTTTAGTTCAGTAAAGGTTTTTTCAATTTTCACCTGTCTCAGCATCTGTTGCCTTAACAATTACTGCAGTCATCAAAATTAATAGTGTTTCAAGCACTGCTAGACTTTATGAATAACATCACTAAGCAATGCCCCATCAAAAGCCTGAAGACCATTAATGCTTTTATAGGTGTACATTTCAAAGTTGAGCACATACCAGAAAAGTTAAATGTATTGGGCTTGTCCATTGTCTGCAGACAAGCTGTTTGTTATAGAAGATCACTTAAAAAATAAAAGTACATGTTGAGTGCATGTTATAAACTAAGATAACAATCTCAATGATAAAGAAGAAGAAGATATTCTAAATACAGCAGACTGTATTTAAAACATGGTGAGAAGATTTAAAAACACACAGAGTGAAACTATGAACATGAAAAGTGTATTATACAGTATCTCACAAAAGTGAGTACACCCCTCACATTTTTGTAATTATTTTATTATATCTTTTCATGTGACAACACTGAAGAAATTACACTTTACTACAATGTAAAGTAGTGAGTGTACAGCTTGTATAACAGAGTAAATTTGCTGTTCCCTCAAAATAATTCAACACACAGCCATTAATGTCTAAACCGCTGGCAACAAAAGTGAGTACACCCCTAAGTGAGAATGTCCAAATTGGGCCCAATTAGCCATTTTCCCTCTGTGTCATGTGACTCGTTAGTGTTACACGGTCTCAGGTGTGAATGGGGAGCAGGTGTGTTAAATTTTGTGTTATCACTAAATTACTGGCTACAAGGGTGAGTTACTGGCTACAAGGGCGAGTTACTGGCTACAGGGGCGAGTTCAGAGGGTGGTGATAAATAGGGAGTACTCGGAATGGTCAGGGGTGGGTAGTCGGGCCCCCTGGGTTCTGTGCTGGGACCAATCCTATTAAATTTGTTCATAAACGACCTGGAGGATGGGGTAAACAGTTACATTTCTGTATTTGTGGACAATACTAAGCAAAGCAGGGCAATAACTTCTCCACAGGATGTGGAAACCTTGCAAAAATATCTGAACAAATTAATGGGGTGGGCAACTTCATGGCAAATGAGGTTTAATGTAGAAAAAAATTAAATAATGCATTTGGGTGGCAAAAATATGAATGCAATCTATACACTGGTGGGAGAATCTCTGTTGGAATCTAGGATGGAAAAGGACCTGGAGGTCCTAGTAGATGATAGGCTCAGCAATAGCATGCAATGCCAAGCTGCTGCTAACAAAGCAAACAGAATATTTGCATGGAATAAAAAGGGGATCAACTCCAGAGATAAAACGATAATTCTCCCTCTCTACAAGACTCTGGTCCGGCCGCACCTAGAGTATCCTGTCCAGTTCTGGGCACCAGTCCTCAGGAAGGATGTATTGGAAATGGAGCGAGTACAAAGAAGGGCAACAAAGCTAAGGAAGGGTCTGGAGGATATTAGTTATGAGGAAAGGTTGTGAGCACTGAACTTATTCTCTCTGGAGAAGAGACGCTTGAAAGGGGATATGATTTCAATATACAAATACCATACTGGTGACCCCACAATAGGGATAAAACTTTTTCGCAGATGGGAGTTTAACAAGACTCGTGGCCACTCATTAAAATTAGAAGAAAAGTGGTTTAACCTTAAACTACGTAGATGGTTCTTTACTGTAAGAGCGGCAAGGATGTGGAATTACCTTCCACAGGTGGTGGTCTCAGCGGGAGGGCATTGATAGTTTCAAGGAAACTATTAAATAAGCACCTGAATGACCGCAACATACAGGGATATACAATGTAATACTGACATATAATCACACACATAGGTTGGACTTGATGGACCTGTGTTTTTTTTTTCTACCTCACCTATTATGTAACTACTATAAATCACTCTCTCATACTGGTCACTGGAAGTTTAACATGGCACCTCATGGCAAAAAACTCTCTGAGGATCTGAAAAAAAGAATTGTTGCTCTACATAAAGATGGCCTTGGCTATAAGAAGATTGGCCAAGACCCTGAAACTGAGCTGCAGCATGATGGCCAAGACCATAAAGTGGTTTAACAGGACAGGTTTCACTCAGAACATGCCTCGTCATGGTCGACCAAAGAAGTTGAGCGCACATGCTCACTGTCATATCCAGAGGTTGTCTTTGGGAAATAGACAAATGAGTGCTGCCAGCATTGCTGCAGAGGTTGAAAGGGTGGAGGGTCAGCCTGTCAGTGCTCAGCCCATACGCCGCACACTGAATCAAATTGGTCTGCATGTCTGTCGTCCCAGAAGGAAGCCTCTTATAAAGATGATACACAAGAAAGCCTGCAAACAGTTTGCTGAAGACAAGCAGACTAAGGACATGGATTACTGGAACCATGTCCATGGTCTGATGAGACCAAGAAAAACCTATTTGGTTCAGATGGTGTCAAGCGTGTGAGGCTGCAAACAGGTAAGGAGTACAAAGATAAGTGTGTCTTGCTTACAGTCAAGCATGGTGGTGGAAGTGTCATGGTCTAGGGCTGCATGAGTGCTGCCGGCACTGGGGAGCTACAGTTCATTGAGGGAACCATGAGTGCCAACATGTACTGTGACATACTGAAGCAGAGCATGATCCCCTCCCTTCAGAGACTAGGCCACAGGGCAGTATTCCAACATAACGACCCCAATCACACCTCCAAGATGACCACTGCCTTGCTAAAGAAGCTGAGGGTAAATGTGATGGACTGGCCAAGTATGTCTCCAGACCTAAGCCCTATTGAGCATCTGTGGGGCATCCTCAAATGGAAGGGGGAGGAGCGCAAGGTCTCTAACATCCACCAGCTCCGCAATGTCATCATGGTGAAGTGGAAGAGGACTCCAGTGGCAACCTGTGAAGCTCTGGTGAACTCCATGTCAAAGAGGGTTAAGGCAGTGCTGGAAAATAATGGTGGCCACACAAAATATTGACACTTTGGGCCCAAGTACTCATTTGTGTTGCCAGCGGTTTAGACATTAATGGCTGTGTGTTGAGTTTTTTTGAGGGGACAGCAAATTTACACACTTATAAAAGCTGTACACTCACTACTTTACATGTAGCAAAGTGTAATTTCTTCAGTGTTGTCACATGAAACAGATATAATAAAATATTTACAAAAATGTGAGGGGTGTACACACTTTTGTTAGATACTGTATATAAAACACATTTTGCCCAACAAATACTTTCTAACAGCTATAGAAAAATACAAAAACTGGTATAGGGTTGGACATAACTTTTAAAATTTAGCTATTTGATTATGGTATTTCATTATTTTTGTGTGAACAATTTATGTTTTATACAAGAGTTCTGAAAATCCCCATAACCACATACAACTAGTATATCTAAAAACCTGAATATTTTTTTTTGTACATGTAATGTATATGAGCACCCTGCCCATCTCAAGAATCTGTCACCTCTGTCTTGAAACTAGTGTTGGGCAAACAGTTTGGTCCGAGTATAAGTTTGGCCCGAACATTGGCTGTTCGCCTATTCGACGAACACCATAATTATTGGGCGTTCAACCATTTTTTCGGCCCGCCCAATGACCACAATGCACTGCGCTGTCGCACAGTTCATTGGATGTCCTGATTGGCTGAAGCAATGAAAGCTTTGCTCAGTCACATAGCACTGTCAGAACCATGATTGGACACTATCATGGTGACTCTATCCAATCATGGCTCATTGCTCTTATGCCGCGTACACACGATCGGACTTTCCGACGAGAAATGTTGGATGCGAGCTTGTTGTCGGAAAGTCCGACCGTGTGTATGCTCCATCGAACATTTGTTATCGGACTTTCTGCCAACAAATGTTTGCTAGCAGGTTCTCAAATTTTCCGCCAACAAAACTTTGTTGTCGGAAAGTCCGATCGTGTGTACATAAGTCCGCGCACAAAAGTTCACGCATGCTCGGAATCAAGTATGAGATGGAAGCGCTCTTGTAAAACAAGCACTTGTAATGGAGATAGCACATTCATCACGTGGTAAATTTTGAAATCTCTCAATGCAACGCATTCTCTTCTTTATAATGCTATAATAATGAATTTGCGTTGCTGCTGATATTCACCGAGTTCTGACAAACTGATTTTTTATTATTTCTCGTGATCTCATGAATAATCGTTGTTTTTGTTTTTTTGTTTTTATCGTGATGTCCATAATAATATTTTTTTTTCTAGTGATTTCCATATTTTTTTTTCTCGTGATCTCCAGAATATATATATATATTTTTTCTAGTGATTTCCAGAATATTTATTTTTCGTTTTTGTGTGTCAAGTTACCACAACAACATTATTATCTTGTTTTTAACCTCAAAGAGATACAACTATGTTGGTGTCTCTTGTTAATTTGACATTGTATTTTTGAAATGTACCTGCCTACTCACAAACAAATTGTCCTTTTTGAAGTAAAACACATAGCCAAGTATTTGTCAAAACAATTTTTTTTGAATTTAATAGGGGTCCTAACAAAATAAAGAGGAAGACAATTCTGGAGAAACAGTTGGAATTGGTGAAGCCTTTGTACCCCAGGGTAGACATCAATTATTTGACTGTCAAAATTAGTAACCTGAGAAGTTCATTTAATAGGGAGCACAATATGGTCCAGGACTCCAAGAGATCGGGAGCAGCAGCAGATGACATATATGTCCTGAGGCTGTGGTCTTCCAACAGCCTGCGTCTTTTGCCAGACCACACCAAACACAGGCCATCACTCTCAACACTTCCTTCCACGCTTCCTGCCATGCTGCTCTGGTGGGTTGGGTGGCTGTGGTGTTGGTGGTGTTGCTGGAGGTGGTGGAGGAGTAGTATGGTCCAACTCACACAGGTGGCTTTGATTTGTGAGTTGGCCCCTCATCCCCTTGTTTAGGGCCTGAAGATTGATTTCCTTACAGATGAGCTGTTGGCCCTCCTCCATGTGTTCCAGTTTACTCGCTGTCACACATCCAAATGACTCGTGGACACCAGGGGTTGTTGTGAGTACTGCAGTAGCCTGTCAAATTAAAGCAGTCGCTGACTCCTCCAGGTTCATCACCTTCCTGGTCCTTTTGATTGGAGGGCAAAGGGGAGGAATCTGGGATTCCATCAGGCTGCTTGCCATGGCCTCCTCCTGGCTGAGACTTTCCTGTGTATGAAAATGGTACATAGTTTTAGTTTTTTGATCATCAATCACACACAATTTTTAGCTCATGACTGTTGCAAATTGAATGGTAACAAATATAAAAGGCTATCATTCTGACCCCAGCATTTTTCATTCTTGTCCCAATCATTTTTGGATACTACTGTCTATTGATATGTAAACCACTTTGTTAAATCAGAAATTAGTCATCAATAATAGCATCTAGTTAACATCATAACATTTTTGACAAGAAATATGTTCAACAATGCTATACCTGGCTCATGCTGGGCTCCTCCACATCTTCAGTGGATACTAGGGGTCTCTCCATGTGTGAAACTTTAACAAAACAGGTAAGTATTCCAGCTTTTGAAAGGGAAAAAATCATGTCTTCAACTTGTAACTGTGCCAAAACAGACAATTTGATGACACTTCCAAGCAATGTTTCATATTCCTATTTCTCACCTCAAATATCTGTCTATAAGGTACAATAAAACAATGAGTATTAAATACTAAAAACTCATTAAAATATTGTAGCAGCGCTTGGTAATCAGAAAATGAAATCTGAGAATATAGGTGAATAAAAAATGAATATATAGATTAAATGAATTCATTCAATAAAACAGTCCAGCAATATCCGAGAAAGGTGGGTAGGGGAAAAAACAGTTCTATATTCGATGTGATGTAATCTGTTCAGTCCATCCACCAGCACACTTCACCACGTGTATTAGGTCCCCCTATGGGGATGCACTCACCAGAGATAAAATAAATATAGGCCTGTAATCTCCCAATAGACTCCACTCCTTTCTTTCCAATCCTCCTCCACAGCCTCAGGTCATCAGATCCCCAATGCCAGTCAGGTCATGTTTAAAATGAATTGTATCCACATAGTGTGATATTGCTTAAAAAGTTTTATTCACCCTCCCCAAAAAAAGGATAACATAAACCCCTTCTGAAAATATGCGTACCAAAATTATATAATAAACTGGCAATTGTAAGTATTGTGCACTATGCCTGAATTCCTTTTCCAGATCCGCCGTGTTGATTTCCGCTCTGTACAGCTGCGATCTCAGCATGTTGTTTCCTTCCTGGTCAATGGAATGCAGGCTTGGAGCGCAAATGACGTCACTTCCTGGTTGTCTGGTTCACGTCCCTGACGCGCGTTTAGTCACTTCCAACTTCGCCACGAGGCCCTCGTGACAAAGTCGGAAGTGACGAAACGCGTATCAGGGACGTGAACCAGACAACCAGGAAGTGACGTCATTTGAGCTCCAAGCCTGCGTTCCATTGACCGGGAAGGAAACAACACGCTGAGATCCCCGCTGTACAGAGCGGAAATCAACACGGCGGATCCGGAAAAGGAATTCAGGCATAGTGCACAATACTTACATTTGCCAGTTTATTATATCATTTTGGTACGCATATTTTCAGAAGGGGTTTATGTTATCCTTTTTTTGGGGAGGGTGAATAAAACTTTTTAAGCAACTTCACACTATGTGGATACAATTCTTTTAAACATGACCTGACTGGCATTGGGGATCTGATGACCTGAGGCTGTGGAAGAGGATTGGAAAGAAAGGAGTGGAGTCTATTGGGAGATTACAGGCCTATATTTATTTTATCTCTGGTGAGTGCATCCCCATAGGGGAACCTAATACACATGGTGAAGTGTGCTGGTGGATGGACTGAACAGATTACATCACATCGAATATAGAACTGTTTTTTTCCCCTACCCACCTTTCTCGGATATTGCTGGACTGTTTTATTGAATGAATTCATTTAATCTATATTTATATATATATATTAATTTTTTATTCACCTATATTCTCAGATTTCATTTTCTGATTACCAAGCGCTGCTACAATATTTTAATGAGTTTTTAGTATTTAATACTCGTTGTTTTATTGTACCTTATATACTCTTATCCTGATTTTAAGCAGCTGCTAACAGTGTGTTATACTTATATTTAGGACACTGAGACAGATATATATATATATATATACAGTGGTGTGAAAAAGTGTTTGCCCCCTTCCTCATTTCCTGTTCCTTTGCATGTTTGTCACACTTAAGTGTTTCGGAACATCAAACCAATTTAAACAATAGTCAAGGACAACACAAGTAAACACAAAATGCAATTTGTAAATGAAGGTGTTTATTATTAAAGGTGAAAAAAAATCCAAACCATCATGGCCCTGTGTGAAAAAGTGATTGCCCCCTAAACCTAATAACTGGTTGGGCCACCCTTAGCAGCAACAACTGCAACCAAGCGTTTGCGATAACGTGCAATGAGGCTTTTACAGCGTCCTGGAGGAATTTTGGCCCACTCATCTTTGCAGAATTGTCCTAATTCAGTTACATTAGAGGGTTTTCGAGCATTAACGGCCTTTTTAAGGTCATACCACAACATCTCAATAGGATTCAGGTCAGGACTTTGGCTAGGCCACTCCAAAGTCTTCATTTTGTTTTTCTTCAGCCATTCGGTGGTGGACTTGCTGGTGTGTTTAGGATCATTGTCCTGCTGCAGAACCCAAGTTCGTTTCAGCTTGAGTACACGAACAGATGGTCGGACATTCTCCTTCAGGATCTCTTGGTAGACAGCAGAATTCATAGTTCCTTTTATCACGGCAAGTCTTCCAGGTCCTGAAGCAGCAAAACAGCCCCAGACCATCACACTACCACCACCATATTTTACTGTTGGTATAATGTTCTTTTTCTGAAATGCAGTGTTCCTTCTACGCCAGATATACTTGGACACACACCTTCCAAAGTGTTCCACTTTTGTCTCATCGGTCCACAGAATGTTGTCCCAAAAGTCTTGGGGATCATCAAGATGTGTTGTGGAGAAATTGAGACGAGCTTTGATGTTCTTTTTGCTCAGCAGTGGTTTTCTCCTTGGAACTCTGCCATGCAGGCCATTTTTGCCCAGTCTTTTCCTGATGGTGGAGGCATGAACGCTGACCTTAACTGAGGCAAGTGAGGCCTGCAGTTCCTTGGACGTTGTTGTGGGGTCTTTTGTGACCTCTTGGATGAGTCGTCGCTGCGCTCTTGGGGTAATTTTGGGCGGCCGGCCACTCCTGGGAAGGTTCACCACTGTTCCATGTCTTCGCCATTTGTGGATAATGGCTCTCACTGTGGTTCGCTGGATTCCCAAAGCTTTGGAAATGGCTTTATAACCCTTTCCAGACTGATAGATCTCAATTACTTTCTTTCTCAATTGTTCCTGAATTTCTTTGGGTCTCGGCATGATGTGTAGCTTTTAAGGATCTTCTGGTGGACCTTACTGTGTCAATCAGCTCCTATTTAAGTGATGCCTTGATTGTGAACAGGTGTGGCAATAATCAGGCCTCGGTGTGGCTAGAGAAATTGAACTCAGGTGTGGACAACCACAGTTATAGTATGTTTTAACAAGGGGGGCAATCACTTTTTCACACAGGGCCATGATGGTTTGGATTTTTTTTCACCTTTAATAATAAACCTTCATTTACAAATTGCATTTTGTGTTTACTTGTGTTGTCCTTGACTATTGTTTAAATTGGTTTGATGTTCCGAAACACTTAAGTGTGACAAACATGCAAAGGAACAGGAAATGAGGAAGGGGGCAAACACTTTTTCACACCACTGTATATATGTATATATATATATTTATTTATTTATTTATCTATATATTTATATATTTATTTATTTACAACTATAAAACATAACTGCAAGAAGATATCACCCATTAGAGCGCAGAGAGGTGTTTGACATAGGAGGGCGGATATACCAAACATCCATTTTTTCAAATATCTGTCTGCTAAGTATATCTTTTTTGTATTCACAAAGGGGAGAAAAGAATCGGAACATCCGAGGACACCAGGAACCCCACCCCTCCTGAAGAAGGGGAACTCTGGCGAACAACATGAGGATGTGGAGGCAGAGGTTCAGGAAGTGGTCGAAATGGTGACCACAACAGGTCAGTGTCTGAGACCACAGCTTCAGGTAATAGATGTATGCCTGCATATTCATAATACACGGTGTGTTTTTTTTATTTTTAGGTGATGTGGATGTTGTGGAAGAAGAAACTCACTTCAACGGTGCAAGTGCACAAGTCCTCATCAGTGAGCTAATGGTGTGCAATCAGGATTTAGAGAAGGTTAACCAAAACATCAATGATGTTCAAAAAAGACTGACCAACATCATTGAAGTTTTAGCCAAGATCTAAAACCACCAAAAAATGTAAATGTTGTCATTATTGTTTTTCTTGTTTTAAAAGTTTTAAAGTACACACGATATTAGTCCCACTCCACACTATAAAAATATTCTTCCCATAGTGGCCATTTGAAGTGTGAAATTGGCGTGGAGAGAGATAGAACAGGGCTAGTGAGTTAGTGTGCTATAGTGGGCTATTGTGATTCTATTGTGATTCTATTGTGAGTGTAAATGATTAGTTTAGTGTGCATCTAGTGATAGTGCAGTGTGAGTGTAGTGCGACCATTCATTGTTATTTTAGTGTCACTTTAGTGTGAATCTAGTGATAGTGTAGTGTGACCGTTCATTTTTACTTCAGTGTCATTTTATTTTGTCACGCAGTATATTTCAGTGCATTGGTGCATGTTTAACACTGTATATTTCAGTGTGTTATTGCACGTTTAACACAGTATATTTCTGTGCAGTATATTTCAGTACATTACTGCATGTTTACCATAGTATAATGCAGTGCGTTATTGCAGGTTTACGCAGTATATTGCAGTCGGTCAGTGCACGTTTAACGCAGTATATTTCAGTGCATTATTGCAGGTTTACCGCAGTATATTGCAGTGTGTTAGTACACATTTATTGCTAACATATTGTGTTAGTGCATGCTTACGCAGTATATTGCAGGTTTACTGCAGTATATTGCAGTACGTTTGTGCACATTTAACACAGTATATTTCAGTGCATTATTGCATGTTTACCGCAGTATATTGCAGTGCTTTAGTGCACGTTTATTGCAGTATATTGCAGTGTATCAGTGGAGTGTGTCTGTGTAGTGAGTACTCAAGTTAAAGTGCACCAAACACTACTTTCCATTGATTAAAGTGCATCCACGTACACATTTTCACATTACATTTTGTTAATAAGCCTCCTCGGATCATGTCTGGAAGGCCAATAAGGAGAGGCAGATGTTCCCATGGCACTGTGAGGGGGCCAGCAGCGTATGTGTCCACAGGCAAAGGTGGACATTGTCCGTTCTCAGGCAGGGTATCATTTCCTCTGTTTAGTGATGTTGCCCGTGCTCTCCAGCCACAGCATGCAGAGGAGGGGGTGGACTGGCTTACTAAACCATCCTCATCCCCCTCATCCTCCATCACTCAAGCACAGACTAGTGCCCAGTCCACCACAGCTGCCAGAGCAGCTTATTCTGCCTCCTTGTCCACAGCTACTCCTGCCTAGGGATGAGCCGAACCCCCCCCCCCGTTCGGCTCGCAACAGAACCCGCGAACGGACCTAAAGTCCGTGCGAGCTTTAGAACCCTATTAGTTATAATGGATGCGAATGTTCGAAATTAAAAGTGCTAATTTTAAAGGCTAATATGCATGTTAATGTCATAAAAAGTGTTTGGGGACCTGGGTCCTGCCCCAGGGGACATGTATCAATGCAAATTTCTTTTTTAAAAACGGCCGTTTTTTCAGGAGCAGTGATTTTAATAATGCTTAAATTGAAACAATAAAAGTGTAATATTCCTTTAAATTTCGTACCTGGGGGGGTGTCTATAGTATGCATGTGAAGGGGCGCATGTTTCCCGTGTTTAGAACTGTCTCTGCGCAAAGTGTCATTTTTGAAAGTAAAAAAGCTATTTAAAATCACTCGTGGCTAATGTGTTATTGACGGCTCCCGTAATACAGAGAACAGTCATTCATTGAAACTCATTCATAAAAAAAAGTCATTGATAAAAAATAAAAAAAATGAAAAAAAAAAAAGCGTAGGGGTCCCCCCAAATTCAATAACCAGGCCCTTTAGGTCTGGGATGGATATTAAGGGGAACCCCAGCCAAAAAAAAAAAAAATGGCGTAGGGTCCCCCTCAAAATCCATACCAGACCCTTGATGGAGACCCCTGTACAGTAAGAGCTGTCTATTCATATCCAAAATTATTTTGTGTATATATTAACCTATATGTTGTTTTGTATACATACCATAGAATAAGAAAAAATCTTCAAAGCCTTCATCCATCTGTAATGTATCTTATCCTTGTCTCCTGATGAAGCCTGTTTAGGCGAAACATGTCGAGCAATCGGACAAGTATTATGACCTATGTATCTTGAGTGTATTATCATAAAGGTGTTCTAATAGGAATTGTATGTAGTACCTCTGAACCTTGTGATTTATATACTGTTGTACATGGAGTCTTATATATATACTCTCTCTTTCTTTTTATATGTCAATAAAATAAGTATTTTTTATTATATTTCTATGAAATTCCTTTTTGTGATTATGTACCTTAGACAGTCCCGTATCTCCAATATTTCTTTTGTTTATATTAATTTGGGATGATAGTACATTATATATGAGTAACTTTAGGAGAACACTCCAGTCTAGCGAGCTTTGAAAATTTCTATACCCAGGGTGGTTTAAACACCCATGATACTCTTTCGCTAGCTATGTTTGTTCCCCATATTTGGGTTAACTAAATTATAAAATAGCAATTCCATAAACTACCTATCTAGGCTGGAGTTTGCTCTATGTTTTAGACATACATCTCAGCAATGATTAATGCTTTGTAACACTTTGATATGAACTTTAAATAACTATGTTTTTTGTATATTTCTTTTTCATGACGAGCACGTTCTAGACATATAGGTAAGGCTGAATTGGGCACGTCTCTCGCACCTTATCACGTGTGCCCCCCCCTTATTTACTTCTACAGAAAGGAGGAAAGTAGCTGGTAAGTGTATGAATACTTATCAATATGACAGACTACTGCGGTCAAGCCTGGGCAGGCTTTGTGACAGATGTTAATCTCTATCGCTCTAAGGAGGATATCAACGAGGCGGATGTAAGTATATACTTTTCCAGCCTTCAGCGAATGATAGAAAAAAAGACCCGTTTGTTTTGGCACAAGGAATTTTTTGATAAATATAGATCCAATAGGATAGTACCTTGGGGACTTCGTATACAAATCTTTCCGAATATTAAGAAAGTAGAACCAAACATTAAAAGAATGTGGGAGGAGAATTTGCAAACATGCTCCTTGCAAATGATGCAAATTCTCAGTGAACAATATGATAAAGACATTGCTGAACTGGATCGTGAGATCCCATGCCTGTTTTACAGAGAAGGATAAGAATCTTAGGGATTACCTTACAAAATATGCAACAGGCTTAATCAAAGTAAAAGAAAATAAATACCAACGGGATAAAAAAGCATATATCTACGAACAGGCGTATAAATGGAATCAACCTAATAAATATCCCTTGAGAAGAGGCAACTTGAATCAGGGCCTACAAATCCCTAACTTGGATCTTGGAGAACTGGATACATCATCCATTTCGTCAACATCATTTGCACCCATAGCTTTGCGGAAAGACAAACCACAACATGAAGGAGCGATACGTAAAAGAAAGAAGGACAGTGAAACTAGTTTACAGAGCCGACCACGATCGGACAAAATAAGTAGTAAGGATAAAAAATCACGTTCTCAACAAAGTAAAAACAATACTACACTTAATACTACCTTGTCAAATAGTACATTGAACCATTCCCTTGTATCACTCACTACCCCCACCAGGAACATTGATTCCATTTCCTTGGTGGTGGGTCCTCCATCACAGGGACAGACACATGGAGGGACAAACTTGGGCCCCCATGCGGAGATAAAAACAGCCCCAATCTTTTTGAGCAATTCTAGTGACCGTAAACGTACTTTACCGTCAACTACCCCAATGAAGAAAACTAATCAGCCTTTAAAATAACCTGTCCCGACCCCCCTATTTTGGCGAGTCGGGACAAGTTTGATATCATTAATTTATCTTCTTATCCACTTTCGGACAATGAGACCAAGGTATTACAACTAGGTCTCACTTTTTGTCCGGACGAAAATGCAGATAAGTTCGAATTGGTCAAAGATCTCCACCTCTTCGCACGACGCTTGATGTACAAAGTCATTTATGATAGAACATCATCCGATGCCCCTATTGGCGAGCAGAACAACGCCAATATAGAAGGCATTACTTTTGAGGACTTGCGGGCGCTACAGTACCTGATGGACCTGTGGGATGAAAGCAACCCGGAGGAAGTGGGCTGGACGTTCACCAGCCCCTCTCTTCCCCCCATTATCCAACAGGGGGTGACTTTTTCTCCCTCTTGCTTGCACCCCACGGACCCATCGGCTTCTGGTGCCCAAAACTTTGGTACCCCTAAAACCTACAAACCTAAGTCAAAATCTTTTCCTATCCTGCAAGGGAATTCCAACATTTGGGCCTTTGTAATACAGGTCACAAAAGAAATAGAATCCACTAATTGGCAGGTTGGATCTCAGACCAACCTGCCGAAAGAATTAAAAGAGGCATTAAAAAATTTAAAATCAAACAGCAATATTATAATTAAACCATCCGACAAGAGTGGGAATTTGGTTATACTAGATGCAGAGAATTATGAAAAAATGTGTTTAGACATAATATCAAATAAAACATGGTACAGATCGGTCCCAGCCTCACATGTAAATTACTATATGAACAAATATAGAGGCATAATAATGAAGGCCCGTTTAAATGGCACTATAGATGCCAAAACCTTTGATTTTCTAGACATGACTTCGTTTACCACTCCTACTTTTTATGCCTTGCCCAAGGTACATAAAAGCCTAACATCCCCACCAGGCCGTCCTATAATTTCAGGGTGTGGATCCCTGACAGAAAAAGCCAGTCAATTAGTTGATGAGTACCTGTACCCGCATGTTAAATGCTTATTTTCATACGTCAAGGACACTATAGAACTTCTGAAAAGTACAGATGGATTACAAATACCTACAAACGCATGGCTGGTAGCCATTGATATAGAAGCCCTCTATAACTCGATCCCACACAAAAAAGGTGTCGAGGTAATAGGGGAATTCTTGACAGAAAGGGACATTGATTCATGGAAATATAATGAGTTTGTACTGGAGCTACTTGGCTTTATCTTAATGCACAATATATTTGTATTTAAACGCTCCCATTACCTCCAGGTGCAGGGGGTCGCTATGGGGGCAAAATGTGCGCCCTCATATGCGAACTTGTACCTGGGGGGATGGGAGCGAGACCTATTCTCTGATGAGAGCAAGAGTCTGTCCATTGGTAAAATCATGTCGTGGAGTCGTTACATTGACGACGTCCTCATGATATGGTCAGGATCAAGGGAGGACCTTATTGTTTTCCTGGATGAACTACAAACCAATGAATATAATTTAAAATTCACTTTTAACTATGATCAGAAAAGAATTACCTTTTTAGATGTTGAACTCTATGTGGATGAGAAAGGAACTTTATGCTCCACTCTCTACAGAAAAGCTTCAGCAGGTAACAGCATGTTGCATGCTAGTAGCTCTCATCCTGAGAAACTAATCAGGAGTATCCCCTACAGCCAATTTTTAAGGATCAAGCGCAACTGTACGCATCTCGATGATTTTCAGCGAGAGGCAAACCTTTTGCGTGATCGTCTCCTCCTACGAGGATACAGCAAAACAAGCCTTAGGAAGGCCTATAATCAGGTAGTGGATATGAATAGACAGCTCTTACTGTACAAGACGAGCTAAGACCCAGGAAAGCACACGAGTTATTACCAAATACAATCGGCAACATAAAAAGGTACGCAGTATATATAATAAATATTGGTATCTTTTGTCCACTGACCAAAAAATCTCAAAATATATCAAACCATACCCAGAGATTACATATAGGAGGTCACGCTCATTACGTGACACCCTGGTAAGTAGCCATTATACGCATGAACAGAATAGCAACAAGCAAGTTTCAGGCACATATAGATGCGGTAAATGCAAATTCTGCCGCTTCATTTTAGAGGGAAAAAGCATAGACCTACCAGATGGAAAAATATGGACTCCTAAACACCGTACTAATTGTCAATCTGTGGGATCAGTATACCTGATGAAATGCTTATGCGGAGCATTCTATGTGGGGAAAACGAAATGCCCCCTATTTTGCCGCATGAGAGATCATGTATCACTAATCTGTAAACGCAAAATGGAGACACCTATCAGTCGCCATGTAGGCCTATATCACAATTTTGATCTTAAAAACATTGGCTTCTATAGTCTTGAGCATCTGCCCCAACAGGAACGGGGGGGGTGATCTAGATAAGAAACTATTACAAATTGAAGCCAGATGGATCTATATATTGAAGGCTACCCGGCATCCGGGCCTCAACGAAGGGATCAGCTTCAAACCTTTTTTATAAAGCAATGTCTATACTCCATAGGGGGTTCCTCCCCTTGGGAATTATAGCACCGCTATTTATCATTTTTTCACTATCTATCAACTACAGCCCTTCTCCCTCTGGTTGCGCCTGAAGTTGGGCACTATGGAGTTTGGTGCGCGGGTCTTGTGGGGCCTAAGTTTGGCTTTGCCTTGTCTGTTCTGGAGCGTGCTCGCTCATTTGACATCCCCCTCTGCGTAGGGGTGGAACAATGTCTAGTGATTATTACCTGTATTTTGTAATAGTATTTAATTACATCCATTTTAAGTTGTAACCACAGTGGCCCAGTTTTTGGGCATTTTGTGTGGCTATAACGTATCCTCATGTTATAAATAAAAACACTAATAACAAAAAACAAAAATATACATGTGTTATAATGAATGTGTGGTTGCGGGATGTCTCTTCAACATCTTTTAATATTTCTAATTTTTCCCCTTCTCCCCTTTTTTATTTATTTCATTTTTTCTTTATCTTTTTATCCTGTTCTCCTTTTCTATGGTTTGGTCGGTCCGGGCGGATTCCGCGGTGGCATCGGTCCCTGAGGTATTTTACATCAATGCATAGGGCGAACTCCATACGGTGGCAGCCTTTGGGCTTTGGGGATTCGTATGGACTTATCCGGATGCGCGGCGTGGTTTTGTCTGCCAATATATGGCGGACTGTTCCCCGCCATGCATCCGGATCGGAGGTCGGCCATGAGCACCGGTCCTGCCATCAAGTAGTAGCTTTTGACATCTGGCACCCTTTAAGACCTTGTCTTGACGGAGCATTATGGCTGCTGTCAGCAGGGTATGTCAGGGCAGCCATAGCTGCACTTTGAACCGGAAGGAGTTCCATTTAGGAATGTTCCGGTCACATGGCATGAATTGGGCGCTGGCCGGCTTCCGTATTACGTCCGCGTGACGTCAGCACAGCGTGACGTCACACGCCGTGCGTTTTGGCGCCACGGGGGGAGACCATTTAAACCCAGTCTGACGGAAGGTCAGACTGAGGTGGACGTGAGGCTCGGGACGCATTGGGAACTCCAAAATAGGTAAAGTGCTAGATCTCCCTTTTTTTTAATTGTGGACGATTTGTCCCTTGAATCATTATTAGATGGACCTATTGCGTTTACCCTAAAACTTCTATTTAATCTACAGGCATTGAACAGCATACTTAGCCCCATGCATGGGGCAGGCTGTACGAGCCGACTAGCCATCAGCACAATATACCCTGATGATATATATAACCCATTAGAAGGTAGGGGATTTTTACTATACTGGGGATCTTTGAAATTGCAACTAATATAGCTCCTATGTATTTTCATTAGAGCTTTCTTTTCTTTTTTTGCTTTTCTCTTGCTACTTTTACAGAACATTTTTGCCATTATTGGACAATACATAAAATCAAGATAGATCAGTTCCCTTTCCCTTCTTTGGAGGGCTAACCCGAGCCTCCTGTGTGTATAATCTTGTAAGAGCTTCCGTAGAGGTAGGTAAAGTTTGACAACAGACATTGGGCATGGTCATACTACTTCCCTGCATCTCGGTAATTACATTACAATATATATAAATATATTTATGCTAAATAAGTACCCCTGTACTTTACAGGCCCTACAACGCTAAAGTTGAAAACGAACAGGACCTTTTTCTCTCCCCCTACGATTCTCCAGCCACTTTCCTTGGCTGTGACCGTCTGGCATAGCCCTGTGTGACCCCTTACCTGGGAGGTGCTATTGTGGGCCCGTCCCGACCAATACTTGGAAGCCTGGGCATGTATGGACTCTATGACATTGGAGGTAGGGGACCGTACGTGTGCATGTTGACTTCACTTAGACGTTACCGCCACCGCATATTCATGCAGCATAAAAATGTTAATGAATAAAATTATTTTGTGTATATATTAACCTATATGTTGTTTTGTATACATACCATAGAATAAGAAAAAATCTTCAAAGCCTTCGTCCATCTGTAATGTATCTTATCCTTGTCTCCTGATGAAGCCTGTTTAGGCGAAACATGTCGAGCAATCGGACAAGTATTATGACCTATGTATCTTGAGTGTATTTTCATAAAGGTGTTCTAATAGGAATTGTATGTAGTACCTCTGAACCTTGTGATTTATATACTGTTGTACATGGAGTCTTATATATACTCTCTCTTTCTTTTTATATGTCAATAAAATAAGTATTTTTTATTATATTTCTATGAAATTCCTTTTTGTGATTATGTACCGTAGACAGTCCCGTATCTCCAATATTTCTTCTATGTATGGTAAATGTTGGGATGGTGGGTTAAAAGAGAAAGCGAATGATGTATAAATGAGTATTTGTTCTCTATCTTTTTATATGAATAAAAATTACTTGCTTTAAAAAAATAAAATGAATGCATTAAGATAAAAAAACCTTCTGCATAAGAACCACTTAAAGTTTCATTAGGGTTTTTTAATTGTTATATAAATTTCTAATTTTGCTTACTAAGCAACCCAAGTCATAATGTTAAGCAGCAGTGATATCACTAATTGTGATTAGGTATGCTTATGACTCATGGAACTAACACTTAAACATCTCTAACTGATTGTGATTTTGCATAATTACATATCTCAAACAAAAATTCTAAACAAACAGAGAAATGGGTTCAAAAGACCTCCCCTCGATAAATCCAATCTTGTAACAGATGACTAATACTATCATGCCCTATTCAATTATCAATGATTATTAATCTAATATCCAATAGTAATCTGAAATCTGCTATCACTGTACCCGACAAATCTTTCCTTAGACATATATTTAATAATCTTTTTTTTATCAATATTATAATTTTTTTCATTTTTGTGTTTGCAAATGCAGTAGATTTTGCTCATTTAAATGCATTGTCTTCGTCCAGGCTTAAAGAAAAAATGGTAGCTATAAATGATAGTGCTGATCTACAGGATATTAAGATTCAACTTAAACTGAGAAAATTTGTTGCTGGTGGATATCTGTAAAAATGTCAACAATACTTACAGTATTATTATGTGCCAGTCCTCTGCTAGATCTACTAACTCTCTGGTTTTGGTGTGTTTGTATTTTTATGTAGAAATTAAAATACAGCTCATTCCAGAATTCATCCCATTATAAAGAGGTCTACAAGTGTACATGTCCTCTGCTATTTTACGGCTGTGAGACCAGCAGGCTAATGTACACTATTGAATAAATGCAATTACCTAATGACAACATGGAACCAGTGCAAGGCAATCTTGCAAAATCCTATGCTATGGTTACTATAACAAATCCATATGAAATTCATTAATTATGGTACTCTTTGCCTAAAGTGAAAAATGTAGGCTCCACAAGCTCTAAACCTAGTTAACATTATTTTATTTTTGAATAATAGGATTGTAAGCAGGATATAGACAGACAGGTAAAGACAAAAAAATACATTATAAAACTTGTTTATCCTTTTATTCATTAGCTTGGTTAAATGGAGAAAACTCATCTATGATATATTTTTAAGGACCCATTATCAGTTCACCTGGATGGGGGGGGGGGGACTTGCACAGACATAATCTTCCTGCATTTCACACCATCTTTAGTGGCAGTAGTAGAGTGGAAGATATGTTCTCATTGGCACTGGTCTGGGGTTTTGAGAGAGAATGTCCTCTATCAGCTGAGATAAAAATGGCAATGTGCTAACCCACAATATGCAAAAGAGTGATTGGCTTGATGCTAATTTTCTTATCAATGTGAGGCAATTTTTAAATCCCTTTTATCTATGTAAAGTTCATAGAGCAGCCATATTTGCTAATTACATAATCAGGCTCCTGCTTTGCATTGCTACACCGTTATTTGTGCATCATTTTCCCTTCTCACTATGCAAGACTGTGGGTCTGTCAACTCAAGAAAAACAATGAATTCTCTTTATGACTAATAGGATTCGATTTGCTAAAATTTCATGAAACCTTTTTGAAATTAGACTAAACTAATTGCATATCCAGTTGAAGTCTACAGTGCCTTGAAAAAGTCTTCATACCTCTTGACATTTTTCCAAATTTTGTCATGTTACACCCAGAAACGTAAAAGTATTTTATTGGGATTTTATGTGATAGACCAACACAAACTGGCACATAATTTTGAAGTGGAAGGAAAATGATAAATGTTTTTCAAAATTGTTTATAAATAAATGAAAAGTGTGGCATGCATTTGTACTCAGCCCCCTTTAGAGTCCATTCACACAGGGGCAACTTTGGATCCGACTTCAAGTCGCCTCTAGTCGCCTCAAGTCACGCTACATGAAAAAATCAATGTAAGTGAATGGATCCGTCTTAATGCACACTACTGCAGTTGCTCCGACTTCAGAAAAGGTTCCTGTACTGCTTCAATCCGACTTCTAGGCGACTTGTACCCATAGATTTAAATAATGGGGCCCCCAGATCACGGCCCCCCACCCTATGTGAATGAGTATGGGGTACATCGTACCCCTGCCCATTCACCTGAGGGAAAAAAGTGTCAATAAAAAAACACATTAGACAGTTTTTTTTTTTCACTAGACAGGGTTTTAAAGTAATTTATTAGGCAGCTCCCGGGGTCTTCTTCTGTCTTCGGTGGTCTCTTCCGACTCTCTCCGGCCTCTTCTCCTGGTCTCCGGTTCTTCTCCCGCTCTCCGTTTTTTTCTGCCGGGCTCCTCTGCTATCTTCTTCCAGCTCTTTTACTAGTGTTGGCCTGGTCTTCTCCATCCTTCTTCCCTCTTCTCTTCTTCTCTTCTTCCGAAGTTGACACGACGCTCTCTCCCACTGTAATGCCATGTGTGAGGTGTGCAACGACTCATATAGGCATGGGGCGTGGTCACCGGGTGACATCACCCGGTGACCACGCCCCATGCCTATATAAGTCGTTGTGCACCTCGCACACGGTATTAGAGCGGGAGAGAGCATCGTGTCAACATCGGAAGAAGAGAAGAGGGAATAAGGACAGAGAAGACCGGGCCAACACTAGTAAAAGAGCTGGAAGAAAATAGCGGAGAGAGCTATTAATACCAGACCTAAGAGCCTGATATGCTCTTGGAGGGGAACCCATGCCATTTTTTTATTTAGAATTTGGCGTGGAGTTCCCCCTCGAGAGCTGATTATTCTGTGATTGGCCACAGCCAAAGTCGCCTGGCCTGGGGTCGGCTTAAAGTCATGTTGTAAGTTGCCCCAAGTCGCGTTGAAGTCGCCCCAAGTCGCACTGTGATTGATACTCAAGTCGTGTCCAAGTTGCCTCCCAAAGTCGTGGTGGAAGTCGTGTTGCCCCTGTGTAAATGGACTCTTACTCTGATACCCCTAACTAAAATCTAGTGGAACCAGTTGCCTTCAGAAGTCTAATTTGTAAAATAGAGTCCACCTGCGTGTAATTTAATCTCAGTATAAATACAGCTGTTCTTTGAAGACCTCAGAGGCTTGTTAGAGAACCTTAGTGAACAAACAGCACCACAAAGGCCAAGGAACACACCAGACAGGACAGGGATAAAGTTGTGGAGAATTTTAAAGCAGGGTTAGGTTAACCGCTTCCCGACTGCCTGTGGCAGAAGGGCATGTACAGGCAGAATCACGTACCTGTACATTGCCCTTTAGGAGGTGGCTTGCATGCTGCCTGGAGCTCCGTGAGCATGATCGCGGGTCCCGTGGACTCAATGTCCGCGGGGATACCCGCGATCATCTCACGGAGAGGACGAACGAGAAATGCTAATGTAAACAAGCATTTCCCCGTTCTTCCTAGTGACACTGATCACAGATACCTGTAATCAGGAGTGGTGATCAGTGTTGTGTCACACACAGCCCCTTCCCCCATAGTTAGAATCACTCCCTAGGACACAATTAACCCCTACAGTGCCACCTAGTGGTTAACCCCATTCACTGCCAGTCACATTTACACAGTAATCAATGCATTTTTAATTGCACTGATCGCTGTATAAATGTGAATGGTCCCAAAATCATGCCAAAAGTGTACAATCTGTCCATCATATTGTTGCAGTCATGATAAAAATCACTTATCGCCGCCATTACTAATAAAAAAAAAATATTAATAAAAATGCCATAAAACTATCCCCTATTTTGTAAACGCTATAACTTTTGTGCAAACCAATCAATAAACGCTTATGCGTTTTTTTTTACCAAAAATTTGTAGAAGAATACGTATCGGCCTAAACTGAGGAAAAAAAATATTTTTATATATTTTTGGGCGATATTTATTATAGCAAAATGTAAAAAAAAATGTGTGTTTTTTTTTTTTTCAAAATTGTTGCTATTTTTTTGTTAATAACGCAAAAAATAAAAACTGCAGAGGTGATCAAATACCACCAAAAGAAAGTTTTGTGGGAAAAAAAGGACATCAATTTTGTGTGGGAGCCACGTCGCACGACCGCAGTTAAAGCGACGCAGTGCCGAGTCAAATGGTCCAGGGCATAAGTGGTTAAACACTTCCCGACCGCCCCATGTACATATACGTCAACAGAATGGCACGTACAGGCAAAACCACGTACCTGTACGTGCCATTCTTCAGGCGGTTGTGGGGTCCGATCGGACCCCCCTCCGCCGGCGGGGAAGGTCGGGATCGCTTCAGGAGCGATCCGGGAAGAGGGGCCGGCCAGTGCTTTCTGGCCACCCCCTCGCGATCGCTCCTAGCGAATCAGATGTTCCGTTGCCTGTGTAATTGTAAACACAGGCAACGGGAAGTAATGTCACGCTCCTCGTGTCGGTCTTTCTGACCGGGACGCCGAGCTGTGAAGACATCAGGTTAGTGCACCAACACTACACTGACACCAGGCACACATAGGCACATATTCCACCCCCCTGTCACCCCCTGATCACCCCCCAGATCACCCCCTGCCCCCCCAGTCACAGTGTCACTGATTGCAGTGATCATTTATTTACTGATCACTGCATTTAGTGTCAGTTGTGACTGAAATAACTGTCAGGGCAATTAGTTTTAGGCCCCTTTAGGTCCAAGGTATCCCCCTACCCCCCCCCCCAATAAAGGTTTAACCCCTTGATTGCCCCCCAGGTAACCCTTTCACCCCCTTTTGCCAGTGTCACTAAGCGATCGTTTTTCTGATCGCTGCATTAGTGTCACTGGTGCCGCTAGGTAGCCAGTTTTTTTTTTTTTAGGTTAACCGCCAGGTTTATATAGGTTTATAAATAGGTTTATAGGTCAGGTACCCCCATATTACAACCTAAATAAAGGTTTTAAACCCCTTGATTGCCCCTAGAGTTAACTCGTTCACCAGTGATCACCGTATAAGTGTCACTGGTGACGCTGGTTAGCCAGTTAGTTATTTAGGTTCTCCGTCAGGTTTTTATATAGCGTCAGGTACCCCCATATATTACCTAATAAATATTTTAACCCCCTGATTGCCCCTAGTTAACCCCTTTCACCAGTGATCACCGTATAACTGTTACGGGTGATGCTGGTTAGTTAGTTTGTTTTTTATACTGTCAGGGCACCCGCCATTTATTACCCAATAACGGTTTAACCCCCTGATTGCCCGGCGGGTGATATCAATTAGGTTTTAGGGTCAAATAAGGTCTGCGTCGCCCCAGGTTAGTGCCAGTACCGCAAACACCCACGCGCAAAGCATACACCTCCCTTAGTGGTATAGTATCTGAACAGATCAATATCTGATCTGATCAGATCTATACTAGCGTCCCAGCAGTTTAGGGTTCCAAAAAACGCATTGTTAGGGGGATCAGCCCAGATACCTGCTAGCACCTGCGTTTTCCCCCTCCGCCCAGCCCAGCCCAGCCCACCCAAGTGCAGTATCGATCGATCACTGTCACTTACAAAACACTAAGCACACATAACTGCAGCGTTCGCAGAGTCAGGCCTGATCCCTGCGATCGCTAACAGTTTTTTTGGTAGCGTTTTGATTCAGTCGCCAGCAGCCTAGGAGCTTTTTTACCTGTGAATCTCACTAGTGTACTACTAAATTTAGAGCCCAAAATGTACACTAGTGAACAGGCCTACTTGTTTCTGAGTATGTCAGATAGTGAAGAGGAGGTCACTCATCTGTCAGAATCAGGCTCAGAATACGATCCAGTAGACGACAGCGGCTTCCTGACAGATAGCTCTGGCGACAGAGGTGTGGTCCCTGCTACGGTCAGGTGTACCCGATCCCGATCTTCTGCTGTTGTTGAGGTGCAGGAACCGCAGGTCTCTCATATGGAGCAGAGAAGTACTAGCGCCGCTATTCCTTCTGGTGAACTGGCAAGCACCAGCGGCCTAGTACACCCTGGACGTAGTCAAACCAGCACTGCAGTATCACGTGGTGACGTGGCGAGTCCCATAAGTGCAGTTCAAGCTGGCGAGGTGGCAAGCACAAGTAGTGTCCCGCTGCCACCAAGAAGAAGACAAAGGCAGGCCCGTCGATCACATAGTGTCCTTCCTGCAGAATTTGCCAATCCTGATTGGGTGCCCACCACTTCTGCAGAACCCGTACTTCCCCCATTCACTGGCCAACCCGGTATTCAGGTGGAAACAGCTGATTTTAAGCCATCCAATTTTTTATCGCTGTTTTTCACGGAAGATCTCTATAGATCTATTGTGGACCAAAGTAATATATACGTTGGTCAATACATCGCCGCTAATGCCCAGTTGCCTTCCCTTGCCAGAGATTGGAAACCAATTACGGTTTCCGAATTTAAGTCCTTTCTGGGCCTTTCCCTCAACATGGGCATGCATAAATTCCCGACTCTGAGGACTTATTGGTCCACCCTCCCAGTCCACCATATGCCCGTGTTCTCTCGCTCCATGTCCAGGGCACGATATGAACAGATCTTGCGGTTCATGCACTTCAGTGACAATGAACTCTGTCGAACTTGATCGGCTCTACAAAATTCGGCCCCTCATAAACCACTTCAAACAATGTTTTGCAGCCTTGTTTACTCCCAATCAAGTTGTCTGCGTTGACGAGTCCCTGATTAAGTTTTCTGGCCGCTTGTCTTTCAAACAGTACCTTCCCAGCAAGCGTGCCAGATACGGGGTCAAGCTCTACAAGCTCTGTGACAGGGCAACAGGCTATACGTGGAGCTTTTCGGTTTATGAGGGAAAAGATAGTTACGTAGAGCGGAGAACTGTCCAGATTACATAGGGAGCGCTGGCAAGATAGTGTGGAACTAGTTGTACGTGGACAATTATTACACGAGCGTGCCACTGTTTAGTCATTTGTTTGATCAGCAGATTGGAGCATGTGGCACCGTGCGACCTAATCGCCGGGGCTTTCCCCAGCGGCTTGTAGATTCCCCTCTTAGGCTGGGGGGGAGAGAGCCTGCTTCAAGTGTAATAATTTGCTCGCTGTGAAGTGGAGGGATAATAAGAATGTTTTCATTCTTACCTCCCTTCATGCAGACACGACAGTCCAAATTCGTACGGCGGCTGGTGTTGTGACGAAACCTCTCTGTGTCCACGAGTATAACCTTAATATGGGAGGGGTGGACCTCAACGACCAGTTGTTGGCACCGTACCTAGTTGCCCGTAAGGCTAGACGCTGGTACAAAAAAGTGTCTATTTATTTGTTCCAATTGGCTTTTCTGAATGCTCATGTGCTATACGGAGCTTCAGGCGGGACTTTACCCTTCCTTGAATTCCAGGAAGAGGTTCTCACAGACCTTCTGTATCCAGAAGGTGCTCCACCTCACCATTCCCTACCAAATGCACTAAGCTGGCTGCATGAGAGGCATTATCCTTATGTCCTCCCGAGTACCCCTACCCAACGAGCCCCCCAAAAAAGATGTCGTGTCTGTAGCAAGCGCGGATCAAGGCGTGACACCCGTTATTATTGTCCACGCTGTCCTGACAATCCTGGTCTCTGCATTGGTGAATGTTTTGAACGCTACCACTCACTAGTGAGGTATTAGGGTAGGGTACAGCATTTCACAGGCTAGGATACACTTTCACAGGGTCTCAAGAATGCCATCGCATTTTGAGACCCGACCGTTAGTTAAAATTATAGTTACAGGGTCTCAAGAATGCCATTGCATTTTGAGACCCGACCGTTACAGTTAAAATTATAGTTATAGTTTAAAAAAAAAGTGTAAAAAAATAAAAATATAAAAAAGTACAAAAAAAAAAAAAACCCCAAAAAATATAAAATAAAAAAACCAAAAATAGTTGTCGTTTTATTGTTCTCTCTCTCTATTCTTTCTCTATTGTTGCTCTTTTTTACTCTATTCTATTCTGCAATGTTTTATTATGTTTTATCATGCTTGCTTTTCAGGTATGTAATTTTGTTTACTGTGTTTTATTGTTAACCATTTTTTTGTTTTCAGGTGCGCCATTCAGTTGCAGCGCGGATTTATTTATCTTGACAGCAACAACGTTTGCTCCCACGATACATAAAGCCGCGATTCCAACGCTGTAGGAGGTGATTTCACCACCACAGTTAAAAAAAGAGCATATATGCCGAAGCATGGGGGCAGCAGGGGCAGAGGAGCGATTTTGCTCCTAATGCCACGTACATACGGTCGAAATTCCGACGGAGGCTTGCCCGTGGAAAAGTCTGACCATGTGTACGTGGCATAACTTTTTTGGGGGAGGATGCCCCATGCTTCGGCATATATATATTTTAGGCACCGGTTGCGTTAACAAAATGTTTTATTTTTTACTATGTTTTTTTTTGGTATTTGCTTTGCAGGTATGGTATGGTAAGTAATACAAAAAGCTGCGCTGGTTAGTGAAACAAAATTGCAAAGATGGATGAATTGTTCAATAAATGTGCAGATTCACAGAATGAACCCAAAAATAAATGTCCAGTGAAGTGAAGTAATAAGTGACCAAAAAAGTTCATAAATGTGACAAAATGAGATCCAAAATATGGTGACTAAAGAAATCAAAACCACCGTGATCCACCACCGATATATGAATGCGCTTACCAGAGGGCAAGCTTAGATAAGCCTGTAAAGTGATGATACCAAGACAAATCAAGACCATCAGGATTTGGCACCGATCCAAATCTCCATACACAGGGTTAGCCCGGGACAGAAATTTCAATATTGATCCCCCTTCAAGTTGGCTGTACCATGCGCATTCTCCAAGAATATCAAGCCAGGAATCGCTCAGCAACCTGCTCAGTGGACACTCGGTGGCCCCCAGCTGATGTACAGTGAGAAGACTTTCTAATAGGTAGGGAAGATATGTGAGCCCAGTCACTGTATACAGACCACCATGTCACAGGAAAGTCCCAATATCTTCAATCCCTCCACACAGAGTGACCACACATCACATGGACCCAAATACTCGTGCTTCCTGTTTCGGAAACAGGAAGCACGAGTATTTGGGTCCATGTGATGTGTGGTCACTCTGTGTGGAGGGATTGAAGATATTGGGACTTTCCTGTGACATGGTGGTCTGTATACAGTGACTGGGCTCACATATCTTCCCTACCTATTAGAAAGTCTTCTCACTGTACATCAGCTGGGGGCCACCGAGTGTCCACTGAGCAGGTTGCTGAGCGATTCCTGGCTTGATATTCTTGAGTATGTATCCCCATACTCAGGAGAAGCAGCAAAATGTATTTTGGGGTGCAATTCCACATACACTTGGGACTAAAAAAAAAAAATATTCAATGAGCTCAACATGCCTCTCAGCAAATAGCTTGGGGTGTCTACTTTCCAAAATGGGGTCATTTGGGGGGGGGGGGGGGTTATTGCAGAGTATTGGCAGAGTACTGCAGAGTATTGCAGAGTATGGGCACTGAGCAGCGCTGTGGGCACTACAGATCCAGCCCACAGCGCTGCTGCAAACGATCTCTCCCCCTCTCCCCTTGCACTTTACAGATCAGTACAGAGAGGGGAGGGGGGGACCGGCGTCATGAGATGACGCCAGTTTGTTTACAAGTGATCGCTCCGTTATTTGACGGAGCCATATTTACAGGGGGTGCACACGAGCAAGATTCTGGGAGGACATCCATGGACGCCCTCCCAGAATAAGCCGACCGCGCTTTCGGCTATGGCCTGGTTGGCAAGTGGTTAAAAGTCAGCAGCTGCAGTATTTGTGGCTGCTGACTTTTAATTTTTTTGCGGGGAGGCTGGACCTCCTCTTTAAGTCAACTTTGCTGCTGAGGAGATTTATCCATGTTATTTGTCTTGCAAAGGGAACATCTGTTATGGTGACAACTGTCTAAGAAGGGGTTAATCATCACTTTAGAGACATTTTCAACTTAGTACCTTTTCTATTTCGACAACAGGAAGTTGAGTGTACAGCTTGTATAACCATGGAAATCCACTGTCCCCTCAAAATAACTCAACACACAGCCATTAATGTCTAAACCGCTGGCAACAAAAGTGAAAATGTCCAAATTGGGCCCAAAGTGTCAATATTTTGTGTGGCCACCATTATTTTCCCAGCACTGCCTTAACCCTCTTGGGCATAGAGTTCACCAGAGCTTCACAGGTTGCCACTGAAGTCCCTGATGACACCACAGAGCTGGTGGCTGTTAGAGACCTTGCACTCCTCCCCTTCTGTTTGAGGATGCCCTACAGATGCTAAATAGAGTTTAGGTCTGGATACATGCTTGGCCAGTCCATCACCTTTACCCTCAGCTTTTTTAGCAAGGCAGTGGTCATCTTGGAGCTCAATTTGGGGTGGTTATCATGTTGGAATAGTGCCCTGCAGCCCAGTCTCTGAAGGGAGGGGATCATGGTTCCCTCAATGAACTGTAGCTCCTCAGTGCCGGCAGCACTCATGCAGCCCCAGACCATGACACTCCCCCACCATGCTTGACTGTAGGCAAGACAGACTTGTCTTTGTACTCTTCCCCTGGTTACCGCCACACACGCTTGACATCATCTGAACAAAATACATTTATCTTGGTCTCATCAGACCACAGGACATGGTTCCAGTAATCCATGTCCTTAGTCTGCTTGTCTTCAGCAAACTGTTTGCGGGCTTTCTTGTGCATTATCTTAAGAAGAGGCTTCCTTCTGGGACGACAGCCATGCAGATCAATTTGATGCAGTGTGTGGCGTATGGTCTGAGCACTGACAGGCTGACCCCCCACCCCTTCAACCTATGCAGCAATGCTGGCAGCACTCATACATCTATTTCCCAAAGACAACCTCTGGATATGACGCTGAGCACGTGCACTCAGCGTCTTTGTTCTGAGTGGAACCTGTCCTGTTTAGGGATGAGCCAAACACTCCCGGTTTCGGTTCGCACCAGAACCTGCGAACGGACAGAAAGTACGTGCGAACATTCTAATGCCGCGTACACACGATCGGAATTCTCGTCGGAAAAAACTGTGTCTGGAATTCCGCTCAAGCTGTGTTGCCTACACACGATCACACCAAATTCCGACCGCCAAGAATGCAGTGACGTCCACCACGTACGATGAGACCATAAAAGGAAAGTTCAGCACCATGTCCAACACCCGTTGGGCTCCTTCTGCTGATCTCGTGTTTATCACGTGTTAGTAGGAGTTTCGCTATAGACGATTCGTGTTTTTTTCAGACTTGTGCTTCAGATCGTTCCTGCTCTACAGTTTGTGCTTGTCGGTGCGTGTAGTCAGTTCGCATTTGTTTGTCTTTGCGGCCTATATATTTATATATAGTACGCTTTGATTTTCAGTGCTTATTGTCCGCTTGTTGCTTGATTTGCATTTCGTTCTTTCAGGCCTTGCTGTTTATCAGTGCTTTCTTTAGTCCGTTCTGATCAGCAGACCATTTAGAAGCGATGTTACGTGTACGTACTCGTCGTAGAGTTCGTGCTGTGCGGGGGCTTGGTGTTGGGGTTCTTACTTTGACACAAGCCCGGTCCATGAACAGGGCGAGGAGGAGTTCGTGGACCAAGAATTGGTGGCTCCAGCGTGACCAATTCTCCCACATGCCTCTGCTTCGTGAGATCCGTGAGAATAACCCTGATGATTTCAGGAATTATCTCAGGATGACGGACCCCGTTTTTCACCGTCTGTTGGCTTTGCTGTCCCCTTATATTACCAGGCAGGATACCTGCATCCGGCAAGCCATCACTGCGGAGCAGAGGTTAGTTGCCACGTTGAGGTACTTGGCGACAGGGAGAAGCCTGCAGGACCTCAAGTTCTCGACAGGCATCTCCCCCCAGGCTCTGGGAATCATTATTCCAGAGACCTGTTCTGCCATCATCCAGGTCCTGCAGAAGGACTATATGAGGGTAAGTTGTATTCTTTAACATCACATTCTATGTATTTACTGTTTGCTAATGTATTGTATTTCTTTCCTCGTTCCCTAATTACCAGGATTTCAATATGCTGTAATATTCTGTAATATGCTGTGCCCCTTTGTCCTCATGCATGTTGAATTTTTGTATGTTCCTTTTTTGTCCTTCATGCATATTTACCTTCACTCACCCCCCCCCCCCCAGCATGCTATCCGGGGCCCATATATACCTATAGTCTAGTTACTTTACAATGTATTTTGTCAACTCCATTGTAATGCTTTACCCTAAACACCCCCTAAAATGTGTACAAATGTTATAGTTGTCCTTAAATTAATGCAGAGGGCGTGAGGCTTTGTTTTGTGGTGCCCCAAATCTTTTTTGAACCCCCCCTCCCCCAACTGCTCAGTCAGCTGATACCAATCATCTATGTGCTGACTTTGCCAAACCCAATACACACTATACCTACCTCTATAGTGGTCATATTTATGGATGAATTTTTCCAAGCATGTAATGCCAGGGCCTGCCTCAATACTTTCAAATGCTACTGTTTTAATTCTTCTCCTTCTATTATTATTGTGATAGGTAATAGCAGAATACAAAAATGTGCTTCCATTTTCCTTTTTTTTTTACCTGTCCAGTGGGCTACCAATAGTGTAATGAAGGAGGGGCTGGCCAAACTATCACACATTACTTTGTTACTCCATTATGTAGTGGAGAGGGTGGTTACCTGTCCAAAACATACCTCCCCCCTAAAATATTTACAAGGGGCCATCACAGGGGGGAGAAATCTGATAAGTGGACCTTATATTTTAGCCTTTAAATACTACAAGAAATGTTATACTGATGTTTGCCAACAATGTTTGTGTAGAATCTGTTGTAATGTTTATTATCAAATGTACTAATTATATTTTTCTTGTTTGACTCCACAGTTTCCTTCCACGCCACAGGAATGGCAGACTGTGGCCTCCCAGTTTGCCCAGTGGTGGGATTTCCCGAACTGCGGAGGGGCAATCGATGGGAAGCATGTCCACATCGTCCCACCACCCCATTCGGGGTCATACTTTTTCAACTATAAGGGGTTCAATAGTATCGTGTTGATGGCGGTGGTGGCGGCGAACTATGAGTTCCTATATGTGGACGTGGGGCGGAATGGTCGGATGGAGGAGTCTTTTGCCGGAGGGAGTTCTACCGACGTCTCGAGAGTGGTGGCTTGGGATTGCCACCCCCGGAGGAGAATGTCGAGGGACTCCCATTTGTGTTCGTGGCAGACGAGGCGTTTGGTTTGGCTAACCATTTGTTGCGACCGTTCCCCCAGAGGACCCTCACCCCGGAGAAGAGGGTATTTAATTACCGGCTGGCCAGAGCCAGAAGTGTCGTGGAGAATGCGTTTGGTATTCTGGCCAGCCGGTTCCGCCTGTTCCAAATGGCCATAAATATGGCGGAATATAAACTGAACACCATTGTGGTATCATGTTGCATCTTGCACAATTTTTTCAAACGGACAAACCCAAATTATGTGGTAACACTTGGGCCTGACGCTGGGCTACAATCACTCACGTCCCTGGAAGCGACCCGTCCTGGCTTGCGCCCGTGAAGTGCGGGAAAATTATTCAGACTATTTTTCCAGCAGTGATTGAATAAATTTTACCTTTAATTATCTTTAAAAATCTTGCTTTGAATTTCCTGCTTGTGTTTCTTTTTTGTGTCTCTTAGTGCACTTGTAGTGCCAAGTGGTTTGCACATTATTATCTAAACACCCACTGTCACTGTAAACACCAATTTAAACACCAAGAAATGGTATTGAAAGAAGAAGGCACACATTGTTGAGCAATGTACACATTCACATGTTTTTTTCGTATTTTTTTACAAAAATAACAAGTTTTGTCTTTTCACCCCAAAAAATTGGGGTTACGTTACATAAACAGCCATGTTTCCAAAAATAAAATACACAACTCTGGTGCATAACAAAGTTATACGTAGAAAAACTTTTGAAGCCAAGATCACACATTACATTGTCCAAAATGTGTGTATCTTGCCTTCATCAGATGGGGTCACCCCTGTAAAAGCCTAATTTTGAAGATGCACACCAATTCTCTGGCAAACTGGGGATTTACATCCTGATCCCATGCCTAATGTCAACATGTGCTATCTCCCATCATGGGGGATCAATGTATGTGTTTTGGGGGTGCAACCCCTTCCTCTCACCAACTTGAGTTTTGAGGAAGGGGTTGCAGGCACAAAACGCGTACATTGATATCCCCTGATGGCAGATAGCACATGTTGACATACTGTGTGCATCTTCAAAATTAGGCTTTTGAAAATGTTGTAAACTTTTAAACAGCAAAAATAAAAGGTTGGACATTTTGTGAAAAATTAGATTCTTCCAAGGACATCAATCATGTTTTTAAGTTTAACTTCAATATCCCTAGTTTTTTTCCGAATAATCTCTAAATCCTGACTACAAAACATTATGTCCTGGATTAACCTTTGGGCACTGTCCGTGGTGAAATGATGTGACTGTGACTGTTCTTCCACAACCTGTACTTCACCTAAAAAGAAAAAAACACACCATGTATTATAAATAGGCAGGCATACATGTCTGATTACCTGAATCTGGGGTGTCAGACACTCACCTGTTGTGGTCTCAATCACCTCTCCTTCCTCCACATCCTCATCTGGTGGTGACCTCAGTTCCTTTTGTTCTGGAGATGGGCGGTCCCTGGTGACATGATATTTCCCGATTCTTTGCTCCCCTATGAGAATAAAATAAAAGGTATACTTAGCACACAGATATTTGAGCCAACAAATATGAATGATAAACATTGCTTGGAAGTGGGGGACAATTGTCTGTTTGGGCAGAATTCCAAGCTGAACACATGATTTATTCCCTTAATTCCTCAGGCTGGAATACTTACCTTTTTTGGATAATTTTCCCACCTGGAGACACCCCAAAGTATCCACTGGAGTACCTGTGTTTGACACCCTAAAATGTGCACCTGAGTCCAGATGTGTAAACAGCTGCAGAGTGTCCTCTACATACATTACACTGAATGAAGATTTATATTCCTTCTAGGTTCAAACACATCTAGACAACAATGTCCTAAAAAACTCTTTTGGATAAATGTTAAAAATTGAAGGCCCTACAGTATTTAATCATTTATCTGTGAAAACATCGTATTTTGGATAAGGAACGAGGTTTACAACGAACGATTACTGCGTATGACCATGAAAGTAGCCATTTTGGAGTGTACAAGACCTTATTAGGGGAAAACACATGGTGCAGCATGCAATATTAATAATAATAGGTACACACGACATAATATACTTACTTTTTCGAAGAACTTTCTTGATCTTCCTATACCGACCGTGCTCCCTTAATTTGAGGTCCGACCATCGTTTCCTCAGTTGATCCTTCGTTCGTCGTACCCCAAAATTACTGTACAGGCTCTTCACAACTTTAGTCATGATCTTGGCCTTTCTCATATTTGGGTTGGGGTACGGACCGTAATTCCCATCATAGTCGTTGCTCCTCAAGATGTCCACCATCTCCATCATCTCCACAAAGGACATATTTGAGGCCTTAAATCTCCTCCTCAATCGTGACGTTTCAGGCTCCGGGCTATCCTCCTCGTTACTGCTCTTATTATGCACCTGCTGTGTGTCCTCCATGTTCCGCTCCCACCTCAACGAAAGAGACTGGGTGGCGAATATTCTAGAAAGAACGTCAGGGGCGGGCGACGCGGGCGGAGATTCACGCATGCGCAGTGTATATAAAGCTTCAAACACGTGTGTGTCGTAACTACGTTCTGTGTGCACGGGAAGGAGGAACAGACGCCACGAAGAACGTCGAACAACGACGAATGTTACAACGAAGGTAAGATTTGAAACTTTTTGGAGTCATGTGCGGCCTATACTGAATCTAGATTGATGCCTATATTGTGTTGAAAGATTATCCTGAGATTTTTATTTTTGTATTTTTTTTGGTCTTGCAGAGAAAATGCTGCCATTTAAGGACCCCGAATTCCTTGGGGAATTCATAGATAAATACAGGGATATGAGAAATCTCTGGGAGGTGAAAAACCCCTTGTACCACAATAAGCCAGCTAGGAGGGCAACGATGGAGAAATTGCTTCAATTTGTGAAGACCCGGGTCCCCGATGCAGACATCAAATTTGTTGAGGCAAAAATTGGTAGCTTGAGAAGCACCTATAAGAAGGAGTACCAGAAGGTTCAGAAGTCCCTGAGGTCCGGAGTAGCAGCAGATAAGGTGTATGTACCCAGTCTGTGGTACTACAGCAGGATGAGGTTCATAGATGACCAGATGGAGGGCAGGGAATCACTTTCTACTCTTCCGGCACCCCTTCCCTCCAGCCTTCCAACCAGCCTTCCCTCCAGCCTTCCCTCTACCCAAGCTGAGGCATCTGTGGACCAACCTGGGCCTGCCATACAGGAGGAGATTGAGGAGCCCAGATGGAGCCAGGTATAGTTTTTTTATACATAATTTATCTGTGCAAAAAAAAGATTGTTGGTAAGTAGATGTTATTATTGCTAATAAATGAATGAAGTAACAAAAAGTGTTTCACATATTTATAGACAGAAGTGGGCAAAAAAGATTAGGACAAGAAAGGAAAATGCTGGGCTCACAATGATAGTCTTTTATATTTATTAACATTAAATTTGCAACAGTCATGAGCTGAAAATTGTGTGTGTTTGATGAACAAACAACTAAAACTATGTCCGTTTTTCATACACAGGATGACCTCAGCCAGGACGAGGCTCTGGCTAGTGGCACACAGGAGGAGGCAGGGGAAGTGTCACCCAGGAGGTGGCAGGGCCCAGTCACACACAATCGCAGATTCCTCCCCTCATCCTTCCCTACAAACGCCAGAGGAAGGGCACAAAAGCAGAGGAGGCAGCACTGGCCCTGATCAGGGAGGCTAATGAGTCCCTCAGATCCCCCCTTGATGCTACAGAGGCCTATGGCATGTATATTGCCTCTAATTTGCAACAGATGGAGGAGGGCCAATGGCGAAAGTGTGAAAGAATAATTTTTGATACTATACACAAGGGGTTGAGTGGGGAAATGTCGGACAACCAACACCTATGTTCTCTCCCCCATCCTCCTCCTCCTCCTCCTCCTCCTCCTGCCACAATGCCACCTCCAGAGCCACAGCCTCCAGGGAAGGCTGCAGGGAAGGCTGCACGGAAGGCTGCACGGAAGGCTCTACGGAAGACCAGGAAGTGATCCCCTGCCTTCACGTCTCAAAGAACCCACATCCTGTTGTAGGACCACAGACTGGGTACATATACCATCTGCTGCTGCTCCGGTTCTCTGGGACTCCTGGACCTCATTGTACTCCTTTTTCTATGGACTTCTCAGCTACCAGTTTTTTTGATGTCTGCCTTGGGGACCCGGGTCTTCACAAATTAAAGCAATTTCTCCTGCGTTGCCTTTATCTTTATTTTGTAATTATGATGTGAAATACATTTTTATTTTGTTTTCAGAAAATACTTGCCTATGTGTTTTTCTACAAATAGCAAATCAATTTATTTTGGGGGAGTAGGCAGGTACATTTCAAAAATACAATGTCAAAATTAACAAGGGACACCAACAACAAACAGGTTTACAAATAATACATAATAATGGTGTTGTGGAAACATAACATAAAAAATAATAAGGAGAGCACGAGAAAATAATACAATAATACAAATATTCTTATTAAAGAAAAAAAAAACACTTTAAAAAATGATATCTATTTCATGCAGATCTGGCTTAAATTCTAATATAAATATTATTCTGGAGAGACCAAGAAATAATAAAGAAATACGTTTGTAAAAACTCTGTGTGAATATGAGCAGCAAAACCACTTCATTCTTCTAGCATTATAAAGAAGAGAATGAGCGGCGCATTGAAGAATTAAAAAAAAAAACAGTGTGAAGAATCTGCTAGCTCCATTACGAATGCTAGTTTTACCAGACCGATCGGTTCCGTCTCGTAGTGGATTCTGAGCATGCGTGATTTTTGGCGTGTCGGAATTGCCTACACACGATCGGAAAATCCGATAGAAAGGTTTTCCGTCGGAAAAATTAAGAACAGGTTCTCAATTCAAAGTCCGTCGGAAATTCCGACAGAAAAAGACCGTTGACCATACACACGGTCGGAAAATCCGATGAAAAGCTCCCATCCGACTGTTTCCATCGGAAATTCCGATCGTGTGTACGCCGCATAACCCTATTATTTACAATGGACGCGAACGTTCAAAATCTAAAGTGCTAATTATAATGGCCAATATGCATGTTAATGCCATAAAACAGGTTTGGGGACCCGTGTCCTGCCCCAGGGGACATGTATCAATGCAAAAAGAAGTTTTAAAAACTGAGGTTTTTTCGGGAGCAGTCATTTTAATGATGCATAAAGTGAAAAAAAAAAAGTGAAATATTCCTTTAAATATGGTACCTGGGGGGTGTCTAAAGTATGCCTGTGAAGTGGCATGTGTTTCCCATGTTTAGAACTGTCCCTGCAACAAATGACATTTGTAAAAGAAAAAAAGAAGCCATTTAAAACTGCTTGCGGCTTTAATGTCATGTCTTGTCCTGGCAATATGGATAAAAATCTTTGAGAAAAATGGCATGGCTACCCCATCCCCCCCCCCCCCCCCTACCCCAGCCCATTACCAGCCCCTTTGGGTCTTGTATGGATATTAAGGGGAACCCCGCACCCAAAATAAAACCCTATACCTACAACCCTATATGCTCTGAACAGCAGTATACAGGCGGTGCAAACAAGACAGGGACTGTAGGTTTGTTCTTATCTTAAGTAGAATCTGTTTGTAATTTTGAACAGGTAAATTTTTAAGTGTAGCTCCATCCAAAAAAATCTATTTTTAAGCTTTTTGGAGAACATAGGGAAGGGTTATCACCCCTGTAACATTTGTTTTGCTGTCTGTGCACCTGTTCAGAACATTTCACCTCACTTTCCATCCCAATGACAAATGTTTTTGGAAAAGTGGGGTTTTTATTGAAACAAGGATTGGTGATAAAGCATCAGTAGAGAGGAGATACCTTTTTCCAAAATTAAATCTAACAGGATAGAATTTCCATTCCTAGGGGTAGATTTCCTCTCACTTCCTGTTTTCTCCTTCCGTTTGCAAGTAGGAGTCGTTTGTAAGTGGGATGTTTGAAAGTAGGGGCCTGCCGTATATACTCTGCAGAAATTTGCCCCATTAGATGTTGGTGTTGCCACAACACTGTAAGCCCTCACAGTTACTCTTGGTGGGCACAGGAATGGACCCTGCTGTGAATTATTAGATTAAAATTTGTAATTGCATGCACCTGTTGAAAAGGGCCAGAAAAATTAGGCCTTTGGTGGTGGTGGTGGACGGTGTTGCCACAAGACTGTAAGCCCTCACAGTCACTCTTGGTGGGCGCAGGAATGGGCCCTGCTGTGAACTATTAGATCAAGATTAGTAATTACACGCCCCTGTTAAACAGGGGCTAAAAAATTGTGCCTTAGGCACTGGTGCTGGTGCCACAACACTGCAACCCCTCACAGATACTGTACTTGGAGCACAGCAGTCAGACCTGTTGCGAAGACCTGTTGCACAGCATTGCATAAAAAATTGTAATTACACGCCCCTGTTAAACAGGGGCTGAAAAATTGGGCCTTAGGCACTGGTGCTGGTGCCACAACACTGCGACCCCTCACAGATACTGTACTCTGAGCAAAGCAAGGAGACCTGTTGCAAAGCATTGCATAAAAAATTGTAATTACACGCCCCTGTTAAACAGGGGCTGAAAAATTGGGCCTTAGGCACTGGTGCTGGTGCCACAACACTGCAACCCCTCACAGATACTGTACTCTGAGCAGAGCAATGAGACCTGTTGCAAAGCATTGCATAAAAAATTGTAATTACATGCCCCTGTTAAACAGGGGCTGAAAAATTGGGCCTTAGGCACTGGTGCTGGTGCCACAACAGACAACACTGCAACCCCTCACAGATACTGTACTTGGAGCACAGCAGTCAGACCTGTTGCGAAGCATTGCTTAAAAAATTGAAATTACATGCCCCTGTTAAACAGGGGCTGAAAAATTGGGCCTTAGGCACTGGTACTGGTGCCACAACAAACAACACTGCAACCCCTCACAGATACTGTACTTGGAGCACAGCAGTCAGACCTGTTGCGAAGCATTGCTTAAAAAATTGTAATTACACGCCCCTGTTAAACAGGGGCTGAAAAATTGGGCCTTAGCCACTGGTGCTGGTGCCACAACACTGCGACCCCTCACATATACTGTACTCTGAGCAAAGCAAGGAGACCTGTTGCAAAGCATTGCATAAAAAATTGTAATTACACGCCCCTGTTAAACAGGGGCTGAAAAATTGGGCCTTAGGCACTGGTGCCACAACACTGCAACCCCTCACAGATACTGTACTCTGAGCAGAGCAATGAGACCTGTTGCAAAGCATTGCATGAAAAAAATTAATTACACGCCCCTGTTAAACAGGGGCTGAAAAAATGCGCCTTAGGCACTGGTGCTGGTGCCACAACACTGCAACCCCTCACAGATACTGTACTCTGAGCACAGCAATGAGACCTGTTGCAAAGCATTGCATAAAAAATTGTAATTACATGCCCCTGTTAAACAGGGGCTGAAAAAATTGGGCCTTAGGCACTGGTGCTGGTGCCACAACAGACAACACTGCAACCCCTCACAGATACTGTACTTGGAGCACAGCAGTCAGACCTGTTGCGAAGCATTGCTTAAAAAATTGAAATTACATGCCCCTGTTAAACAGGGGCTGAAAAATTGGGCCTTAGGCACTGGTACTGGTGCCACAACAAACAACACTGCAACCCCTCACAGATACTGTACTTGGAGCACAGCAGTCAGACCTGTTGCGAAGCATTGCTTAAAAAATTGTAATTACACGCCCCTGTTAAACAGGGGCTGAAAAATTGGGCCTTAGCCACTGGTGGTGGCACCCAGAAACAAAAATGTTCTTCCAAGCTATCATCAGGATCATTGAGGAGGAAGAGGATAGTCAGTCAACATAACAGGACAGTCACTCAGCATCAGCATAGGCAGTCTTCAAGGGATGTGACATTATAAATTATTCAGTTATATCAGCTTCAGGTGCCTGGTAGCTGGTGGTGATCCAAGACTGATTCATCTTTATGAAGGTCAGCCGATCAACCGAATCGGTGGACAGGCTGTGATCGGTGACAAAGCCTCCAGCAGCACTGAATGTGCGTTCGGAAAGAACGCTGGATGCAGGACAGGCCAGTAGCTCAATTGCATACTGTGCAAGCTCTGGCCAGTGATCCATCCTCAAGACCCAGTAAGCCAGAGGATTTTCGGTGGGAAAGGTGTCCAAGTCTGACCTTGCCCCTAGGTATTCCTGCACCATCTATATCAGACGCTGGCGATGGTTGCTGGAACCGATCATACCTTTGGGCTGTGGACTAAAAAATTGTCTGAACGCATCGGTCAGACGTCCACCTTCCCCACTGCTCCTTCTGCTACTGACCGAAGCCTCAGCAACTCGTCGTCCAGGACCAGGAGTTTGTAACCTCCCAGTCTCTTGGAATGCTTGCACAGACCTTTCTGCAAGGCCTCCCGGAGATGTCTCATCCTCTGCTCCCTCTGCGACAGCAAGATAAGGTCCGCAACCTTACCCTTGTACCGTGGATCAAGGAGAGTGGCCAGCCAGTAATGGTCCCTCTCCTTGATCCGAAGAATATGAGGATCCTTCCGCAGGCTTTGCAGGATCAGGGAGGCCATGCAACGTAGGATAGCTGAGGCATTCGGTCCCGAATATTCTAAGTCACTGAGGACGACATGATCCGCAGCCACCTCCTCCCAGCCACGTACAAGTCCACTGGTTTGTTGGGACTGTAAATCATCCCTAAAAGACTGCTGCTGCTGATGCTGAGTGCCAGGCTCCACCTCCATGCTGACACAATCCTCCTCCTCCTCATCCTCTTCCTGTGTGATGGGTGGGAGAGAAGGAACACTGTCTGGATAAAGGGGGCCTTGAGAGGCAAGGAAGTCCTCCTCTTCCTGTCTCTGTTCTGCCTCAAGTGCCCTGTCCATTATCCCGCGCAGCGTATGCTCCAACAGGTGGACAAGAGGTACAGTGTCACTGATGCATGCACTGTCACTGCTCACCATCCTCGTGGCCTCCTCAAATGGTGACAGGACAGTGCATGCATCCCTGATCATGCTCCACTGGCGTGGGGAAAAAAATCCGAGCTCCCCTGACCCTGTCCTGGTGCTGTAGTCGCACAGGTACTCATTGATGGCCCTCTGCTGCGTGTGCAGTCGCTGCAGCATGGCCAACGTTGAGTTTCACCTGGTGGGCATGTCACATATAAGGCGGTTCTTGGGCAGGTTCAACTCCTTTTGCAGCTCAGCCAGCCTAGCACTGGCATTATATGATCAGCGGAAATGCACACAGACTTTCCTGGCCTGCCTCAGGACATCCTGTAAGCCTGGGTACCTGCCCAAGAACCGCTGCACCACCAGGTTAAAAATGTGAGCCATACAGGGTACATGGGTCAGCTGTCCCCGTCGCAGGGCAGAGAGGAGGTTGGTGCCATTGTCACAAACCACCATTCCTGGCTTAAACTGGCATGGCGTCAACCACCTCTCGGGCGGCCCCTGCAGAGCTGACAGAACTTCTGCCCCTGTGTGGCTCCTGTCCCCCAAACACACCAGCGCAAGCACGGCATGGCATCTTTTTGCCTGCGTACTTGCGTAGCCCCTTGTACGCCTACAGAGCACCGCTGGTTCCGAGGACAGAGCACTCGAAGAGGCCATGGAGAAAGAAGAAGAGGAGGGGGGGTGGAGGAGAGAGGTGTGTCACAACCAGTAGTAGCATTTTGGAGGCGTGGTGGCGGAACAACCTCCAACACTACTGCACCTTGTACTGCATCCTTCCCAGCTGCCAAAAGAGTGACCCAA